>VXBU01012223.1:544312-730205 GCA_013400315.1 Bombycilla garrulus
TTTATTTTGTTTATACATATTAAAGAACTGTTATTCTTATCCTCATATCTTTGCCTGAGAGCCCCTTTTAATAATTTGGTGGGAGAGGGTTTACATTTTCTATTCCAAGAGAAGCTCCTGCCTTCTGTGGCAGGCACCTGTCTTTCAAAACCAAGACAGTTATGGCTTCTAGTGCAAATCCCATGGTTTCCAGTTAGCCCCTGCTTTGGGTAGGAGGTTGAACTGGAAACCTGCTGAGATGCTTTCCCGCTAAATTATTTTGCTGTCCTGAGAAAAACACAGCTTGGCTATGGCATTCATTGTTCTCCCATTTTTTCCATGATATTTCGTGCTGTAAAATGGTGTGGTATAAATGAATTATGCATTAGCTTGTCTTTTGCTTAGACACAGAGTCATATATTTTGTTTATAATATCTAATTCAATATAACTGCCAAGTTTGATTTGCTTTATATAGCAAATTTGGTATCTCTGCCTTTTAAAGAAGTTTTAATGAAAGGTTAAAGTGTCTGTTAATGTACTACTATATGTGCAACTTGTATATCTCTCTCATGTTTTCCTGTGATTTTTATGGCTCTCAAATTATTCTTTAATCCTGAAGTTTGCCATTATTTTCATAATTTGCAGGCATTTTGTGCAGAGCACTTGTTTTTTAAATGTGTTTGAGGAATCACAATTTTTTGAGAATCTGTGGGAAATGCACATTTGCGACATTTAAGAATTACACTTAATTAGAATTGCCTTTAAAATGGGCCCTGATTCTACTATAATTTATTGCTTGTGGAATCTAATTTGGCAGGTTTGTACATAAGCATTTTGGTCATTCTATCTTGAGTAAGAAAATACCTCATCAGTACTTAGGTATTGGCTTGATCTAGAAGTTGATGCAACCAGTCTAAGAGCAAAATGTTATTTTATGCAGTTTTAAAAAATACTTAGTGGATACTTACAAATGCTTGTTCATTATTTGAGCTGCTGTGTATTTCAATCACTAAGTGAACAGAAGTCAAGAGTTTTTCCTTTTTTGAACTGTGTTTTCCCATTTTTGAGCTTTGTACTGCTCACCAGCTTTAATATTAGTATTTTCTCAGGAGTTCCCACTGATGCCTGCAGGGAGCAGGAAGCCTCAGACTGTTGTTAAATAAAACAGAGGTTGGGTTGGGACAGGGTGTTAAACATTTGCAGTTTGGGTGTTCCATCACAGCACACACCCTTTCTTTAAGCATGTCAGAATAAGCAGTGAGCTTGTTCTGTGGTAAGAAGTGTGTACAGCAATTGCTGTTCCTCGACATGCATGTAAGGTGCAGGGAAAGGTCATGGAGTAATGCTTAGTTTCTGGCATGTAGTCCCACTTTCTCATCTGAGCATGCAGTCATTCAGTTTTATGTAATTATTCCTGTGTTGTTTTGGCCTGTCCATGAATCAAATGAGTTTTATATATGCTTTTGCTAACTGACTGTGCTTCTGAGGCTGAGACTGTGGTCACAGCTCTAACTGGCAGCTGGAACAGGGCCCTTGGAAGAACACTTGGTTTCACCAGTTACTGCGTGTGGTATCTGTGACTTTGTACCATCTGTGACAGATGGTTTCTGAGGTTCTGTGCGAACGGTCTGTGCAGGCATCCTACGATACCTGGTGTTGGAAGGTGCAACTGCACACAAGGTGTCCTCCTCCTCCTCAAGGCTGCTGCTCCTGTCATGGGCAGCACGACAGGCTGAGCTGGAAATGAGCCACTGACTTCTGAGAACAAGTTGTTTTCTTATGGGTGTCATATACTGCTCTGTCTTTAATAGTAAAAAAAAACCCAAAAGTTTTTGAAAATTGCATGTAAACAAAGGAAATCTGAATTTAAAAAATAATCTTAGCTGAAATTCCTAAATTATAGTTGTTACGAAAGCTGGCTTTTTCTTATTTCCCTTTTAGTTCTGCCTCTATGTTGGAGCTCCCAGATCAGTGAGAAACAAGGAATTACCCTTACTGACCTCCTTACTGACCTCCTGTATGGAAGCATTGCCTAACATTTCTGTGGCTCAGCTGCTAGAAGGCACTAGGCATATTTAATGTCGGCATAACCTTATCCTCTCGTTCAGAAGATACGGTTTGTAATGCCTGTGGTTTATAAGAAGCCAGGTTTTGGCTCTGGCAGTCAATCTATTGCTGTGTTTTTTTCCAGGGGAGTGAACATGGCACCTGGAGGAGCAGCAGTTTTGTTGCTGAGCTGAAGGGTTGGGTGTGATCCCATGCAAGAGTGGGACAGACAATGTCATTGGTAGTGTGTTTGTTTTCTTTGAAACACAAATGGCAAGGGACAGTGTAATTTCTGGAGCCAGTGATGATGGCCAGACCTATGAAAGTGCTTATGCAGGTGTTTCACTGCTGTCTGGAGCTTTGCAGTCGTAGAGCTGAAGGTGCTGTTGTTTGAGGTGGTGGTCCCTTTGGACTGCAGGGAATGATAGTGCCAAGCAGATCCTGTAGACAGCATCTTCTCTTATTGCCAAAGAGCAGCGATGTTGGGCCTGCCACATAACATCTTGTGCACAAATTCTGGACTAAACTGTGCCTACCGCTACACGCTAAGTGTTCCTTCTATTCTCCAGTGTGGAGTCCATGTTGTATCTGTCTTTATGAAAGCAGACTTTGCATAGTGGAAGGTGGGGGAGCTGTGCCAGCCAGCTCCCTATGCTTTCAGCAGCTAATTTTCTGATCAGAGCAGGTACAGTCAGAATTCAGGGTAAAATTGTAGTCACTGTTTATCTGCTGGCAAGCTCCTGGGCAATGCCATTTAATATTCATTTGCTCAGCAAGTACAAAATAGTCACAATTTAGACAACAGTGAAGGCAACCTTTAAGTAATATTTGCAAATTTGGTCAATGTAATACTAGAAAAATTCTTCTATATTTCTTGTTACAATTTCTTTTTGCCAGATGGTGAGGTTTGTTTTTAATTTTAACCCTTATTCATCTTCAAACTCTTCTTTAAGCTCTTCTCCAGTCTCGAGGGCAGTTGACATAAGATAGTAGAACACTGCTTTGGAAATTGAGCAAGAGTTTTTTAGAAACACTTGTCTTATAATAGTGGTCAAGGAGAAGCAGCAATCTGAATCAATTACTAGGGATTTTTTTTTTTTTTTGGGAAAAGGTAATGAGTTTTGGCTTGATAGTAGTCTTTACTACTTGTCTGTACTTCAAAAACCCAAAGGAGAAATTATCTAGACTTTATTTTATTGTTACTTATCACATGTTCTGAAAAGATGTCTTTTAAAATAATTATAGTGTAAAGATAAATGTAGGACATGTTTTTTGCACATGTACCCTTTCTTAAATATGTGTCACTCCTAGATGATGGCTCTTTTCCAGGTCTCTTCTTGACAGAGATGTTGGGCTTTTTTCGTTATGTGGGACTTTTAAGTGTAAAGTTAAGAAGAATCAAATATTCTGTGAATGTTGTATTAGAAGGAAAGCAATGAAGCCATTAATGTTGATAAAAGTTAAATTTGAGGCTTTGGTGTAAGTACTTTTGGTTGTAAGCTATTATATCTGAATTCCATACCACAGGAAGGATCTGTAATTCTTTGTAGAAGCACGAAAACTGGTGGAACAGCAGAGCTGATGTCAAGGGATTTTAAGCCATCAAAGCCGACAGGGTTGCCTCCTGAATTTGAGAAGTAGCAGATTGTCTTCTAGTTGTCAGTGCACTTGATGATCCTCTGTCACCTGGAAGCTGACCATGTCTCTTCAGTTCTAGTTATAGTCCCTAAAACTAACTTAAACCCAAGCTAATAAAAATATTTTAGCAACAAAATTTGAGCTGTTATCTTCATTGACTATTATCTCAACTTGAAGTCTTTTCCTGGGGACAGATCTGTAAAAATATGTTGCAAATTATAAAATAACTACATCCATAGGGATTTGAGTACTTCATAACTTTGTAAGTCTGCTGTTTTCAAAATTGGTATTATTTTCTTCAAGGGATCTTGGCAATGGACTAGAAATTTGAGAAGCTTGTGTTGCATGTACACATCTTTGTAGTGGTAGCAGTGGGATACAGCTGGACATGGTCTGGTACTTCTAGCGAGGATCTGAGTTGGGGAGCATGAGCTGAAGGCCAGCCCTTACATGTGCCTCAGGCACTGACAGCATCAATTCACAGCTGCTGGTGAAGTCTGGGCTCTACCTGGCAGGCACAATTGTAATAAGAGACACACTCTGAAGCCTTCCTAGAAAGCTTAGAGCTGTGATGCTTCCCTGTTCACTGGATGCCATACAGCTGAATGTCTGTGTCCCTTCTCACCAAAGAAATTTAATTTTGAGTTGAAAGGAACTGGAATCAACCCCACCCAGTTTCATATGAAAACAGTAAGAAGTCTAAGGCTTTACTTCACTTTTTTAGCACAAATTGTTGTAGCTTTCCGTGAAGTATCAGTAGAGGCAAACTGTAGTTTTCTGGTGAATTTGACTGAAAATTCAAGTACAGAGTAAAATTCAGAGCTACCAGAATCTGTGCTTTCATTATGAACATTTCACACAGCTATAGATATAATTATATATGAAGAAGATCTTATGGCAAGACACGGGCTGTTACCCCCATTTCCCTGGCAGAACTCCCAGTCAAGTGATTCTCTTCTAGCCCCATGAATGTACTTTCTTCAACTGGTATGTTTCATCATAGAGACAACTGCATTTAAGTGAATAACAAATCTCATTATATGGTGTGTAAAGGTCTTTAGAGAACTGAGTTAGTTGACAGGTTTCCTTGGCTTCCTCTCCCTGTGAAGATTGTTACATTTGATAGGAGATGGTGATCTAATGCTGCGGGGTGCCAGTGGGCAACGACCCCCTGCTGCCACAGATTGCCCGGACAGCAAGGTCCTGGTCCCGGGAATGGCTCTTGTCCTGGTGATCTCCAGCAGACGCCCTAGCTGCAGGGCTAACCTGGCAAGCTCAGCCTGAGGCAATCAGGTGGTTCAGCTCTTTAGTGATATTCAGCTTAGTGATTTCCAGCTCTCAGCCTGCCAGGTATAGCTGGTTGCTAGCTCAAGGGTGAAGAGATGAGAAGAGCCGAGTAGAGCATTCCACGAAGTCTTTATTGGGAGTTCTGTGAAAGGGTCCAGGGACGGCATCTTCTCCCGAACTGGGCAGAGGTCGGGGTTTTTATAGGGTTAGCTAGGATTGGGGGAACTAGCCAATTAGTTTGGGGTCAGGGTGAGAAAACCCTATAGTCTTAGGGCTTCTGGAATGTAGCCAGTAGTGTTACAGGGAGATGACAGAGGGTCTTGGTAAGCATGACTAGGCATTTTCTCTCCGCGGAGGCCTTGCTAAGGACTCTGTGACTGCAATAATCCTTCATTTTTCTTTTATCCCTTGAAACTAAGAGGAAAAAAACAATTTCACATTTTGAAAAACTTACCTAGTCATACCATTAAAAGGTTCAACTTTATCTTTAGTGGATCACTTCACTTTTTTTGTCTTGATGTGTTATGCTGACTGTTGCTTTGACTGATTAATAACTTCTGTATAGTAATGTAAGCAAAGAGAACAATATGAATTTGGGTATACATGTTCAGAAAGATCCGCAAGGTAATCTTATTTACAGGCCGTATAACTGACGTTGGCTACCTCATGGTTAGTTCAGTGATGTTTGTAAGATGTCTGTGTGAAAAAGCAAGACTTAAAACTTTGTGTTAATCAACTATCAAGAACATTATTCTAATAAAAATTCCTTCAAGAATATAATGATGAATTAAGAAATTATTACAGGTACAGAAAACTTGTGTAAAAAGAACTAGAAGATGAGGCAGGGAACTTTTGTATAATAGCTTTGGGACAGAAGGACTGCCTAAAGGTTGTTCATAGCTCTTAGCTGTTCAAATGTACTCCCCTTAAGCTTGAAACTTTCGACTGTAACTTGAATGGTGAATTTCAGAGAAATTACTCTTCCCCCAATTGATACTTCATTTCTCAAAATCAAAAAGTGTGTCATGTTTGAAGTTAAGTTTGTACAGAAAAGTAAAGGAAGATTTGGAATGAATGGGCCTGGGCAGAGGGAAGCTGAGGGTGGAGGTGCTTTAGTTTTAGACTTTCTTACCATCCAGCTCTATTGGCAATAAACTAATTTTCCCCAAATCAAGTCCATTTTGCCTGTGTCAGTACCCCATAGGTGATTTTCTTGTCTTTATCTCCTCTCCTAACCTTTTCTATATTCTGTTCTTCCCCTGTGCTGTTGAGGGAGAGGAGGAATGCAACAGTGGCTTGGGTGGGCAAATGGTAGATGGCTAAGGTCAAGCCCACCCGAGTTTTGAAGACTGAATTGTCAGCTGAACCTTTTAGGTCACCACAGAAAAAAGGCAGATCCACCATGTCTCTGTCTTCCCAGTGTGCAGCTCTTCAGTGGGACTAAGCCTTTCCTTAGTGGCAGCAGTAACAAGCATCATGTGCCTAGCCTCTGTATTCCTTGTGTGTTCACAAGTAAAAAGAGGAGAAGGCTTTTCTTTCACCGGAATGTAAATGTTTGTCAATCCATGCAGGAATTGTGAGGTCTGAGTTCTGGGTACTCTTAAGCCTGAACTCAGTGCTTTATTTCTGGGGTTGCTTGGGGTAGGGCCTATCTGAGGGGTAGGGCATTGGTACTGAGCAGCTAGATGTGAAAATCTTGGCGAGTGGGAGAGACAACTATGATGTGGGGTGGGGAATATCTGGTTTCTGTAATCTTAAGCTTAGAAGAAATTAATAAAGGAGCTTTAGGGGTGTCTTTGGTAATGTCTTAGAACAGGAAGTCAAGTTGTGGCATCAGATCCTCTCTGATTGTTAAAAGTTTGCAGTATGAGTCTCAAAATGTATGGCTTGGCCAAATGAAAAACTTGACTACAGAACCTTAGCGTTTCTTGTGGATGGGAAATGTCATAATAGTGTAATTCATAAATAAACAAACACTACAGGGTGCTGAGGGGGTTTGTATCAGGATGGAATAATGAAATTTTGGGATATTTTTCTTTTTCTAAAGTAGTGAAAGATAATGTGATTAAAAGTTGCAACAGAAAGCCATCCTCAAGAAGAAGATGCTAGTGGAGTTGTAGAGGTGCTGTGCTGAAAATGTAGGCCTTTTAGGAGTGGTGCCAGTCTGGTTGTTAACTGACTGCCACAGCTTCTCAGAAGAGCTTGTAAGCTTATCTGTCTTGTGTAACAACTGCTCTAATAGCAGTTGCCCATACGGACCTGGGTATGATTTGTGTTTTTAATTAATATTTCAAGGGAATGAATGTCCAAAAGTGATTAGTGGTAGGTTCCAGCAGATGACACTGAGAAAGAGAGCATTATCTCTTTTAGGATGAGTTACTCATCCAAGAGAACAGATGTTTTGGTAAGGTCATGCAGTGTTTGGCTTGACTGTATGCCCAGCTTAGGACCTACATCCGCTGTGTGTTTTACCAAGGTGGGAAAAGAGTCCACCGGGAGGGTTGAGGTGGGAAACTAGAAAGGGAAGGACTGTGACACAAATTAAGGTACCCTTCACCTGAGCAATTTTGAGGGCTGTAAGCTAGCTACCACAGTTAATGAAGAAAATGGAGTGGCTTGAATAATGCATTGCCTCAATAGATCACATCACCTCTCTCTGCTGGTGGGTCTCATGAGTGTCATCAGTTAATGTGGGCACTGGAGCAGCCTGGCCTCGCTCTGCTGTGTATGCTCCATCTGCTTGGCTGACCTTGGAGGCTCCTGGAAGAGCTCAATTCATATCTCCAGCCCCAGTGGGAGGAACTGAAGCCCCTTTGCCTTAGGTGACAGCCCACTCTACACAAACCTCAACAATTACATCTGGTTTGCTGCATGGCTTTGAACATGCTGTAGTGTAAACACTGGTTGTGGCAGGAGAGTGCTGTTTGGAAGAATCATCTCTCTGGGTGACTTTGGGCTGAATGTGTGTCATCTCTGTTAACACACACAGGCTGGATCTACTCGGCAGTGGCCCCTCAGGATGTGTCGCACAACGTACTTCAAGTTATAAATGCAGAAGGGATCAAATAGTTTGGAAATAATTTAATCCTGTGATTATTGCTCCTGTGAATTATAAATTACCCGAAAGCCAGAGCTGTTCGCAGCCAGAGTATTTGCTCTTCAGACCAGTACTCGAAAGGCTGCTTTTAAGAAATAAGATTTTTGGAGAACAAAAGAGGAAGCGAACACTATGAAAATTTAGTTAAATGTAAATGTGTTAAATGGTACATGAACTAGTCAGGTTTTCATGATTTATCAGTTTTAAACTTCAAAGGCTCTGTTTAGCTTGCATTTTTAAGACTAATGAGTTTATCACAGCCAGTGGGGGAAAATGGTTCAAGTATATCAGCTGTAAATTGGTACAAAGCACTAAAAGGGACATTAGCCTCTAATCAGATTCTAACAGTTCATTAAACCTGCCTTTCCTCCGTGGTGCTTTGTCTTCCCCCCTCCTTCTGCCTGTGCCTCCTGTGTAAGCCAGCCTCGTCCCTCTGCTCAGGCGGGTAAAACTTCCTCAGGGACACGAATGCAGCATCAGGTCATCCTTCTTTGTCTATGAGCTAAACAGCCTAAGGGATGTTTGATGATGGTGTATTCCTGATCTTGCTGTAAAATTCAGCTGTGCCGCCTATAAATCAAGAAAGCAGAGGGACCTCTTAACTTGCAAAATAGGCACTCGGGGAGCCAGGAATGCCACACTGGCTCCTGCTCTTTCTCCACCTCAAACCACATCCAAACTGATGAACACCTGAGATTTGCTGCTAATAAGTAAACAGTGCACCACCCTTGCTGGGGAGAAAGATGTAAAGCCAGGCACGATTTCATCCAAATTCTTTGTGGCATCAGAGACCCTTCCTGCATTTTTGCCACCTCATGCCTCAAACACTGAATAAAGATCAAGGTGCACTAAATAATTTGCTCAGCAAACATAGGAAGAATTTGTTTTTCTTCCTCTTCCTGTTGTATCAAGCTTTAAAAGTACAGTAGATGCACAGCAGTAACATAGCATAGACTGAGATGTCTCAATAGCTTGACTGGTTTTCATTCTCACGTTTGAATGCAGAGGTGTGCTACTGAAAATTACTTGTTCAATCTGAAATTTTATAACTCTAAGCATTTAGAGCCTTTTATGAATGATCTAAATCTACTTTTGAAGGAAAGAAATAGAGATTTCATTTGCTTATCTGCTTCACCATTAAGTTTCTTCCTTTCCTGTAGTAAGTAACCACAGCTCTGTGTGCTAAAATACACAGGGCTCAAAGTGAGGGATTTTAAGCAGGTCATTTGCTCTGCTTTTTGGCACCATGTTGGAGCACGAGCATATAAATTTCAACATGTTCTTGAAATTACATTTAAGGAGTATAGAAAAATAAACAGTTTATTCAGTATTTATATCCTGGGAAATGGGGGTCCTGGGATGAGGTGTACTGATTGGGAAAAAGAAAATCTTTAAAGTAGTTAAAGTTCTTAAAAACATATTTTGGAAGCTCCATTCAGGTGGACCATTTTCCTCAAAATTGCACTGATGCAGCCATGATAAGAAACAGGGCTGTGAATGCATTCCTTATGAATAATGGCACCACACAATGCTGAATGGATCTGCTGCCTGTGAAACACAGGGAAAATGGTTTTTTTTTCCATTCTCATGGAGTTACTGAGGACTACGCAGAGCAGAGGTGAGTTTCTAGTCTAGAGCCTTCCAGACAGGGCTGCAGATTAATAACTGACTATGAATGAAGGGATGTGTACTCCAGTTGCATTATTTGAAAAATTGGTGTGATGTCTCCACGTTTCTGTAGCACTGACTGAGGTGTCTGGATTTGTAAGGTCCCATTATAGCTGGAAGGATAAAATGGTTTTTATTCTCTCTATGTTGTCCGAACTATATGGCAGCTGAAGACACTTGCTTTGCAACACCAGCCTTGAGCCTTGGCTGGAGTAGAAAATTGTTTCAGGTTGTGGTACTGTTTGAATTGAAGGCAAGGAGGTTGTTTTGTATGTCCTCATACTGCTCCAGTAACAGCAGGAATGTGATTCAAGGAAGCACACTTTTGCAAATCCTTCTTCAGCTTGGAGCTCTCAGCATGTAGTGCCCATAACTAAATGGACAGTGCATGTTTTTAACTTGCCTTTTTATCTGTCATCACGGAGGTGTGTGGAGATTTTAATTGATAAATGCTGATAACCTTTTAAGACAATGATAAGAAATTTGAGCAATTATTAATTTACAATGTGTATGGGTTACAGACCTTCGCTGTAACTTCTCTCCATATAAGCCTGTGCTTTCACTACCAGAAGTGCAAATGTTTTGACTGAAATCAGCTATACCTAAGTATACTGCCAAAGCCTTCAAACTGTTTGACATGGCTGCTTTTCTTTTCAGTTTTAAATTCATATACGTGTACCTGCTCAATTAATTTCAAATCACAAAACAGTAATTGGAGATGATTTTCCCTTGTTGCTCACAAAGACTTAGTTCTCTTTTAAGGATAACTGAAAGTATGATTTACAATTTTAGCAGAAGTAGTAACTTGGCAGCTACTCCTTGAAATTACTATTACATCCTCCTCGTTAATTTCTTTTCCGCTGAAAGAAACATACGTTCACAGTATCATAGAACTTAAACCAGTGAATTGAAACAAGTGGTTTTTTTCCTAATTTTTTGATTAACCTTTTCATTTTCTGCCTTAGGACATCAGCGCCTTTGAGAACAGAATGTTAATGCTTGATGGGATGCCGGCAGTCAGAGTCAAAACAGAGCTGCTGGAATCCGAGCAAGGGGTAAGCAGAGGTTTGTGTGACCTCACTCTGGTAACCCTTCCCCAGCTTCCCTGTGGTTAGCTGTCCCTCCCATTTTCTTTTCTATGTTTTTCTTTATTTCCACTGTTCTGGAGCATATTTTCTTCGGACTTGTACTGGTGAGCATCTAGCCTGATCTGCTGGGAGCACAGAACAGAACTCTGCAGAAGACTTACTGAAATCATCTGGGATAGCTGAGATGCTGTTGGTATAATTTTCCACCTATTAAATACCAGGTGCAGTTTAATAAGAAAGAAGGAAAAAGTGATAGATTTCAGTAAAGGAAGCCAAATTCATGTCTTGGAAGTCCATATATGTATGTATGTTTGCTATTCTGCCTTCTGGGGATATTTGCCTTACTGCAATTGTTTCATCCTTTATATGCTCGTCCTACTCCATTTTGTCTTTGTGGAAACCTGCTCTCTCTGGTGAAATGCACTTGTTTATCATTAAGATAAGAGGACTAAAGCTGGTATTGGATAGATCATGACTTGGATTTTGAATTTTTTTTGCAGAACTTGGCATTGGGGAGGTAGTTTTTAGGAAGATGGGAGGGTATTCTCTTGCATTTGTGGTATCAATGATTGTAGATTACAGCAAGGGTATCTGTATTTAATGGATTTTTTTGTTATCATGAAACTTTGTTTCCTTGTGTACGTCATATATTATTCCAAAGAATCCAAGCCGCTTTACTAATCTGAAGACAGATAGCTTCAACAAGCAGCCTAATAGAAGCAGCAATGCTATTGCCTTGTAGGATGGGCTTTTGCCTAATTCTGTTACTTGGCTTTTTCCTTTTTTTGCTATTTTCTTGGTTATTTGATTGAGAATTTAAATTCTCAAGTTTGAGAGGAAGTTTGAGAGGAAGAAAAAGGTTGGCACTTAATTGGGTTTTTGCTCACCTCTGCTTTCTTGAGAGCAAGTACCGTCAGAAATTACTCCAATACAAAGCAGTTTGTGGGAATGTAAGAATTGAACTAATGTATGAGCCACAATGATGAAAAGACATATCCATTCATTTTTAATACCTTCTGGATGCTTTGCATTATTGTCTTTGTATGTAACAGAAAGATTTCTCTATAGTGTTCAGAAGACAAAGGTTCAATTAGAATTTTCCTTTGTTCAGATTAAAATAAATTCTGTGCATGATACATATTGTTGGGTCCTTTGTGAAGAGTACTTCCTTTAGCAAAGCGTGAGTTGATTCTGGAAGACCTACTTGGTGTCTTTGGAACTGGAAGGAAATGAATGATCTATATAATTTTTTTTAATTTCCTTAGAGTTTTTTAATAAAATTTTATGGACTTCTGTATAAGCAGAAAATGATGTCATTTTTTCCCCAAGTGACTGAGCCACTGGACAAAGAGCTCCTTTGATTTGGAATTTTATGCACTTTGGTACTAATTAAGTAGTGTCTGGTCAAGAGTCTCTGGCACCTTTATGATGCTTCATTAGGGAACAATCAATAAATACAAAATGAATTCTCCAGTACACTAACAGAGGAGCTGGCCATTAGGATGGCAATTTTCCAGGAAACAGCTTCAACTCTAAAGAGAGAGCTGGTTGAAACAGATGTTTGGCATGTACTTTGGAGACTGCTTTGAATATGTAGATGTTGATATACGTAACAGGGACAAGTGTTTGAAGAATGTGATTACAAAAATCAGTACGTGGAGCTGTTTAGGAAGATGACTATCATAACTGAGAAGCATGGAGTGGGAGCTGAAGTGTGATCCAAATAGTAGGAGTTTGAAATTGTGGTGTCTGTCTGTGTTGTTACAGTGCCCAAAGTCCCTAGAGCTGCACGTCAATCACAGCATGTGTGTGTACAGGGAGATGTGACTTCTACTTGAAACTTGGGGAACTAAGATGGCATTTTGAGTCTTCTGAGCATAATGGCCAAAGCTTCATCACTTAGGAGCTGAACACCAGACAAACACTTCCAAAACCCAGAGGAAGACATTGGGGTTTTTGCTGTTCTAGCTTGGTGTCAGGTGTTGACTCCAAGTTTGCTCTAGGTTTGCGAGGGCCAAAGTGAGACACGGGTTAAAGGCTATGAAAAAAAGGTTTCATTTGTGATTGGAGAGTCATGAAGGCAGTATCAGTTGTGGAATGAAACCAACAGGGTCTGGAGCAGCAGTGGCCCTTGCCCAGCATGGTGAGCATTGCTCTATCAGACCAGAGAACACTGAGTTGTCATGCTGTGTTGTGTCCCTGAGGCTTTAGGGTGCTATGGTCTTAGAAGGGCTGTAGGACCACTTTGAGTTTGTCTCCTGTTTAAGCCTGAGCCCATTTTTCAAATAAACACCTTGATTTTAAAGGATTTTTTAAGGATATGTGCTAGTTCCATGTAGGAATATTGAATACTTTTGTGCAGGACACATATCATCCAGAAAAGGTGTTTTCTCTGTAGTTGTGCCTTGGTTATCTCTTCCTTGTGGTCCAAGGTGGGCTTCACAGACAGGACCTTGCTGGGCAGGTTTGGGTATTGTCTGGCCGTTTATGAGTGCAGGACTGTGTTGCACACTTAGCTCGTCCTCCACTTGACCTATTGACTAAAGAGGTAGAAAATTCCCAGCTTAGCATTCTTGGTAAAGTGAACAGTGGTCATTCCAATAACTTGACAACATGGAAGTAAAAAAACTCAAAAACAAGGAACATTTCCACCTACAGCACCAAAATGAAAGTACAATTGGAGAAAAAAGTTTTTATACAAAAAACACCATCTTTTAACCTCAAGTTACTTTTTCACTTACTTTTTGGGACATACAGTTGCAGTGCAAAATGCAGCATGTGGCCATGTGCATTTAATTTATAAGAAATTCATCTTCCCTGTACTGCTCTGGGCAACTTGGTCTTCATCAGGTTGGCTCTTGACTATGTATAGTGGTAGTGGAAGTCACACGTGATGTAGATGAGAACCAGGACAGAGCAGATACTAGCATTTCCTGCTGTATGTGGATACCAAGCTAGGCAATTAATCCATTATGTTCCCTTGTTTCTTGTTTTAATTTGAAGACTTCAGTCTTTTGCAAAAGAAGTTAAGTATAATGTAAGGTTCTTCTCTCCCATGAGCCCCAGAATCTTTTAACTTTTATGCTACATGTTTTGTTTTGTTTCATGATTCCTTTGTGTCTTTTGCCATATTTGGGTGCTCCATCCAAACCTAGTCTGATACTGCTGAAAAGTTTTTAAGAAGTTTCCTGAAATAGTAATGTCTCAGCCCTTGCACTGCCCAAATGTTACTTATCTGGAGCAAGTGAAGGTGAATGTAAAATGCAATACTGCAGAAGGAATAAGCAAAGAAAGTGTAGTCCAGCTGAGATTTTAGGGTAGCCCTGGGAGAATGAAACTGTGGAGGTACTCCCAGCTGCAAAGCAGCCCAGTCTCTAGCTGAATCTGAAAGGAAATTTGAGCTGATATTTCAGCTATGCCCCATGCACTAGATCCTTGGAGCCTGTGACTGGAGAAAAGGTGAGCAGGACTCTGGAACTGCAGCCGGTGTTGGTGCAGTGAAATCAAACCTTTATGAACCCAGATTTAAGGCACTGAGTTCAAGTTAGATCATTGTGGGAGAATAGGATTTCAGCAGCCCATAATGAAGACACACCTTATGAGATAGAGGTTACTATCAGATTTGGAACAAGAGGTATTTACAAGGGAAATGGATTTTCTCTTTGCTTTGGAAAAAGTTAAAACAGGTCTGCATTGTTTTATTATTGCCAATTTAGAGTAGTTTAATGATTTTTAGAAGGCCATCAGCATTAGCAAGAACACATGCTTATTTTTCCAGTGAGCTACTGTCCTTAATTTTGCACAGGAGATTTAATGCAGTCTATTGTTTGAGGGTTCAGGAAGATACAGTGCTGCTTTAATGACTTTATCACAAATGAAAAAAAGACATTACATAAAAGATATCGCATCACCCTTTAACAAGGCTTCATTATTATCTCCCCTACTGTGAAACAGGAGCTGGCATTGCTAATAAATTGGGAGAATTACTTTAGAAATATGAATTTGCTTATCATTTAATATCCTCCAATGACCTACAACTTTAGATCTTTTGGGCTGCAGTAAAATCTTTCTTGGTTACCAGCTTCAAAAAAAGACCATGAAGAAGGTGGTCCCTCCCCATGAGGCTGAATGTGGGGCACTTCAGCAGGAAAAAAAAAATCTTCGTTCTTTTTCTGTGCCAAAAACTGTTCTGGAAGTGATACTTCTTATTGTAAATATGTGTGGAAGCTGCATTAATGTGTTGGTAATAGAGACTGGATGGAAAATTTATTAGCTGATGGCTCCTATTAAGAGGTTAGGATAAATAGTGTTGACTGGCTTCAGCATGGAGTTTGAAAGTCCTGCTAATCATTGCAGAATGTGACCCAGTTTCTAAAAATTGGTAAATGTGTACAGCTTAGTGTTCGGTTGCACTTTTTCAAGTCTTTGCTGAGTTGGGCCATAAGCTGTTGTCAAAATGAGATATAAATGTGGGACTTGCATCTCACAATCAATCTTCAAATACAGAGAATGATGAGCTGCTAATTTTCATCAGTCTTTTTGTTTCCAGATCTGCAGTCTCATCTGTTCCTTTGCCTGCATTTTGTCCTCTCAAATCATCACTGGAGGATTATATATCTTACTCTGAATTCTCCTCCTAATTCTTCTTGATCTGTCTCCATTCGAATCACTTATTATGACTGAATTATGAAAAGAAATTATTAAAATGACAAAACCCTTTAACAAGCCAATATCATTCTGTGTCTTTCATAGCCAGCCAAATTATCTTCTCGTCTTGTATCTGAAGAATGCCATCCATCCTTATGTTGTTATATATGTTATTATGTTTTACCTCAGTTGACAGTAGTCTCAGTAATGAAGCTTGCTCCATGACTATACAGGGAACTGTTTTGTGGTGACTCATTCAGCTTGGGTACATTCTTTGTATTAGTAGAAGAGAGAACACTTCTGATATTTGCTGTTGTCATTTGTGAGTTTCTGCTTCATTCAATTACTTACTTGTTTTCTGAATCACTTAATATTTAGTATGACTGATTTGGGGAAACAAATTGCATATGGACTGTGCACATGTATCCATCTCTTCTGCAAAGAAAGCCCTAATTACTTTCTGTTGGTTTTCTTCATCTTGCAAATGGCATCACTCAAGGAGTTACGAGGTTTTAGAATCACAGCTGGTACAATTCGTTGGTTGCCTTACAGTGCCATAAATGTAGAACAGTCTTCAGAAAGAGGTCAAGATCTGACTCCAGATCCAGTAAGGACCGAACCTACAGGGCATGATACAAAGCCCTGTGAGATGTACCTAAGTAGATACACTGTATTTCCTGAGCACTGCTGAGGGTTGTGCTTGCAGTCCAGAAGGGTGCAAGACACATCCCAGAAGGGTTATGTCAGTTGGATTAATTAAGTCAAACCAAGCATCACAAGCTGATGAGTACTGCAGGTGCTGTTTCTTGTTGAGTGGAAGCTTGCATGAGGAAGAAAGGTGTAGACTCCTGCATCTTTGCTGTCATCCTGGCATTGGTGCTCAATCCATTGCCAGTGACTCAATGACTTGGGGGAGTGTAGGGTAAACAGATCACTGATCCAAGAAAAACCTACGCAAAGGGAGAAAGGGAGTGGTTGTATATGTCCTGCAAGTCATACTTGCACGTGAAGTCATGGATATCCTCTATTACATGGAGATAGGGAGAGTGGGAAAAGGAGTGTGGGTGCTGCTTTTGATTACAATTGGTGACCTATATCTGGAACTACATCCTGAGAAATCTTAACTACTACTGGGACCCTAGCTGCCCACTTCTGGCATGTCTCTGCACTGCTGTATTATCAAACTGAATCTTTTCAGTGTTTCATGTTCCTTATTCCTTTTGAAGTCAGCTCATGTGTAGAGAGCCAAGGAGTTTTATCATGGATGTAGGTGTGGTTTCCTTATTTGGTGTTNTGTTTTTTCTCTCCAGGGATAGGATCCAGAAGTGCAATAGGAAGGTAATAGATTTAAGAATAACAGGAAATTATAGCTTAACCAGCTCAGTGCACTTGCCAGGCAGTCTTTTTTACCCAAGTTAACCAAGACTGCAGACTAAAAATGCAGGTGGGGTTGTAAGATGTATGATGCTGTCTGAAATTCACCCTAAGTGAAGTATCTCAGTTCCTCTGAGACTTAATTTACCGACCAGTGTCTGCCATTGCTTTCCTTTTCTAGGCAGCTAAGTTGACTGGTACAGAGCACAGCAGGGAATGTGCTCCTTATTCTGTCTGGTATTGTTTGTTGTATGTATGGTAGGAGCAGGGGGATTTTCACTTGCGGGTGAAAACTTAATTGTGTGAGGCATTGTACCAATAAAGGGTGGTCCCAGGGTATCTAGGTTTAATTAATCAGAAGTTTAGACAGTCTTTTACTGGTGTTCTTCAGATATTAGTGACTGTGCTTATTAGAAATTCAGCAGCAAGTGAAAGGAGTGAAGCAGAGGAAGATCTCTGCTCCAAACAGCCTGCAGTGCCATGCCCAAAAGAGATTTCCTATGTCTATAGTAATAGAAGGGCAGCAATTAGATGGTTTCAATTACAAGAAATTTAGATTTTTATTAAGAACTGTTTGGTAGAGGAGAAGGATAATACTTTATCTGCCAGTTTTCTGGAGAAATTTTCATAGAGAATGTGGGATGTTACCCAGAAACTAACATAGTTTAATATTGTTACAGTCTCATAGAAAAAGCACAGTTACAGAATATATCATATGTTAGATACATGAACTGATAAGTGTTATGTGCTTATATGGTTTAGACAAATAATGGTGCCTTTGGGAGAAGAAAAATTGACCCTTTGATTGGAGCATAGTGCTGAAGTTCATTGCAAGATTATAGTTTGGTTGTCTTCTATTCCCAGTCAACTATTTGTGAGCTCACCTTCAAACCAGTTTTTCTTTAATGATGTATAACCTCTCAGCCAGAGCTTATGATGGGAATCTCCTGTAAGATTTATTCAGCTGAGAAACTGGGCATAAAGAAGAAGCATGATATATACAAGCTCTATATCTATCTTACTGTGAATTCATGAATCTACATTTTGAAAATAGATTCTTTTTTCAAGATGTGAAAGGTCAGCATTTCCATTACTGCACTAAAGAAGTCATTGAAAATGGTTTAAAAAAAAAATTCACCAAAACTATCTAAAATTAATGTAACTCCTCCTGATAACCCAAGTTCCCATGACATTCGTGTGTTCCATTTTCTTCACTTTGGGGAATCCAATATTGACAGTTTAGCTGTAATTTTGATTGAGTTTGCAATCCTAAATGAGGAACCAGTGAGGTACAGATTTTTGCTTTTATGCATTTTGCCAGAAGGGTATTATTAACACTGTAGTCATGGGAGCTTAGAGCGTGGCATATAGCAGCTGGTATACAGCACTGTATAATGAAATCCTGTTGCACCTCTGCCTTGAATCTCATCACAGACTTCATGTGTGAAACTAGTATTGGCATATGAAAAGCAGTTCCTCTTCTTGTCTGGTAACTCACCTGATTGGTCATCTGAAGTTTAATTCAAGTTGCAATGGCAGGGAAAATCAATAGGCTACAAGTGTGCATAACCCCTCTGTTCCTATTAAGAAACTGAGGAAGGTGAATTAGGTAATCCTGCTGTTCTTAAAAGAAAGCTATATTGAATTACCTCTCGTTTACCTCTGTCTATGATTATATATATGCATGGGTAGTGCAGGCCTGCTGATGCATGGTAACTTTTGTGCTCTTGATTAGAAATGTTTTCCATTGATATGTCTCTGTGAAATAATTGTTAATCACAAAATCTTTAAGTTACTTAGCTAGGAGAAAAGTTAGTCATTAGGTTTCATTTTGTTCTACTCACAGATGAGTTTAATGGAATTTTTTTGTTTGTTTTAATGCTCATTAGAGTAGCCAGTTCATTATGACAGCCTATATTTTGCTCACCAGGGCATGTTGGTATGTTCAAAGTAGAAATGAGATGGAAGTAACTAGGCTCTTGTCCTTTCCCTTTGTTTTGACTTCGTTAAAGTGAAATCTCTCTTCCTGGCTCTCAGTTCTGAAATTGCTATACTTTATTTCTACAAGGACTCTCAAAGTGAGAAGTACTGTGTTAGTGTGTATTATTACTATATTTTTATTATATGGTGGCTAGCCTAAGAAAAATAAGCATAAGCCAATATAACTCAATAATTTGCAGTATTATGTACACTTCAGCAGCATGAAATAAGTGCCATTACATTACGAAAGTATCAAAATTATTTGAATCCTTGCTGTTCATGATGAGAAAGGATTACTTCTACTTTTCTCTTGTTCATTGATGTTCTGTTAGAGATTGTCTTATAAATGGTCTTTTTAATGTATATTTTACTCTTGATCTCTATCCTGCTGGGGGAGTATTGAAAGACTTGTATATATTTTTTAGCATCATTGGCTTTTTCCCTTATTTCTCCCTATGGAGATGAATCCTTAGATAAATTACTTTAAGGTTTCTGTTTTCTTGCCTTTTTGTTTGTTTAGGTTTTCTTTTGGTTTTTTAATTCCCTTCACAATCTCCTCACTCTCCTCCTCTCCCCTTCCCCAGTGTGTTTCAAATTGTGACGATGATTATTTAATAAACTGTTGTTTAGGGGAGCATCTGCTTTCAGACATCCTTTTACAGATGTTGTTATTGCTTGGTTGCATCACTTAAACATACCAGAAAACCATGGAAAAAGCCAGCAGCAACCAAAGGTGGTGTTTGTCCTCCCCTGCCAGTACAGGTTGCTGCTCATGCTTTCCATTGCCCAAGAGGGGAGTCCAGGCAGACAAATATAGTAGGACCCAGCTCCTCAGGGTCCAAGGGCAGGGAACAAGGAAGAGGAGGGGAGGTGTTGAGGATGCAGTGGAGGGGAGGACAGGTGATCTTCCCAAGCAAGGCTTGTTCATGGAAAGGATCATGTCAGATTAGCCCCCTCAGCCCTGTCTCCTCCAAATTGCCTCCATTCCCCCGGTTCCTGGCGGGAACACTAACCACGCAGATGTCACATGCATCCTGCCTCCTTTGGCTCTGTTGATGTTTGTAACTTCTTTCATACTTTCATGATATACACTAGAGATTGATACTGATGCTGAGACACTGACTCTGATCTTTTTCTGTGATGCTGTGTGTGGAGCTTACATCATTGCAGTGAGGGAGTTTTTGGAAATTCGGTAGCAGTCATATCAGTTTGTCCTTGGAAGACAGCAGCATCACCCTCTCCTGTTGGGGTTACAAATATGTCTTGATTATGTTTTTAGTATCATAGGTGCCCTTCCATGACATTTCCTGCTTTATTTGGTAGCTTTTCCCAGTTTCTTGCACCTTTCACACATGGTAGAGAAGGTGCTGCAAGGATATCAGCGAGCTGTCCCCTGTTTCAGCCACAAACCCATGTTTTCCTCGTTCATCCTTGTATTGCTGATGGTAGTGGTAGAAGTTTCTGTTGCCTTTGATATTCCCTGCAAGTCTGAACTCTAGCTGGGCTTTGGCTTTCCCAACACCACCTGTGTATTCCTGTGTGGTATTTGTGTGCTCATCCTTTTGTTGCTCCTCCTGCTATACTGCCTTTTTGTACTGGAGCTCCTTCATGTGTTTGACGTCTCCCTAGGATCTTGCAAGAATCTCCTAAGGATTCTTGCTTTTATAAGTGGTTACATATACTAGTGTGTTGCACTTCAGTCTCCTTAAAGACCTTCCAGTACTCCTGTGCTATTAGACACTTTTAGAGGTATCTCCCATGAGATCCCACTTAGTTCCCTGATAACTTTTACTGTCCTCTAATTGAGAGTCTAGATTGACCTGGACTGGGTGTTTGTTAGTATCATTCTTTCTTCACTCTCCTCTGAAACTCCATTGCTTGGAGGTCATCACCCACTGATTACCACAGCTCCACCTGTTCTTTTTTCCACATAAACAGTGGGTTTGGTTTTGTCCATCTGGGATGTTATGAGAATGCAGGAGTGATCACAGTGAACCTGGTGAGAGGTTCTTTTTATGCATACAACGGCAGCTGTTACCATGTACCTCCAGAAAGCACAGGCAAAAAGCAAGCACACAGCCACAGCGCCCTGGTACACCTGTCTGTACCCATCAGTGTGCAGCTGGGGACCACATGAACCAAAGGTAAAGTCTAGTAGTGCAAGTTGTCACTGCTCCTTGAGATCCATGGAGATTCTCCTGATAACCAGAAAGAGGTTTTGACCTGTAAAACTGTGTCTTGCACCCACGTACTGCCATACTGAGACTGCAGTAGGAGCTTAGGATGTAGTGGTGTAAATGGTGGTGGCAGTGAGAGCATTTCCTGTGAGAGACTCTTGGTTTATTTTCCCATTGCTTATAGTAGAAGAGAATTGTGGATTTCTGAGGAGTCCATATGATGAGGTGTTTGGGGAGAGCAGAAGCTATGGTGTTGGGAACAAAAGACTTGAGTTTTTCTTCCTTTAGCTACTGAGTGTTGTGGAACAATGCTTTGTGTGATACCTTCATGGTGCTATAAGCCTTATGTTTAGTAGAGTGCCTAGGACTTTAATACTAACATGTTGTTCTATTGTTGAGTAAAAAGTAGTAATGTTATTGACAGCTGTAAAAAAAAAACAAACGGCCCCTGTGGAAGTAGTAGTGGTCTGGGCCATGATTTATCTGGCAGAACAGCAGTTTGGAAGCTCCTGTCCACTGGTAACTGTTCTGAGGTTGTGCCAGTGCAGAGATGTACTCTAAGCTAGGGAGAAAAAAGAAAAAGAAAAGGAAAATCTAGAACACCTTTAAGAGTTTTTCCTCTCTAAATTCAGGTTATTTTGCAGATCCAAGTTAAGGTATAGGCATAAACTGATTAAAGTGTTAGATCTGCAACATCCACAGTTCTGTGTGATCTGCAGGTTAAAACATGCTGTGCAAACATGGCACAGAAAACATTATTGATTTTCGTTATAGTAAACTTGTAAAATAGAATAGAGAAATAGAATAGGAGCTGAAACAGTCTCATTGGTTTCTAAATAGTATATATTTTACACAATAAGCTAAAAAAAATCTAGAGTGAAAGGGTAAGTATTACTTATGTCTGATCTCGGAAAACAGTTTATAGTTTGGTTTACTGAAGCTTGAGTTTCTTTCCTTTGTTGCTGTACATGTTAGTTCTCATGAATGGATTTAGACTGAATGACTTGGAATGTGCTTAATTTTTTTCACTGAATAACCATTCATAGTATTGATGGGATAAAGAGTCAGTTTAAGACAACTGTTAATATAAAATAAGTGTGTAAATTGTTAGTATTGAATACTCTAATATTAATTTATTCTTATGTTAAAATTTGATAAATACTTCTAGTCTAAATAGGGGTTGCCTTGAGTTTCATAACAATTTTACAGAGTAGATTGTGACCTTACTTTTGTCAGAAAGAAGAACAAACATTTCTTAAAGGCTAAACAATAAAATAGCTGCCTGAAATTTGGTAGCTTTAAATGGATTATAGAGAGACAACTTCTGTTGAATTGGTATTTGCAAGTTTGTCTGCAAACCCCAAGCTGAAAAGAAACAAAATGGTACTCAAAGTATCATAGAATCATTAAGGTTGGAAAAGACCTCCATGATCAAGTCCAATCTTTGACCTAATACCACCAAGTGCACTAGACTGCTTCTCAAGGTGCCACGTTTACTTGCTTTTTGAACAGTTCCAGGGATGGTAACTCCACCACTTTCCTGGGAATCCTGTACCAATGCTTAACCAGTTTCAGTGAACAAGTTTGTCTTAATATCCATCCTGATAAAGTAAATCCAAACCACATATGCAGAGTATAAAATACCTGGTCCACAGTGGAAAGCATGTTGTGGACTTGTTTTTGAAAGATACTGAATATTAAGCATTCAGCAGGGAATGTAAGTGTCTGCTTGGCTTTAAAGAACAGAAGGAGTTCTGTTACTTACTCATGGCACTGACTCAGGGCTGGGCTGTACCATGCAGGAACCTTAAATCTGGAAAAACTGCGGTCATAATCTCTAGAAGTCTTTAACATTCTTTAAAATGAAATCAATTGGATTAAATGTCCTTGCATTTTAAGGCAGAATAATGTACTATGTGTTAAGTAATACATTACTAATGTGATGCTTGGTCTTAGTTTTGATTAAACCCTGCTGTTAAGTTAATATGCAGGACATCTACAAAAAGGAAAGTTTTTGTGAAGTAGTGAACTTTTAAATATTCTTTATGGACTAATTTTATTTGTATCAAATGCTGGGATGAAGAGTGTATGAGAGGGTTTATTTTTGATTATGTATCCTGATTTTTTAGTATGTTCCTTACTTTCACTCAAATGATTTATAAAACCATATAATCTCTAAAAAGAGAAATGTTTTTGTTTTTATCCGTCAGTTAGTGGTGAGTACAAATTACATCAGCAAATGTAGTTGGAGTGCATACTCTGTTAAGCTAACATTCTGTTTAAAAATTCCGTAATAACATTAGATGGATTTGCCTTACTCATTTTAAAATGAGGGAAAATATCTTTTACTATCTAAAAGATGGATGATGTAGGTCAGTAACTGAGCCCTGACCATTTCTCTGGTGTGTTTGGGAGTTGCTGTTTGTATTGAGTGTGTTCCTGAGCTCCTCTGCATAATGTCATTTGCAGAGAACACAGTGACTGTGCACACCCATGGGTGCCAGACACAATTTAAATAAAAGCCCATGTGAAGGAGTGTGGTATGGGCAGTAATGGCATGAAATGGTGAAGAGGAATCAGTGAAGCCCTCAGTTCTCAGGAACTGAAGGTAGGTGGAGGGATAGAAATTCATGGTGGGAATATGTTGCTATGCCAACCAAGTAATTTCTCTAACAGGAGTAAACTGGTAATGAATAACTGCTGAGTGGGAACTTTAAGAGAAAAACATGCTCTGTGCAAAACCAAAAGGTTACATTTTTGATAATCGACCTTCACCATTCCCCCTATGAAATTCTGCACTGGCAGTCTGTCTGTCGGAGCTTCCTGCTGTCCTATACCAGACCCTGCTGTGCCCATCTGCTAATCTGGGAAGTGTCTGCCTGTGGTGTGGTGATGGGCACCAGTCCTGAGCCTGTGCCACAGGCTGACCCAAGCCCTTTGTGAATCATTTCTCAAGCAGCTGTGAAAGCCAGATGTGGGTTTCACTAGTCTCTCTCCCTTAGTAGCTGTTTTGGGTGTTCCCTTAAATCATTGACTAGCATATTTACTTTTTCTCTTCCCTATTTCTTCTAACACAATGTGAAAACTCTGCAGAGAACTGGCATCTTTAAAAAAAAACAAAAACAACTTCTTTCTCGACTTCCTGATAAGCCATGTGTTCTGGAACTTGGACATGTGTTGTTCATGTTTTGTCTGTAGCTCTTTATAGCTGCCTGATTTTATAAAAGAAGGAACAAAAAAAACCATTGAAACTATCTAAAATGTTGAGTTTTCTTTTTGTTTGTCTTCTGAGTTATTGCAGGAGGATTTAGTAGTGTAATGCACTTGTATTTCTTTACCTGCAGTGCCCTTAAATCCATGTTCAGCTCGTGCTGTGATCTGTGTTTAGATGAGTACTCCCACTATGAGGTATGAGCCACCTCTGGGATCAGAAGAGGCCAAACATGTTAGTAGGGAGTATCTCTGGATAAATTTGCCTCTGCTGAGTTCTGAGCTGCTGCAGCTAGGCTGCTGCTGGTCCCTGCCATGGCCAGGTATCATGGAATCATGGGATGGTTTGGTTTGGAAGAGACCTGAAAGAACTTCTAGTTCCAGCCCCCTGGCATGGGCAGGGATGCCTTCCACTGGATCAGGTTCCTCAAAGCCCTGTGCAGCTTTGCCTGGAACAAATAGCTGTGCTGTCCACCTTGTGTGGATGTCTTGTGCTCCTCTGCTGCCTCCTCTCAATTCCCTTCTCCTGTTGCGTACACGCAAACCTCTTGCTTGATGTGCTTTTGTTTTAAATTATGACCCCTGCTTTTTTAAACAGGGTGCAAGGAGTGCTTACCAGCCTTAACAAGATTTAATACTTGTAGTAATAGCCTTTACTGCTAGTTGTAATGGATGCTAGGTCATACATTTGAATAGGTTGTCTCATTCCTTTGTTCTTCCCACCTCTTTCCTTCCCCAGCTCCTCAACTGCCATCCCTGAGCTGATGCTGGTAGCCACGGGATTGCTTAGTGAACCAGTTCAGCCATGACAATGTGACATAAATTAGCTTGGAGGGAGGCGGTGAAAAGCCCAACAAAATTTTGGCTTTTTTAGGAGTCAGCAAATATCCAAGTAGTGTCTCAAAGCAGAAGGAGTGTGGAGGGAAGGGGAAGAGTGACAACACATGCTTGGATATGTGCTACCCTAATTCATGGCTCATGCTCTTAGTCATGCCATGTGGATGAAATGCTGTTTGGGCTTTGCTTTTGCAGTTTGCAGGTGCTAAGTGACTGAACAAGGAAGGCATTTTCACTCCCAAAAAAGACAGCTAAGTGACACTGCATGAAAGAATGGAGCTGCCTGGCAGCACAGGCTGTACTTACTAGGGTGGTAAGGAGATTTCCTTACAACTCTGTTTTTCTCAGATGGAATTTTCTGTTCATATTTTTGTTTTGTTTTTTGATTCTGTTTTTCTGAGCACGAGAGGTGGCACATGTAAAAGAGCAGCAGTTCTCAGACACCATGCAGAGCTGTGTCTGAGGCTCATCCTTTATAGCACCTCTCTGTAACTTGTGCTGTTGCTGGTAATGGAGTATATCAATGTTTGTAGCCACACAAGGATCAAGGCCTTTATGATGGTGATGTATCTGTATGCCAGAAGTCTTGGGAGCATGTCATTAAAAAAAAAAAAAAAAAGGCAGTGGCAGAGATCTCAAGATTTATTGCATCATTATCTCACATGAAAACAGTAAGATTGTCCTGGCATGACTGGACAAAAACAATAATGTGAGAGTATCATTATTTATTTTGTAGACCTGCTGATTATCCCTAGACATTTCCAGAAGCAAAGGCCTCCTCAGCAGTGAGGTCTTTTGTTTCACGTAGTTTCAAATACAGTCATTTCAAGGAGGGGAGCTGGATCTTCATCATGTTTTCTTCTTCAGTGTGTTCCGTAGATGGGATGTGTTCTTCTCTGAGTTAGTGAGACTCTCTAAGTGGGTATGGTTTCTCCTCCTGACTTTTGTTTGCTTCTGTAAACCTGACAGATAAGCCCCTGAGCAGCTGCCTTGGAAGTTTACACTGAAGAAACATGAAGACTGGTCGCTTTCCTTATTGACCTGAAGGAAGAACGAGCTCTATATAAATATACAATTTATACCTTCTCTTCTCAGTGTAATGAATCAGCAATTACAGCTCACCATAGAACCTGGCAACTGCACAACTCAAAATACAGCCTGTGACACAATGCTGTTCCATTTACAATCATAGGTTTATTTTTTTGGGGATCGTTATTAAGGAGTAATAATGAAGTGCTCGTGTAATTCAAGAACCATCTAGACGGTGTTTGAGTAGGGAGGTCAGACCAGATGACCCACTGTCATCCTTCCAACCTTGACCTATTATGTGATTCTGTAATCTTAATATGTTTCTCAAGAATTGAACTTGAAATTGATAAATTCCCCATTTTTGTAAGATGAGCTTCGTAACCTGAAAATTATGCACCATACATGAAATTTCAATGTTTTAACATGGATAGAGTCTATTGCTAGTGGAATGTCTTAAAAGTGAAGGTCACTGACAAATAGCAGAAGGTGCTTGTTCAGAACAGCATTTAACATTCAATGATCAGTACAGATAGTACTGTTGTTGGTTGGACATTGTTACTGTTACATACAGCATAAAGGTTTTGAAGCAGTTGCAACACCAGAGTTTTCAGTATGTGCCTAAGACTGTTCTCGTTATGCATTTATTGTTCTCAGTATTTTGTTTATAGCACTCTGTGTATTTCTAGAGATGTTCCTTAGAATTCACTTATCAGTTTGCTCTAGGCAAAAAGTGGCTAAATTGAAGCTTTCAAAATAGCCCTTTTCGTATGAGATATAGATAAATGTATTCATTTTGGTCAAGCTTCACTTAAAGGCTTGGTCTAATTTTGAATTCAGAGTGCATCTCCTCCCAAGTAAATCATCTGCTTTACAGCTACCCACCACTCCAAGTCCGACCTTGAGGAAGTCAAAGAACTTCTCATTGTTCTCGTAAAACCTGGGGAGGGGAAGAAAAAAGAAGGTTGGACTCTGCTGGGCCAAGGGAAGCAGTCTTGTCATGAATGCCCAGAACATCTTATATCTGGTCAGATGTTGGGTGGAAAACCTTATCTGAGTTCAGTTGTCTGGGAAGAATGTATGGAGGAGAGTTTTATCTGGGCTAACCAGCCTCTAAGTCAGGAAGGAATTAATAGATGAAAAACAGCTGCTTCCATTGCACCCTGATAAGAACAAGAAGTCTGTGCCTTTTGCAAAACCGAGGTATTTGTTTTGTTGCTCTGTTTGGGGAGTGAGGTGAATGCTGCTCCAGATGATGTCCAAATGAACTTTGTGTCCTTAATAGGAAAAAACAGCTTTTCATCCAATGTCTAGCTTCCTCCTTACTATGTTACACTAACCCCTGTGTCATGTTTCCTCAGTCTAAAAATCATGGTTAAAATTTGGTCATCAACCTGTGTGTTTTGCTGCTACTCTTAAATTGAAATGCAGCTCATTTAAAAATGTTTGATAACCTGTTCATTAGGTTTGTATCCAAATGGCATCTGACTGGGTACGTGACATGACATCAAGTGGTAATATCCACAAAGGAGCTTAGCTGACACTTAAACTTTGCTATGCGGGCATGTGGTGAAACATACTGTACATTAAAGCAGTTCATGTTTCCAGTCTGGTTGTATGAAGTGGTAGCAGTAGCAGGCTGATTTATTCAGCATGCTCATAACCACCATGGTGAGTCAAGCCAGAGGTGCATTTGGCCATACAGTGCAGCAGGATCCCCAATGGGTGAGGAAAACAGGGAAGATGGAAAACATCCATGTTGTGTGATCCTTCCTTGGACATAACTTTGATCAGTCAGCATTTTTAGGTGATTTTAAGCCCATTGCTATACTTGAGCCAGTGTTTAATAGCCACTAATGAACTCTTCCCAGTAAAACTGTTTAATCTGTCTTTTAACTCATTTATCTTTCTGGTTGCTGGGACACGTGGCAATGTGGTGGCAAATGTAGGCTGCTTTTCAATTATTTTGCAGCTGTTGTCTGCTAGTTGCATTGGATTTTATGTTGTGAAGAACAGTTTCCATGTCAATCGTTATTTGGATGCTTATCGTAGGACTTCAGTCATCATTTTCCAAAATCTAAGCACATTATCTGCTTTATATATCCTTTAACATTTGTGTCTCACATCAACCTGGTAAATGTATGCTAACATACACTTTAAAATACCAGGTTCATGGTTCTTCTTCAGTAAGTTAAGTATTTAAATGTAGAATAGCAGTGTCTGAGCTAATAATCCTTAATCTCTAGGGCTGGCAAGACAAAAATATTCTGGCCCCTTGATTTTTCACCACTGGCTAGAATAGATATGGTAAGGTTAAGGTGTGAAACACATCAAATAGCATCAGTAGCTCCAAGATGGATGTGCCACTGGCCCAAGATGGGGCCAATTAGAAATGGTGGTAATGCCTCTGTTAAGATTTAAGAAGGGGAAAAAAAAGTATTGCACGGATATATTTGCAGCCAGAGAAGAGTAGGGTGAGAATATGTGAGAGGAACAGCCCTGCAGACAGAAGGTCAGTGGAGAAGGAGAGGGGAGGAGGTGCTCCGGGTGCCAGAGCTGAGATTCCTGCAGACCATGGTGCAATCCGTGGTGAAGCAGCTGCTCCCCTCTGCAGCCTGTGGAGGTCCGTGGGGATGTAGAGATCCATCTGCAGCCCGTGGAAGAGACCAACACCAGTGCAGGTGGATGCCTAGAAGGCAGCTGTGGCTGCACGGGAGGCCCATGCTGGGCAGGATCCTAGCAGGGACCAGAGGAGCCCATGGAGAGAGGAGCCCATGCTGGAGCAGGTTTGGTAGGACTTGCGATCCTCTGGGAAACCCATGTTGGAGCATGCTGTGCCTGAAGGACTGTGGCTTGTGGAAGAGTGACCCGCATTGCAACTGTGAAGAACTGTTGCCGTGGGATGGACCCAGTGGAGAAGTCCTTTGGAAGGGACACTGCAGCAGAGGAAGGACTCTTCTCCCTGAGCAGCAGCAGGAAAAATGTGTGATGAACTGATCATAACCCACATTCTCAGTCCTCCTGTGCCACTGCAGGGGAGGAAATAGAGCTGAGAAAGGGGTGGTACAAAGGTGTTTTTAAGATTTATTTTACATCTTGTTATCCTGCTCTGAATTTTTTAGTAATAAATTCAGTTAATACCAGCAGTTTGCGTCTGTTTTGCCCATGCTGGTACTTGGTGAGTGATCTCTCCCTGTCCTTATCTCAAACCATGAACCCTTCCTTGCATTTGCCCTGTCTAGTTTTAGAGGGGAATGATAGAGTGACTTTGCTGGGTGCCTGGCATCCAGACAGGGTCAACCTGCTGCAGATTTCCAATGAATTTTCATGCTTTAGGTTTTGGTTAGCTTAAAACAAAAATGTTACCAAAATGCCCCAGTCCCTGCCAAAACCAGGAAAGTCCTAAATGGAGTTCACTCTTTAAAGAGGAAATTACCATTTTGTCCATGTCTGTCTTCCATGCAGCATTTAAAAGAATGGGTTACACTTTGTATACCATAACTGCTATCGTCTTGAAGGAAATGTTTTGTTTCTCAAGAGAGCTGCTGTAATATAACCCATTGCCACCAGGACAGCTTCATTTACATGTCCAGTTTATGGGTCATCCTTGTATATGCACGGTAAGGGTTAGTTCTTCCACATGCATTTTGTGTCAATACCTTGTCACTCAGTTTTGCAAGTTCATTCTGCAAGTCTTTGTTGATGGGTATTGGACATAATGAATATAAAGAAAGTCTCTGAAATGTGACTTAAAAATCAGAAATGCCATATGTTAAGTGTTCTTTAAAGGGCCAAGAATACTGCATATTAAGTAACGTGACCTTTAGTGCCAATCTCTTGATGTAATTAGCATTGGTCTTCTCACTTAAGTAACTTCTGTATGTCAAGTGGCAAGTTCATTCTTGGCACAGTGCTGCTGAGTGTGAAGCCCTCTTGCCTAGGCAGGTGTAGCTGTGCACACTGTGCTTTGACCATTACTCCTTTCACTTTTTCATTGATTCTGGGCTTGATTAGATAGAAAGTATATATATTTCTTTTACTCCTTTCTGTGTTTACTTTGAAGTGTAAAACATATCCCTCAGAAATCACCGGATAATATCTCTTGTATCTAGAAAGTGCTTATGGATTTGTTGGTTATTTCTTTAAATAGATGCACTGTTCTTTGCAAATACATTGTTTGCAAAGTCAGTGACGTGACCAGAGATCATTTGCTGTACAGCTAAATGCTGCTTAATTGTTTGTTGCTATCTTGTTGTTCTTAATTGGAACTATATTGAGCTTAGGATCTGCAGAGATCTTAGTTGGTCTTTTAATTAAAAAATTATACTACCTTTTTTGATCTGCTTACCTGTGCCTGCTGTTCATAAGGGATCATTTGGATATAATACAGTTAAAATTAAACCTTGTAAGTTTCCACTCTTATTCAGCTGTTTGTCTTTAACTTCTTCAGCTTCTGAAGTGTAATCCTCCTTTTCTTCCACATGAAGTTTGTCCATGGCTTTACTGCCCCATCTTTGGGTCCGTTTGGTTTGGTGGGTGTGTTTCTCATGTCCATGGAGCCTTATTCCTGTGGCACTTCCATGTGAAAGAGGATTTCTAGAGTGGTAGGCTGGCAGGACAAGCTACATGTTTGCTGCACCCTGCTGAGAATAGAAGTGGAGTGTCTGAAGGCATCAGTTCTACACTTCAGGGTCTTTGGCTTCCCATGGTGTTGAGGCCCAGCTGGTAGGTTTGTATAGCAGTGGGGAATTCAGTAAACCTTGAACTTGGATTGATTATTTCCTCTATGATATGAATAAAAAGGCTTTAGTATTACTTGAAGTGTTTGAGTGCATCATCCAGAGGAATTGGAGCATTGAGCAGTCACCAGTGATGGTGGAGTAATGAGTACAGTCTTGTCTTGGTCATTGGTGATTGTTTGTCATGAGCACTGAACGAACAGAGAGCTTCGCACAAGTGATAGCGTGCAATCAGGTAAATGAAACAGGGAAAACATTTTAGGAACAATGGGACAATGAAGACATCTGTGCGTGGTTCCACTGATCCCAGTGGGATTACTGACAGAAGGCACCACTAAATGTGAGTTGATGATACAGAAATTTGGCTGCTCAAGCAGATGTCAGTGCCCTTTTTGTGTTGCCCTCAGCCCCCCACTTCATTTCACCGTCACCATCCCATGATATATGCCAGTACTCCTGCCAGCACGCAGTATCCTCCTACCTTGTCATCTTGGCTACACTCAGTTGACCTCAAGCTTCTTCCTTAACAGTAGTATTCCTAGTGTGTCAGATTGAGGAATAGATATACAATAAAAAATGATGAATTTTTTGGGAGAAAGAGGTGATTTTCAGTCCACTAGTTCCCTGGTGCTGGTGTGCAAGTCCCTATGGCAGCATGAGGGAGGAGGCAAGTTGGGGGCATCAGGGCAGGGGGATTACTGCCTCTTGTAATTCAGGTTTTAATATCATTTTGTACTGGTGTGGTGCAAATGCTACTCTTGGTTAAAAAGATGAAGGTGATGGGTTAAGTCCTTACCTGGTGGTAGGTAGGCCACTTATTATTATGAAGATTTTCAGCCTGAGGGCCTGTTCTCCAGTATTTATAAATTTAAAGTATGCACAAAAAGCATATCCTTTTTGCTTACTAAGAGAGGGTTTATTTCACTGGATGGAATAGGATCAAGAAACAAAATAAAGATGTAAAAAAAAAGAAGAGAAAAGGTTGCCTTTTATTCTGAAAATAGATGGTTTTAATTGTTTATTGAACTCAATGTTACTTCTGGGCAACAATCACAGATTTTCTAGGGTCTGTGGAGAGATTTCCACAGATTTATGTGAGTCGGCAGTTCAGAAATAGAACCTAAATTACTGTTCACACTCTGGGCAGCCTGATAAAATTACTTTCTTTTTTATTTTGAGGTTACAAGGTATTAGAAAAACACAGGAAAAAATATAGAAAATATTTTTGTTACGGTTTTCTTTATCTGAGAAACTCTACTTAAAGCCTTTCTGCCAACAGATACAGTTCATACTAGGTGAGCACCAGCAACAATAGCCTTGTACTTCCTGGAATTCTTTTTAAGTCTATTTTTCTAGAGTTTCAAGTTTAGTTTGTGCTAAAGAGCTTAGTTCATGCTAAAGAGGTTGCCTGTGCTTCTTTGGGCAGCAATCTTAATGATTCTCTTCAAAAGTCTGTCATCAGATACTTGGTGACAAAAATTAATGTTGCAGTGGAAGCCAGTAGGGAGAACTTCTATTGATCTTCTGTTCAAAAGTTATTGGCAGTATGAGATATATTTTCAGAGTAAGGCACATTTTCAGTTATGTCCTCTGTAATTTTGGAGAAGCTGTCAAAATGCTGTTGTTAATTGTGAACTGTCTAACTTTTTAGCTTGGATCCCTCACTCTTCTGGAGTCCAATGGTTCATACCTTAGCAGAGGCTAGTTTCTTTCTTCATTTATATGAAATAATTAAATTGAATACTATGCACTTGGCTGTGTGGGTGTGTTTTGGATGAGATCTTAAAAACTGAGATCCTGTTTATTCTGTGTGGGTGTAAAAGATGCCCCTGTTATGCTATATGCTGTTTGCAAGTTACTTAGTACCATCTACCCTTTGAGATGACTACATTTGAGCAGTGTTTAGTGTACATAGTTGCAAAATGTTTTGGGGTCCTTCAGAGCAGTCTTTCACGTGAGACTGTCTGTTGGACACTTTTATTGTGCCTATTGCTGTAGTGTTCCACGCCATTTGTCATTATTGTTTATTGCATTTGTGGTGCTTACTGCGTTAATCACATAGTTTCAGAATATAATCTTGTGTTTAATATTTTGAGCTGGCATGGTTTAAGTTTCATCCAGACTTCTTTAATGATGTGAAAAAATTTAGCTGTGAATTGCTGCTGGCCTTCGGAAAGTGCAGTAATGATTGCCAGGAGCCCTGACTTACCCCTGTTACTGAAGCAAGCCGCAGATAGGCAAAACTCCATGGAATAAAGGCTATGCAACATCAGGCAAGTATTCAGTATTCTGGAAGTCCAGGATTTTACCCTTTTATGTAGCATTTGTGACTCTTTCTTTGGAATCCCTCAAAGTCAGAGAGAATTATCATTTATAATAATCCTATTGGGGTGAGTTAGTCCATAATTTGTACTAATACTCAAAGAAAAGCATAATAATAGGTTGATACAGAGGTAATGTGTAGAGCTAAAGACAGCTTGGCCTGCAGATATTTCCATGGCAACAGAAAGGTCCCTACAGATGTCTTCTTTCTAAACCTGATGCTGTTTATTAAAGGCTGTCTGTAGTACAATCTGTAATTATCATTAGCTAAAGAAAGGTTGTGAACGTGGGTGTACTGCTTGGCTGATGCTCTCTGACTGATTTGTTTAGCACAGCTTTGAAATACGGTTACAAAAGAATATTAAAAACTTGAGACCATGTAGCAGTTTTTTCTCTGCAGGTAAGCTGAGACTTCACTTGAGACTGTTGGCTAATCCCAGTGAGGTATCCAAACAGCAGTATAAGGATGATAGTTTGAAATGCTGACAAACTCTTTTGGCACTATGATTATTAAAGACAAAAGAACATGAGAAGCATGCTGGACAAATTTAAAAAATGCAGAGCTGCAGATAGTAAGGGATGTAGTGCACAACAAAATATTGTTTTGTAAATAGCAAAAAGCTTCTTTAAGTAAGGGGAGACAGTGGAAAACTATCACTGTTATCTGGAGGAGAAATTGAGAAGATAATTTAAGACAGAAGAAGTTGGAATAGCAGTCTACCTATCTACTGCCTTTACAAAGAAGATTGATTTGGATCAGCTACTTAGCATGGTTGAAGCTAATAGCAAGGTGGAAGGAACACAGGGCAGAAAAAGGAAAGAACAGGTTAAAGAATGCTTTTGAGTTATAAGCATTCAGGTTTGTAAGCTTAAGGTGGAGTTTATTCTTTTCTACCCAAACAACTAATAAAGGACAGGTGATATCCCAAAAGAAGGCACATAGAGTGTGTTCTTAAAAGAGACAAAGAATGAAGATCTTGTGATTGCAGACCATTCAAACAAATTTGGCACCATGAAAGATGCTCAGACAAGTAACTCTTCAAAAGCGTGTGCTCATGAGTAAGTGTAAGCTGATGTTTTATGACAGTTGTAATAAAGCACATAGACTTTAACTCTTCTAGTTGGTTACAGTACCAAGGACAAAAATGTAATGATGGATTGTAGTGAGCTTGTGAAATTGGCTTTATGAAATTTCTGCTTGAGATAGAATGACTTGGTGACACTGTAGCTCAGCTGGGGTGAAAGAACAGTCCACTGTTTCTTCTCGACTTCAACAAGGCTCTGATTGGAGTTATATGTGACATCTCAGAAACAATCTGGAAGCTTTGCAGTGTATATGAAATGATTACTATGTGGATGACTGCAAACATACACAAGCATGTGATATGGATGCCTGCAAACAGATTAAATGGTGGTGGCAGTCTATCTAACAGAGGGATATGTGTCTGGTGGGGTTCTCAAATTACGGATGGCAGGATGCAGCCGAACATAACCACAAGATCACAGGATAGTTGGGACAGGAAGGCACTTCAGGAGCAGGACCACCCAGAACAGGTTGCTCAAGGCTGTATCCAGTCTATGTGTGCATATCTCCAAGGATGGAGGCTCCACAGCCTTTCCTGACAACTTGTTCCAGTGTTTGATCATCATAATAGTACACAAGTTGTTTTTTTTTTTTAATGATTAAATGGAATTTTCTGTGCTTCGGTTTATGCCATTGCTTCTTGTCCTACTGGGCACCACTGGGATAGGTCTGGCTCCATCCTCTCTACTTCCTCTCATGTGTATTTGTTATAAATGTTAAGATTCTTCTGAATGCTTTTTCCTTGTGGATATAGAAGTGTTATGGTTTAGGAGTGGTATTCTCCACTTTAGTGCCCTCACTAAAACTGAGTGCTGCTTGCTCCCTCCTCCTCCTCTCCCTCCCTAAGGTGGGCTGGAGAGAAGAATTGGAGTCACAAAAGGCAAAGATCACGGGTTGAGGTAAGAACAATTGACAGAAAACAGCAATGAAGGAAATGAACAGTAACAGCAAGAATGTTAATAAAAAAGTGTACTAAAGAGAGAGTGAATGACATGCAAAAAATGCTCACCGTGAAGCTCAACCTGACCCCAGCCACGCTACCACAACCACTCCCTCCAGCTTGGAAGTGGCGTTATCCAGCCATTCATACTAGCTCAAGAGCAGCATTATCCAGCCCCTCTCCAGCGTGGAATCAGCATTACCCGACTGCTTTCTCCAGCTCAGAACCAGCGTTGTCCAGCCAGTCCCTCCAGCCCAGAACCAGCGTTACCCAACCGCTCCATCCAGTACAGAGCTGGCGTTACCCAGCTGCCCTCTCCAGCCCAGAACCAGTCACCCAGCTGCTCACTCTGCCTTGGAAGTGACGTTATCCAACTGTTCCCTCCAGCTGGGAACCATGCTAGCTTGACAAGAAGGAACCTCTTCTCCTTAGAAGAGACTCCCTTCTCCCCTTGCCCCTGGCAATGACATGACATGGTATAGAATAAACTTCCATGTCCTGGCCGTGCCCCTTCCCTGCCGCTGCAGAAATGAACCCTTTCTTGGCCCGAACCAAGACAACAAAGCCTGTGAACTTCAAGGTGGACTGCAAGCATTATAGAAGACCAGAGTGAAATTGGTAAGCTGGAGGTGAGATCCAGAATCATGTAAGAGGAAGATCAGTACAGAAAAATAACAAATAATTTTAGACTGGGAAATCAAGACAGTAAATGCAGAGCATAAACTAACTAGGTAGAAGAAGTTTGATGGATAAACATTAATTTAGTCTAGAAAGAAGAAAAAAGGGCAGCATCAAAATTTTTTTAAAGGCTGTTTATAGGCAGCAAAATAAATATTTCATATTCTCTGAGAGTATGATGAGAAAGTTTAGTTTTCCCAGGAAAAAAACATGTAACACTGGTGATAGCTAAGCACTCTTAACAGGTCATCTTTTGGGGTTGTAAAACCTTAGTTCTCAGAAAGTTTTAACATTAAGTTGAACAAGCCTTTCTAAACCTTTCTGATTCAACTTCTAGGACAACACAAGTTATTAGTTTCTACCTTATTATCATGTGCAGTCATACATTTCTCTGCTGTTGTGATCTTCTACAAAGAGATTTTTCATTGTTGTGGGTGGTGGGGTAACCTTTGAATGTGCTTTAGGATGTGGTCTGTCACGTTATCTTAGAATTCGGGTTTTTTTAATATTTTGCCTCTTTTCAGTTAGGAACAGAAGCAAATATGAAACCTGAGTCAGCTGTCAGAATTAGGGTGATCCTGTAACTCCCAGTAGTGTGTGCATGTCTGATTAGGGGCCAACTCTGTCATTACTAGAGGAAAACATTTAACAGTGGTCCATTTTACAGTGTTAATAAACTATGCCCTCATGAATTTTGCTCACTTGTTTGCCTAGAACTGACATTTAAAATTGTAGCTCAGTCAGAAGTTATTAGTTTGTATTCATGGTAAGGTTCACATCTGCATTTGAAATGTAGTGATTTTGGCAGCTAGGTAAACAGCAAGTAAGAGGGGTGGAGAAACGTGGCAAATAGATTTGTGAAATTATTTTTTTACTATATTATCTTGCATGAATAATATGGTATAGTGCTCCCCTGTTCATATTGATAGAGAGGTATTTTGCATATTACTGTGTGGTACATGATCTCAGCTGAGATGGGAGCAAGAATACACCACCCCAGTAACACAAAATCTGTTAAAAACAGAGGGATGTCTCTTTTAAGATGAGCATATCAGCCTTGGATTTATTACTAGCCTGTCTCAGCAGAGCTTTGCCAGTGCCTAATCAATGTCTGAAACATTCTAAAAATTAAAGAGAAATTCTGACTGCTTCTACAGCATTTGAAACAAGAAGAAAGTATCTCACGCATAGAAGATAGAAGCTACATATAGTTGAGCAAGTACTTTTGCCTTCCTCTTTTTCTCTTTTTGATCATCGTTTTAGCATCTTCTGAAGATGATTTTATTTTATTGATTAGTAAGTTAATATCTCAAATTATATTTGGATTAGTGTCTGTGGGGAGAAAGGAAATGCAGTGGTCATAGAAACACAGGGCTAGTCCTTGAGCCTTGTGGACCAGAGCATTTTGTTTCACTTATTTTCTCAGAGACTTACAACTATTTTGTGCTTAATTGCTGCTTCACTTAATTGCAGGAAGATTCCTGGGGGATTGTCTATTTTATTTGAATTAGACACTGATGGTTGCTCAGTTCTAGAAGTGTGAAAGCAGAGATCCTGATGTTCTTGCTCAAGGCTAGTCAGTTTCTGAGTTGAATGATAAACTGACGTGTTTAATTTTTAATGTCTCAAGCTGAATACACTTTCTTAATGTTGTAAGGGCTTAATAATCTACTAGTTTTTAATAAAAGTTAAAACAAAAACCCCAAGACTTTATTTGTAAAGCTTTTCTTTGTAAATTAAGTGGAAAATGAAGGAGGCACTTGTCTCAGCCTCTATGCTTTATGCAAGCATAGATAAAGTAACTGGTGCAGCTATAATCTCCAGCATCTGTGGATGAGGTGAGTAACATAATGCAATTAATATAGTCCTTCCTTCCCTAGAGGTGTTTGCAGTGGTAGTTTGGATTTTGTATTTCCTTGGAATGTAGAAAATTTTGTCACAGGACAGGAGCCCCTTCTTGTAGGAGCTTGTCCTGTTTTTGGCCCTCTAAGCCTGAAAGAAAACTTGTCCTTTATTCTGTAGACTAATCAGTGCAAAAACATGTGTGTATTTGAACACATAGCTATTTCAGTTTATTTTCCAAATGTTCTTGCATGGAAGAGCAGCTAAATCCATACTGATTTTAATGCCCCATAGCTCCCATCAGGTACAGAAGGGTGCAGGAGGGCTTTTCTGAAGGATTTTGGTGTCTGAAAGTTGTACATGACCAAAGCCAAGGCATTTGAATGTGACACTAAGTATTATATTGCTTGCTTGCTTGTACATTACAGGTGTTGGAGAAGTGCATGTTTTTTATGCCCAGTTTGTGTGTCCCAGTCATAATCATAGTCAAAAAAGGCTGTGGTATATTTGGTGTTCCTGTTAGTGTAAAGTTTGCATTTTCAGCTCTGTAGAAGTTAGAAACATCTAGTAGTGCTAGAGTCAGAGCAATGCTGGAGTGAATTGAGGGGTCTGGGACACTGTGAGTTTATGGACGCTTTCAAGTCTTAAATAGTCTTTGAAAACAAAAATACTATGACAAGTGTCATGTTTCACCTAATTCTGATCTGCTATTGTGTTTTAAATACTTAAAGCAATGTGGTCACTGCTTGCAACTCAAAACACAAATGAAAGAAATCCCAACGTTTTCCTTTCAAGTGTTGCGTGCTGCTATTTTGCACACCCTGTGCATGTCCAAATCAGAGAGCTGCTGCTTGGCATTTCACTCTTCCCTGGGTCAGTTAAGGCAACTGCTTAGCTTCAAGTGTTGCAAAGAGAATGAGCTTCATACACTTGCATTTAAAAGCTTAGATACTTTCAGTGTCAACTGGGGACAAGCTTGATTTTAAGATACCTTCCTATAGCAGTTATTGTTGTAGGTTTCTGAATGGGGTCAAACTGCAAGGTAACTGTTACCTGAAAGGACTGTGTTTATTACTGCTGGGAAGTAGTAGTGAAAAGGACTTTGAAAGGAAATTGATAGTTACCCAGCAAGGGATCAGAGTTGAAAGTGCCTGAACAATGAGGATGCTCTGGAAAATACCCAAGTTTTAAAGGTGCGGGGATATAACACATCAGTGGGCTTTGCTGGACTGTGTTAGTCTGAGTTCACAATCTAGTTTTTGCAAGCATGTCAGCTGTACAGTGAGTGCAGTTCAAATGTCAAAAACTCAAGATACATCTGTCTGGACGATTCTAGCTATACTACAATGAAAATTTAGCTTAACAGTAGTAAAAATACCCCAAATGTTGCCTCATGGAAGGTACTGGAAAAACACTGAATCAGTATATTTCACATACAGAGACTTCGTATAAGCTTGCTCTGCTGGGGTGGGGTGGGGAGGGGGGAAGTGGGACAGCCCTAAAGGAGTTGGAGTATCTGTCATAATACTGATTTCTTTTTAAAAGAAACTCTACTTACTCCTGAATAGAAAAAAGCTGTCTCTGGGTTAGGTTTCTTTCTTTGCTTGCTTACTTGTGTTTTTTTCAAAATTTCTAGATTTTAGATTTCTAGATTTCTAGAGTGTTGTTTATCCACTTTCTCCTCCTTTTCTAACATCACCTTGGACATAAAAAGTTGAGAGACACTCAAGTCTCTCAACAAGTGTAGTCCATGGAAGTCCATGGATTCAGATTGCCTTTACAGGCAAACTTCTGGATTCTTGGTGCATATATTTGGTTGAATCCCTTCACCAGAGCACAGGGAATATCTGGAGGCATATCCTGTTGAATTTTCAGTATTTACATTGTATATTTGCTGACTTCAAATATTGAAATTCATTATCTTTGCCCCATGTCTGTAGCTGTGGTTTGAACATTTGTTTATGCATGCAAAAAAAATCTATTGAGAATGTCATCTAATTTTTGCAAAGTTTTCAGTTTCAGACTAACAGCTCTTTTTTTTTGAGATCAGAATAAAATCCTGTTGTCCACAGAGTGTTGGTAGTGATTGAAAACAGCTCCTAATTTAAAAATTGGCTTTTCCTTGATGCAGAACTTCTGGTATCAAATTTAATCTCTCTCCTGCTGTTCCAGTGGTTGGACTAGCATGTCTGGGAAGAAAGTTGAAGTAAATTTTGGAAGACGTTGCACAACAGCATGAATCAGTAATTCTGGACAAGAAGGTAGTTTCGGGGGCAGCAGTGGGGAGCTAGTGAGAAGACTGTGCTTTTATTATGGTTTAAGTAGGGAGTGCAGGGTAGAGCAAGGAGAGGCTGTGCCTTGTGATCTCTGTGGGTGGCAAGAGATAATGTTTAATGTGTGGGAATGGCCTTTAGGGACATAGTCTTTATAATGGTATCTGATTTAAGACTAAAAATATGACTTGGTGCAGCCCTCTAAGATACCTTGTAATTCTGTGTCCTCACGTCTGCTCCAAGAGCCACATGATGATGTTTGATAGAAATGGATCTAGCTGCTGTTGTAACTGGCAATGCCATATCTGTTATTTCCTTCAGATTTTTTTCTTCTTTGGCCTTTGTGTCCCCAGAAGTCTTTCTGTGGCATCTCCCGTAAATGCAATTCTTGTCCCTCTGTAACTGCAAACCAGAAGGAGTTGGCTGTAGTTACCACTACTTCTGTCAAGTTCTGGCCAGAAGATAGGAGTAATGTTCTTTCCAGAAACTTTGTTCCATTCCTCAAAGCACATTAAATAGTTCAGTTACTTCTGAAATTTCTTCACTTGGCTTTTAATACCGAGTTGGGTTAGTGTAGAAGAAATATAAAGCCAGTAAAAATTGGGTCTGTTAGGAAAGAAAATACTTAGATCATATCAACATGATCAGAAATGTGTGAAAAAAAGCATGAAGAAAGAAAAATGTGGACCATTTTTGTCTCAGAAGGATTTGTAGATGATGGCATTAAAGTGGCTGATGGTTCACTAGAGAGCTGACCATGCTCCCAGTGCAGCTCGGGCCTTTGCCGAGGGACGTATCCTGTTGGACAAAACTACGTATATGGGCCGACTCCTAGGAAATAAACTTATGAACTTGCATTAATTACTGGCACATTCTCTTTGAAGACTACTGGAATACCCAAAGGAACAAACTAATGTAAAATTCATGTCAGAGTTTTCTTTAAATGGATCCTTTCCTAATAACACTGTAAATTCAGCGAATTATGAATGTTGTGTATGGGGGAGGCACATGGATGTAGCACAGAGGGAATAGAGCTGAGGGGATGTCCACATTTCTTACAAGCCTCTTTGGCCAGTAACATTTAGGAAGCAGCACAGGGGTATTTAACTCATGTCTGAGATTGTCCTACAACCTCTGTCTTTGTGAGTCTGGTAATTTTTAGGTGTTTAGATTTGTTGTTTTAAACTTGCACCTTGTAAAAGGAATGATTAATGCAATTTGCAAGTATAAAAAGCTTTTGGAATTGAGGATGGCTTATTTCTGAGTGCTTTTTACCTCTTGCGATTATTTCAGTAACTGTCTGAAGATTAAACTTCTTTACTTTCTCTGGTGAATAAATCAATGACAAGATCAAACCCCTGAAAAGCCGGATCAGGAGCTGTTCAGCCTGTCTTGAAGATTGAGACAGAACAAAGCTTCTTAGATTTCTTCTGCTTGCATACATTTTCTCTGTTACTTTTTGCTCACCTTTTAATTGATTTATTTCTTCGTTAGCAGAAATTCTTGTGTCTTGAGTACCGACTAGCTCTACAAGTTGGAAACTCAAATGTGTCCTACAAACCTAAGAATTTTCCTTGGAAATACAGTCATTTTGTAACCTTGAGAAGATTTCTGAAAGATGAAACACATTTCAATACAGAAGCTTTACAAAACTATGTTGTGGTTTTTTTCCAGGTCTTCTAAGTCTTTCAAGAATTTTGACAGTGCTGTACTTCTGAGTCTCAACTGTGCCTGAGCTGATATTATATTTGGGGATGTCTGAAGATATGAGAAATAGTCCTGGTTTGAAGGATGGACTATTTCAGTTGACTGCAAATTTCCTAAATTTTGGATTTGCACTGAATTTGCTCTGGTACAATACCCATAGGTTCTGGTGAGGGCCGTTTTACCCAAGTCAGTTCGTTCACCACTCCCAGTGCAAAAATAATGCAGAGGGTTTCTAGGGAAATATGTGCCTCTGACTCCCCTTCCAGTAATCTGTGCTGCAGCAACTAGTTGGGAGGCTGGAGCAGAATAACCTTCCATGGTTAACTGACAGAGAAGAAAGAAGTGGAAGGAACCATTATTTTCCTGTCAAGATTTCCTTGAAACAAAGAGGTGTGGAATTATGCATGCTGAGGGGTGTCTTTGGTCCTTTGATTAACAGCAGAGGCCCAATTTCACCATCAAAAGCATTCTTAATTATAAGCCCTGTTGAAAAGGCTGCCTTGAACATTGAAGAAATGATATTACAGAGCACGTCTGTCTCTGCTTAGGTGATCTGCAAGCATTTTGTGGGAGTGTTTTATTAAGAACATTGGAAGTACACTGAAAGTAAAAGAGGAAACTAGAAATATGTTATTTGTTTCACTTTAATCACAGCAGAAGGCATTGCATCACTGAGGAACTCAAATAGCTGTTCCTGGCTTGAGTGCGAGAAAGCTTCCTGCTTTGCTGCCCTAGCAAAGCCTGATATTCTCTCCCTGCAGCTGGTGACATAATGTCTATCACAAGGTCTTCCTCAAATAAAAGACATCCATCTTGGTTATTTTATGACTCTCCTGATTAAAGAGATTTTATTGTAATTACTATGACTAAAAGGCTACAGCAGAAGATGGAAATGTTAATTTGCAATCTGCTTGCTGACCAGGTGTCGTGTGATAATGGATTGGGACTGACTGTGGTTTGCAAATGGACCTGAATATTTGGAGCTACTAGTTTGAAGTTGCAGATACGGTGCCATCATGCAGGTTTCAAAAGGGATGCGTTTGATTTACCAGCGGCGGCGCAGCAGTGGTTGTGTGACAGAATGGGTGAGAAATGATCACCTTTGGTTTTACGCTGGTGGCAGCCACGTACATGGTAGAGGAGGAGAGGGAAGAAGCAGAAAGATGGATGAACAGGGCTTGAAGGAAAATCTCTGCCCTATAGTAAGCAGACTGTGCTCCAGACCCACCACAGCACTTACATTTCCCATTTCCATTAAACAACGGGGATTTACATATCTACTGTCTAGATATGTAGATCAGCTCTTTACTTCTGTCTCTTAAATATGTGTATATAGTCACAGATGTTGTATTTTTACAGCTGTAGCTTTGGCCTTATAACTTTCAGAGGCCTTATAACTCAGGATGCAAGATGTCAGGCACCTACACTCTGATACTGTGCTAAAAATTTTGAACGGGCTCAGGTGTTTCAGACAGTAATAGTGGTGGTAGCCTTACAGCACTTTGAATGGGTTTTACTCTTTCTATGGAAATTTTGAAATAGGATATTTCATAGAAGAGGGATAATCCTTCTTGAAATCGCCCATCTTGGTCTACATATCCTGTTAAAAAGATTATCCTAATGTGTAAACTTAAAAACTGTTTTCTGCATATTTTAGTTCTTTACATATGTTACTGAAACCTCATGTATAGGTTAATTTATTTGTGGTACTGTTGAGTCTTGTTACAGGGTTTTAGTACATGACTGTACTGAAACTTTAATTGTAACTGCCTTGAACGAAAAATAAACTAAAGGAATATTGATTGTTTAAGTTCTTATTTTGGAAAGTGATATTACATTATGGAAAGAATAGTTTATTGTGCAGAACACCTGTGTTTGTATGGTGGTTTTGAAGTAAAATGTTTCCATTAGTTACTGTAAAAGTAGTGATGCATCCAATAGCATCATGCAGAGTTCTGTGGGTTTGTTAAAGTTAAAGTTACTGCTGTTTTGTGTGATAATTTAAGGATAGAACTTACATGCAGATTCAGGACCAACTGATGAAGGGGTGTTTAGGTAGACATTACTGCTTCACAGAGTGATGTATGACATGTCTCTATGTTATCCTTTAAATTATGTATGATTTGTAAACGATCAATTACGATTGTGCTCCAGTGGTGGCAGTGGAAAAGAGGAGTAATAATAGCCTTGTGGTATTAGGTCTGTTCTACATCACTGAAGGATTGCAGGCTGGAAGCAACAAGTGTGTATTGTGTGTTAGGGATTTGTTTCTGGGAAATAGTCACCACAACACATTGTATATTCAGTACAAAAATATTTTTGCTGAATGTCGTGAGTGGCCACTGAATTTCTGAAGAAGATATAAAAAATAAAAAGCCAGAGCTGAAAAAGGCGTCTCAGTGATTGGCCCCTCAGGAGCAGATTCATGAGCACAGCTTGAAATCTAATGGGATTAGAGCTGATGTTATTAGAATTCACTCTTTCCTCTTTTGATCTTTGACAATGTTAGGACAATATTGGGCTTTTGGTCGTGTCATAAGCAGAAATGAGTTGGAAATTCTCAAACTAAAATATTTATTGGAATATTGAGGGGGAGTAGTAATAAAAACTTAACTGCCTAAAATGGAAGAAGTGATGCTCATTAGTGTTTTGTTTGGTTGTTTTTTTCTAAAGAGTTTGCAAAGGTGAAAAAAACCCAGAGAAAAAATAAATACTCAAGTGAAGTATATGTTTCATAGAGATTTTTCAGTTGTTCTGTGGGTCAGTCAGAACAACTGATTTTTCAGTTGTTCTGAGGCAGAGAATAGACCTGGCCTCAAAAAATTTGTCTTTATAATGCATGTCTTTATATTCTCATCTTTATATGTATAGTTGAATTATAATATGAATATAAATGCACATGTCTATCTGTATACAATTACACTTGAATATTTTAATTTATATTTTATACCTTTTGTATGTGTCTTTCTATGTAAGTAATAATGGTTATTCCACTCTTCTTGATGGATCCCAAAATGAAGGGATTTGGGTTGGATATAAATATAAACAGATGCATTCTCAGGCTTGAGTTTATTTAAAAGTGTTGTCACTTGTTGATGTCAGTTTGAAATCAGAATGAAAAGGATGAAGTAATTTGATAGGTGGTGCCAAGGCAAATGTTTAAATTATGAGGTGCCTGTCTTGGGGTGACGAAATGAATTCTACTGCGTTTATTAAGGATTCCACCATAGTAAACACTAAAGCAAAAGCACTGATCTCAGCCATTCACTACCCTGAAGCACATATGTGTTTATTGGCTTTGTCACATCTCTTAACGCTGAGGCAAAATGTCAGTGGATCTGTTATAATTTTATTAGGATGTCATTTGTGATACAACTGATATGCGCAGAAAATAGTTGCTGACCTATATGTAATTATCCTGTGACTGAGAGCGCTGCTGTGGTGGAAATTTGTGTTCAAGAGACCATGGAGGATGTACCAAAAGCCTGGGTCAGTCCTTGAACTAATGCCAGATTCTGAGTTGAGAGGCAAGGGGGAGGAGGGCAATAAATCTTGACGATGTAAAGCACTGCTGAAAAGCTTGTGCACTATAGTGCAAATACAGATGCTGCACCTGCCTGCCATCGGTGTGGGTTTGGAAGGTAGCTGCAGTGCTGTTCCTGGCCCATGACGACATCGGGTAGGTCTCCTGGCCCTGGTCCCAGGCAGCCTGTGGTGAGGCTGCCAAGGGCTTTGTGAGGAGTGTGATTTTGGAGATGTGCTTCAGCTGAGTGTGTGAAGATGTTGTTCAGACATTTTTTTCTAATTTTCCAATTTTTGCACATTTTTTCAAGGTTTGGACAGAACTTTGAAGTATTATTTTATGATGTGACTTGACTTCAGTTTCAAGTGGCTCACAAGGGAGTGGAGCTAGCTTTCTCCCTTGATGCCGTTGTTGACACCTTGCATCCTCAGTCTTCAGTTTTTATCCTCAGTTTTCATTAGGAAGGAAAAAGTGATCCTTATTAACTGCAAACAGATTTGTAGAGATCTCCTGGCACGTAGTCCCATCTTCCCAGAGCTAGATGTGTGGCTGGCTAGTGATAGTGAGCAGTACTGCACGCAGCAGCCTTTGGCCATAAGATCTTCTGATGTCTCCAAAGCAGTTTCTTGACATGACTCTTCCAGGAGAGGTGTTCACTGTCCTGCCATCAGCCCCTTGCATAAAAGAGGTTTTCTGTGCAGTGAATGTACCAGCACTGTGTGGCTGGGATAAAAGCGGTGATTCATCACCCAAAAATAAGTGCTGTGCTGATTATAGCTGCCAAATACTCAGTCATCAGTTTCCTTCCCGTGGAGCATTTGCCACCCCTCTGACTGTGGTGGAAGCAGATGGAGGGCGGCGAGAGTTAACCATTGATGAAGGCAGTCATTGCTGGAACCAGCGGTGCTCCTGTAGCTGCCCCAAGGCTTTTGGGACTTGTGAATCCGGGTCTACAGTCCTCCCCTTTTTCTCATAGTGATCTTGGTAGTTTAAACAAGCAAAAAGTGACAGCTTATTGTTCTTGGAGAAGAGTTAAATTCAATTGTTATCAATGGAAATTGAATTTGGTTTTCATGTTTGCATCTTCTTCATCATAAATTATTATTCTTTATGGTGGACCAATTCAATACATCGACTTCAGCACCAAACTGAACTTGGTCTCAGGCACCTGTGCTATTTAGTAACCACACAAGTGTTGTATTATCTTTCCATTTGTTTTATATCTATAGTAATAGTATGTAAATCACAAACTGTATCAGTACATTGTGACTTCAGTTATATAAACTCAGAAATATTTTAATTTTTATTTTCTGATTTTATGATACACTGTAAAACAGAAAATAGAGCAATTCATATGTGCCCTGCTCATTCTTTCTAATTGCCCATCTATTTTTAATTTTCCTTTTTGAAGATGTCTCTGTCGTGAATGCAAATAATGAACCTTACTCCAAAGTAACTCATTATTGTAGAGGTATTTTTATTGTGCTAGTCACTTCAGAGTTTTCTGTTGAGAATATATTGAAGCACTTCACTAGTTTCTGGTATTAAATATGCTTAATAACTTTAGTTCTCTTGATTGCATGAGTTAAAATTCAGGGTTCTGAACATCCTTGGAGTCTGATGCCTTCTAAAAGCCTATAAATGGTGCCTCATTTAAAAAAGAAGAAAAAAAGTCTTTCTGAAGCATCCTGTTGTCAGCTCTCTTTTACTTTGGATGAGTAACATTGAGCTATTTGTGCTCCCTACTGTGCTTTTAATATTTTTACTGCAGCTTCATTCTGACCCACGCGTACCTTTGGCTAAAAGTTAATCTGGACAAAATAAAAGGGATATTGGCAGATGGAGGAAATCAGGTTTTCTCTATGAGATTGTCCTTTTGGGGAGATGCTTTGCTTCCCTTCTTCTTTACCTACCCACCCTGCAGCTTGAGGTCTACAGTTAATAGTTAGGAAGGGGCTCATTATGCAGCTCCCAACATGAAATCGTGGTTATCCTTTGGAATGTTTTAATTAGGGTGTGAGGTCCCTTTTTCACCATATATGTGGAACATCAGAAAAATCACCAAGGGATGTATTTTCTTGCCATAGTTTTATCCCATTTCAATATATCTGTGTAAGCTGGTAGCTGAAACAGGTTAATAAGGGGAAGCTTTTTAGGTGGAAACCCAGATTGCATGCTTTGGGGAGACAGCAGCCCAGGAGCTCTCTGGCCTCTCCTGGCTCTACTGATTATAGGCAAAGATTACTTTCCCACAGCTCGCCTATGAAAAATTACATGGTAGACGCTGAAATGCAGGATCAGGGAATATTAGCCTGCCCAAAGCCTGTTTGTAGTACAGCATTATGATGGCAGGTCCTCGTGGATTTTTTAAAATATTCAAAGTACACTCTCCCCAGATATTCATACTTAAGTCTAACACATGTTATTGTAATAATAAAATCAATTTGACACACTCCTTTTGCCATTAGTAAATTTTCTGGATTTTATCTTGTGTAATGTAGGTTATTGATTTATTGACTTAAACTGTAGTATTTGAGTTTATTTGGTTAAGTTAACTTAAAGTGAACTAAAACCCAGCTCTTAAAACTCACACCAAGATTCCAAGAGGCATGTTGACCCATGAATACCATAAGTAGAATTATATTTGATAACTTAAGTGCCTCTCAAATTTTCGTAAGCTGCTTACCTATTAAGGGAGGAGGTTTGTCTGGATTAATTGAATAGCAGTAAGCTACCAGAAATACCATGTTATGATAATTTAAAGAGATAATATATTCTGGGTTTTAAGCCATTTTATTCTAGGGTTTTTTTTCAATTTCATTTGCACATATCCTTTTGCTTGAGCAATGGAGTTCAGTGCTGGTTGTGGTTTTGAGATCACCTTGCCCAGAGATCTCTTTCCCTGTTTGTACATTGAACATTCCTTTATAGGGCAATTGCAAGACCAGGAATTTTAAAAGAAGGTCTTTCTTTTCCTAATTTTCTTTCTTAGATCCTCCAGGTATGAGCTAGGTGAACTAAATGAGTGAATCTATTCAAATTTTTCTGTTACATGTAAATTTAATTTTTTTTAATTCTTCCTTAGTTTTTACAGTGTTCTGTGTCATTACCAAAAATGTATATGGAAGGAAAATGAGTGGCATACTTCTTACTATTTATATACCATGGACTTGACCTTTCTGACAGATCTGAAATATTGAAGGCAAGACCCAGAAACGTCGGTTCCCCAGGAGGATTTGACTGCTTGTTTGAGTATAGCCTGACTAGTTATTTTACTGGACAAAGCTAATCTGTAAGGGAAATATTGGAAAAAATGCCTCACATCATTCACAATCTTTCATTCTGGAGAGGACTGTTGAGCTCAACATGAACTTAATGATACCTTTCCAAGCACCACCAGTTACTGTATTTGTTGCCTGTGTTGTACACAATTGCTGCTGCAAGTCCTGCATTATCATCCTAAGACTTGTTTTGGTATCTTGAAAGAGTTATAAAGTAAACTAATTTTCCAGAGGTAACTGGTTTTACCTCACAGTGATAAACATATCCTGCATGGTAGTGTCTGTTACTTTAGGATGTAAGGAAGATGTGATTTGACATATCGTAATTGGTGGTGTATCATCAATATTTCTCGGATCAGATGTGTTACTACACATATAGAAATAGAAATATAGAAATCTTTGGAGACAGGTAGGATGAAGACAAAGCATGAATTAAGCTTTACTTGTCCAGCTTCTCCTTTTCTGAGGTTTACATCTTATGCAATACTATAAAAAGATTGGTTGTTCTCTCTTACTGCCGTTCCTAAATCTTTCACATTTAGGCACATCATGAGCAGCATTTTGAAAGAGCATTGATGCCCGAAGCAGGGTACAGTCTGCAAATTCTGGCCTAAACAAATGTTCTTTCTCTTTTGGGATCCTCAGTATGAATAAATAACCTGAGATTTCCTTCAATAGATTCACACATTAGGTTTTTTGAGGTCTTTCTGGCAGGCAGCTGGCTCTACTATTTTAACTATCAGCCCTGTTGGGATTTATTTTTAATAGAGTGGATCAGTTGGTCAGCTGGCTTTCTTAGCCATTTGGAAAGTGCTTCCCTCAGAAGAGGAGTCCTTAGTTGGTTCAGCAGCAGCCCTGGTCACTCTAAGCAATGCCTGTGTCCCACAGGCTGATTCACCATCTAATCTTATGTTGAACACATTATACATCATAAAATGAAATTAGCTTCCTTTAATCTACAAGTGTATCAGCTTTTTTGTATTCCTTCATGTAGCATAGTCACTGTAGTAAAGTCTTCGGGCTCGTACAGCTGGCTTTGTAAAGACCAAATGAGGACCTTTCAGTATGATAATGAACTTCTTTTGAATTTAATAAAATGCAGTATCTATGATAGATAGTAAAATAAAACTGTTATTTTCATTCTCTATGAGAAAGCTTACATTTTAAAAGGAAGAGAAGGGGCAAAAAGTGGTGATCAATCTTGTAGTTAGATTCCAGGATAATAAAGCTATTGATTATATCCTATGCAGGCACTGGATTAGTTAGTAGTTGAATATAAAGGGCTGTCTGAGCTGTAAAGTCACTGGGTTTGAAGTGGAACAGTGTTCAGAAATGCTCAGTGCACTTCAAGAGTAGTCCTTGTATATAAAAAGTTCTTGTTACCATGAAATGTGATAAAGTACCTCATGTGTCTGTGAAGACCACCTCAATTTATATGAACTGTGTGCCCTTCTATTAAAGTCTTGTAATAGGATTATAAAATGTTTTCACAACACTGTTGTTGTGTTAAATGATGCCCATGTCAGCTAGCTGCTTGGACACCTAGTCATAGGCAAGTGTAAATCTTCTCTTTTAATTCCCTACACAGCAAAATAAACGGGCTTTTAGCCTGATCTGTTCCTGAAGTGAACCATCAATAGGGGTTTCAGTGACAGAGTTCAAAAGTGAAATCCTTAAATTTTCTGTTCAACTACAAACATTTGGAAGAATGTCATTGTTTTTAGTAATAATATACTACATTTCTTAAGGCCTAAAATCGTGTTTATGTGTTTGTGGACCCCTTAAAGGTAGAGCAGCTCAGTCCCGCACACCTCTAATCAGGACTGGGAAGAGAGGTGATGTGTATCTCTCCCATTGAAGGCATCTGACCTGGTAGTTGATATGTTAAAACTTCCACTGCTGTGACTCAGACTCTGCTTTAGATGCCCTGAAACCCCATATTTTACAGTACAGAAATAACAGGTAACGTTCCTGTTCTCTTTTTTACTTAGAAGCATGGGTCACTTAACCACTAATGATGTGGAAGACTTGGGTTCAGTTTGCGGCAGTGCCTGAAGGGATTCAAGTCTGTCTCTCCCACACGCAAGGAGAGCTCTATTTATGAGGCTTTTTGTGGTTTATTAGGTGCAGTTATGAGGCTGTTGCTCTGAGATGGGATCTTCTGATGCATCCTCTTCAAACTGGTCTGCTTTACAGGTTCTGAGATTTACAGGACAGCAGTGAGAGAGAGAAAGAGAATATTTTATCAGAGTTTACTTGCTAGGCAAATTTTCAGGAATTGTTCTCAGCAGGACTTTTCTCTTAACTGGCTTTGTATTACCTGATAGGTAATTCATGATATCTTAAGTCTCTGAAAGACAGGTGACTTTAGCATCTAATTCCTGCTGTGTGCTACTTGCAGTCTGCCCACATGCCACAATTTAGCACATAAGCCAGAGGCTGCTGACAGCTGCGCTTGAGGAAGACAGGCTTACACCATCCTCACACATTGCTTACAAAATACACTTCACTGATTTCATCCAGTAATTATCTAAATAATGTTGAATCAGAACTCCAGACTCCCTCCTCAATGTCATTATTTTCCTATAAAATGCGAAGTGAATGTTGGTGTGGGACTTAGTTTTCCCAACTGAAGCTATCTTTTTCCAGAGGAACTTCACTGCTGGAGTCTAGTGGTGGTGGTGCTAGGTGGCTTAGCCCAGGACCAGCTGGACAGGCAGTGTCATGTTCTGCTGCCCTGAGAAACCACTTTCCTGCTAGCTAAGTTAGGGGTTTTATTCAGCGTGATGGTTTTTTTTTTCTGTTGGGGATTTTTTTTCCCCTTCTTACAAAGTTAATCTGAAGCGTGTAGCTCTCTCTAGCGTGTAGTTATTGAGAGTGTAGGAAACTTTCCTTGTCATCAGAATTTTCCATACCTAGTTCAGTCTTTCTTGGGAAAATTGGCCTGTTCACAGTTGGTAGTCCTGCTGTTCTTTGCTGGTGCAGCAGTTAGTATGAAGTTTGTTGCTTGGGAAGTACACAGGAGATGAGCTTTTTGCCATGGGTAAAATATCTGTAAAGATGGGCAGTAGCTGCCAGCCCTACTATTGTGTAGTGAATTGCAAGTCATGGAGTAGACAAGCTGTTGAAACAGCCAGGAGAGTACTGCAAAAGGGTATTACATATACTATGAGAGCATAGTTCTCATTTATTTATGTCACTGTGCCTCTAGAAAACCAATTTGTTGGGTGAGGGGATGGTTGGCTCTCTGTCAGCTATTTCTGTGTTGTCAAATAACATTTAGACCTCGTCCAGAGGAGGGCTACAAAGCCGAGCAGTAGACTGGAATAACTCTCCTATGAAGAAAGGCTGAGAGAGGAATTGCTCACTCTGGAGAAGAGATGTACCAGGAGGAGCTGCAGGGAGACCGTATTGCAGCCTTTCAGTATTTAAACAGGCTTTATAAGAAAGATGAATGAAGGCCTGTGGCAACAGCACAAGGGTCAATGATTTTAAACTGAAAGTGCATAGATTTAGACTGGAATAAGAAAGAGATGTAAGTTTTATGATGAGGTTGGTGAGACTCAAGAATCAGTTGCTCAGAAAAGCTGTGCATTCCCCATCCTTGGAAATGTTTAACGCCAGGTTGGATGGGCTTTGGACAGCCTGGTGTAGTGAATGATGACCTTGCCCACAGCAAGCGGGTTGACTGGATGACCCTTCAAGGTCCGCTTTCCAACCCAAGCTTTCCTACAATTCCCTGCAATTGTGTTGTGGGTGTGCAGGGTAGCAGAGAGGAAATAGAGTGAAGGGTGCAGGCATTCTGAAGGAGGTGCCTGAGCTAATCAGCACAGTGACACTGTGGCCCACAAGTAGCCCTGCAGGGAACCATGGTCCTGTCTATGCAGGTGTTGTTCTATGTCAGAATCTGTCTTCTGTGTTGCTTGAAAGCAGAAGTCTTGAATTTCTGAAGCAAAGTTGTGAGATACCAAGCCATTTATGAAGCACCTGCCCTTTACAACTTTTAGTTTTCTCCTGTTATATTTTCATGCCTATAACATGCAATTACATATATATTGAAACTACAGATACTCTTTTAAATTCAGTGGTAGAAGAGCCCCTAAACCAAAGTGTGAACTTCTCTATTTAATTTGTAATATATTAGGAGCTGTCAGTACTAATTAGCACTGTAAAACAGCTTAAGCACGACCAAGATGTCAACAAGAGTAATACTGATTGTGTCTCAAAAGAAGCAGAAATTTGAGTGTGCCTATTCAGAGATGTATTTGGTGTGATCATCTCCATGCTCTGGGCATGGTAATTATGGTTAGTAGAAAAAAAAGAGTGATTCAATTTATAATTTTTTGTAGTTACCTCATGCATCTCTCCCAAACTAAACTGGGTTTGCAAATCTTCCTTCTGAATCAGAGCAGCAAGGCAGCGCCCATGTAGGGATCAGTTCTTGCACTTCAAGCAATTTTGCTCCACAAACATTCAGGAGGAGTATTTGGAAATGCTTGGAATCTTTGGATGCTTCCAATAAGCCTTGACTGTTGAGAAGGGTGAATCCATGTGTGAGTGTGTGTGTGCATGTGAAAATGCAGCAGAAAATTCTCAGAGCCGATGGACACACACAGTTAAGCACCTTCCTTCTTTGACTGTAACAATAATCTCTACTCAAATATGGGTTGTGATTTCAATGATGTGGCAAAACATCAGCTCCATAACCATCACCAGGACTTGTGTCCTGTTCAGTCCAGCATGGGGAAATGTGACAGTGCCTACCCTGATGTCACTGCTGTGATGTTACACAGCGTCATCTTGTAGGGAGTCCATTTATGTCTGTATTTAAAATGCAATTAAAAATTACAGAACCTTTTTTTATTTATCGTCACAAGGCAAAATACGGGGTTTTTTTTTCTTCTGTCCCTCTGTGTGCTTGCTAGAGGTGCTTGTGTGCATCTCTTGTTGAGTTTGCATAGATAGGTAATTGCACAACTGCCAGCATTGTCAACTTGTGCCCTCAGGGTACTCTGGTGTACCCCAGCCACTACCAGTTCCTCCCCATGAGGGTGCCAGAGCCTGTCCCTGAGCTCAGTGCCATCCTCCACACTCTGGGAGGTCTCAGGTGGCACCATGTGCCTATGCCTGGACATCTGAGTTCAGCGCAAATCACTTTGCCTGGTGAAAGAGCCACGAGAAAAATGTACAGAATGTTGTTTTGTTAACAAATGAAAGGAGTGAGGAAGAGGCAAGGAAAGAGAATTTAGGTCAACCAAAAACTTTTGGGAATTGATTTCAAATGCACTAGCTTGTTATAATCAGTAAAGAAGTAACAAAAAGATCAGAAGATACCTGATGTGTTCTTTGCCTAAAGTTTGAATGGGTCAATGTGTATCATTAACAATTGTTCATTCTAATATTTGCTTCTCCCTCTCTTACTGTATTTTTAAATATAAACTTCTACTTGGAAGTAAAACTATTTTTTCTGTTGAAAAATAATTAATGCACCAAAACAAAAGCTTCCTTTTGCCTTCTACATTTCTTCAGTGTTTTCTTTTCCCAAGCAAGAGAAGTAGCTTGTGTCTGGTTGCCCCTGTCACCATGGGTAGCATATAAGGGGTTTTCTTTAAGTTAAAATGTATGTCTCTGGAGGGGCCCAAGAGCATTCTTTTGCCTACAGTTTAGTTTTAGGTGTCTAATATGGCATTTTATGTATATTGCATGTTGTCAAAACCTGATAGTGTTTTTTCTCTAACAGAATTTAATTTAAGGTATAGTCATATATTTTGAAGTTAATCTCAGCTTAGGAAATTAGAAGTTATTAAGCAGCTATTGCAAACACCTTCTTTGAAAGTTGATGTTTCTTCTGTTTAAAAGCATTTAGTTCTTCAGAACAAACTTGGAGTGATGTCATCCATAACTAATAACATGGTGATCATAGTTTTGTATTAACTCTATTCAGAGAAAAACAAGTAAATACCCAGTTTCTTCTGATGTGTAATAATATCTCTGTAATACTCTTGGCTATTAAAAAATAATCAGTTTGAGTTCATTCTAGTTCAGTTGCTAAGATGTTTATTGTTTTAAGATTAAAAGTATAATGAAGAATTGAGTGTGTACAGTTGTCTCAGATTTCAGATGTGAGTCTTTCAAATAATGGAAAGTTACACCTTGCAGGCTTTACTTTAGGGCAGGAGAAGTACTCTGAATAATGGTACTTTGTTATATGCTATTTATATTCAGCCCTTAAAAGTCAAAAAGAATAAAATAATATAAAGAGGGTTTCATAGTTAGAATGCATTTAATTTTTATATTGAGTATTACAGTGTTTTGTCTCTACTGTTACAACTCTAAATTTGATATTGTAGTGTGGGAAAAGCTCTTGAGAGCTTTTTTTCCCTGCATTTCCCCTTCTGTAAGGTGGAAGTGTAGTCTACATTACCCACATCTAAAGGAGATTTCTGAAGATTAGTAATTTCGCAGTAAGCAGTACGTGATTATTGTAATAGGATAAGAACTGAAACAAGGGAATCTTCATGGTCAGCTCCAGAGTATTGCATTAAATGGTCTGTAGTGGAGTGTTTGTCTGCTGATGCATGTGTGGTGTCAGTGGCTTGTCCATCTCATAATCTGTGTGCTGTTCTACTTAGTCTTCAAGAGCTGTGTCATAGCAATGAGCATAAATTTTTTTCTTTCAATGGGTTCTTCCTTTGATAGAGCATTCTAGTAACACTGCTCTAGTATAAATAAAACATCTAAACTGAACATCTAGTGTTCTGAATGTGTTCATGATTCAGGGAACAAGGGGGTAGGTTTTGTTGCTTATCAAAAATATCGCAGCAGGCCCATGTAGAATTTGAAGTACTGAGAATGTATCCTCATTTTCAAGGTAAGTATCTTTTTTACATTTAACATACTAGATAGTACAGGGGCTGATTAGTTTGTTTGATGTAGAAATCTGTAATCACTGGATTTTCCTTCTGCTTTCCTTACAGAAATCCTTTGGTAAACCTGTCAGTTTTGGGACAGGAGAGCTGGATGCCAAGTAACGTTAACACTTGCTCTGTTTTTGCAAATGAATTATTTAAAAATAAGTCATTTCATATTAGATGTATTTTCGCTTATTGTTAAACACGTTTAAGAATTAATGCTGTTTGCATAGGGATCTCCTTTCAGTTTGCAGTGTGTTTCTCCAGTCCTAATTTGTTACCAAAGGTTACAGCAGCACGTGGTACTTTTTTAATGTTGAAGTAGAGTTGCAATAACATTGTAGTGTGACTGAGCAGAAAAAGTTAGAAGGTGGTGTTGACGGCCTTGGAGCTTAAATTGTGCATATGTATTTCTGAATGGTTGATTTGCATTTGGTCTCCCCATTTCTTAGTTAATTCTCTTTTCATTTGGGGGCATCTTCTGTAGATGCTACACATTTAGTAACACTCTGCTAACAAGGCCACCTGTGCCTCATGGGGTGTGCTAGGGGAGTTTCTTTTGCCTCTTCAGACTCACAAAGAGAATAGAAATACTATTTTTAGGCTTTGAGGGTTGGAAAAATCCACTTTGAAATCAAACTTCCAAGTGTTATGCAGAGATAATGATACATTAAGTGAATCATGCGTATTTTAGAGTGGGTATCTCTCAGTCTCTCCTGTTGAATCGATTCCAATTTGGTTAAATTTTCATTGCATTTTCATTGAGCCTTTTTTAAATTTTAATAGTTCCTGGACTCTACTCTCTGTCTTTCTCAGCGCCTTCATTGCTTTATTGCTGCTTTTTATAAAAACTTCAGTGAGAGTCGTTGTGACAGAGTCTGACTCAACTTTACTTGGGACTGCCATCTCTTGGAGATCTTGTTTCTTCCCTGGAACACAAATTTAAGCTTGACCCTGAGCAACTGTTAGTTGAAAACTGACAGTAAGATACATTTTAACTTGTGCTTTCAGAAAGGAAGCAGAAAGATCCAGTTGTCTTGCATTTTGCCCTCTTCTTCAGTATGGCCTCCTGTGTTTCTCCAGTGCATCCAAGCTGGGCAGTTCTGTGAGCCTGGGAAAGCCTACAGCAGCAGCCTTGAGCAAAAAGGGAGAAATGCCTGCTTACTTGGTACTTTAGCATGTGGAAACAGAATTTTAAGTATTTTGCTCAGCTTTAGTTTTCAGCTGTGTGTTTGTCCTTCTGACTTTATACAGTCACTGTACTGGTGCACCCTTCATGTACAGAGTAATAATAATTGCCTCATCTCAAATTGAGTTGAGTCCTGGAGGTGTCATCTTTTCAGGGGGATAGCAGAGTGTTTCAAGTAGAGCTTGTTTAGTTCGTTTTTTTGCAGGTTGTATTACTTCTTTTTCTGAGAGTAATCTGTTGCTTTGGTTGAAGTGGGGATTTTCAGGCAGAAGTGAATATTGTGAAGGTAATTTCTCATGCTGGGAAGGGGTTTTGAAAAGCATCTCTTCCTGTAACTTTAGAGAGCATTCACTCCTAGATTGGCAAATTAAGCCCTGAAAAGACTCTAAGTAAAGCTCTGGGTACTTCAGCCATAACCTACAAGGCGTTTTGAAGTGCCCAGGCTGCTACTTACCCAAGCTAGCTGCAGCCTTTTGTGCTTGGCAAGTGTCCACTTGGGGTGGGGCAGGACAAAACCTGACATAGCCAGGTATGTTTCATGGCCAGCACCTACAGAACTGCAATTTCAGGGTCATGAACTTTCTACTCTATGACGAGAAAAATAAGGAAAATATTACATTTTAATTCTAAAAGCAAACTGTGTGCAAAAGATGAGCACACTGTGTTCTAAACCAAATCAACCTGCTCATCTCATGGCATTAGAGTTGTAAGCACATCTGTGTGCTATGCAAAAGTGAAACAACTCCTTCTAGAGCAAGGGGGTTTTGTAATTTAAAATGTATTGGTTTTCATTTACTGTGGAGTGCTAGGAAATCTGTGACCTGCACAGCATTTCTGGTTATTTAGGTTTCACCCTCCAGGCGTGATGACCAGAGCTGAAAGCTGCTCTAGCCAGGCACATGTTCTGCACTGCCTGCCCAGGAGAGGCTGCATGCCTGCACTGCCAAGCCTTGGCGTTTTGGTGCTGCAGTGGCAACAATGTGGTTAAAATTGTGGGTAGCTTTTCAGATAGATTATGATTTTTCTTATCTCAGTCTTCTTTAACACTGATCAAACTAAATCATCCTGTCTAAAATTGCTCCTGCCAGAGCAGAATGAGGTGGGACAGCATGATGAAAACCAAGAAGCGGTATTGTGTGATTTGATTGAAGAGTTAAATGCTTAGCAATTTATTTTTTAACTTCCTGTCCTCAAAGCTAGCTTATTTTATAAATGCTAAATTTAGTCTGTTCTGTTTCCGTCATCAAGGACAGCTTTTTTGGTATGCTTTCTTACAAAATGTTTGACCTTGGGAGATTACTGCCAGAAAGGAAGACACTTTAAAAGCTGACAGCTGATTGTTGGAGGTTTGTAAACTCTGTTGTGTGGGCTCACTAGAAGTCCACAAAGGCATAAAGTCTCACTGTGGCTTAGTACCCTGTGAAGTTGGTGAACTGCAAGGTGTCAGGATGAGTTGCTGACAACAAAATGTTCTTCGCCTTTTCTCTGGTTTTAACCTCAACTGTGTGGAAACTGTGAGCTCTTCATGGCTTCTTTAGGATGGGAGACAATGCTGATATACAGAGGAGTGCCATGAGTAGAATAAGAGCAGAGTCAAAAGGGGCTGTTGCAAAATTTCCTCACAAGTAAGTTAAGAGGAGGTGGAATTCAGGGGGCTGGAAAGAAGAACAACTGTGCAGGAAAGGATGGCTGTCCAACAGATAGGATGTTATCAGCCACAGCATCAGTGTTTCGCTCTGGGTATTGTGGCTGGGTGTGAGGTAGAGTGGTTGTTTTTCCATAATGGTCTGGGAAGAAGGAGTAAGGAATGCTTTTTTATTCAGCAAAAAAAAAAAAAGCTTTGTGAATAGGGAAATCATGTGTTAAGTTCCTGGTGGTATTTATTAACGACATGCTAATGAAACAGAGCACTGCAGAGAATACTGGTGTAAAGCTTTAAAAGGGCAGGCACAAAAAGCCTGAGCCAAGAGCATTGATTAATAGAGGCTACAGCTTTATTAAAAAGCCTTTTCTAGCAAGGAGCCATCTTTACCTGCATTCCAGTTTCTGGCTCAGCCTGGATTTGAGTGGATGGTGAACAGCATAAGGACACAACAGCAATGTTGCAGAGATGTGTGCTGTTGAGATTTCCTTCCGAGTCCCAGCTGGTGGCAGGGCTGAAGCTGTCCCTCTCCACCGTACCAGTGGGCTGAGCAGTGAGATGAGGGAAGCCACGTGGAGATGTGCCCCTTCATGTTGCATTTCCATGGTCTGGGCTTGCGTCCAGGGCAGCCCACTGAATTACAGGGACCTTAGGATGAACCCTTTCTAAGCCACCAAATGTTCTGAAAGCTGCCAAAGTCTCAGCAACAGAGCTTAGAGTCCTAAAACCAAAATGAAGTTTGCAAAACCAACACAGATGCTTTTGAGAGCCAAACAGGAAAAGCCTGCTTCAGATGCCCAAACTAGCAATCCTCTGAGCCCACACCACCATGAGCAGCCCATTTCACTAGATGAGAATGGAAAGACATAACTAGAGAGACAGAAGAAATGAACACACAAGTATTTGTTTCTCTTCCAGTTGAGCTGACAGAATGGCTGAAGCTACACTGAATATCACAGCCACAGCTTTGTCATCTTCTCAGTTAGAAAAGATGTAGTGCCATTCAAGAAAACTAACAACAGCACTCATTGTCTAGGGAAATGAACAGTTATTTCACAGTTAATAACATTGGTGGGAAATGTTAACAAATAATGTTCGGGGAATTCAACCACTCGTTTTGGCTTCCTTGCTGCTCTTCTTCCCTTAATTTCTCATTCTGGAATAGCTGTTGTTATCATCATTGGGAAAAGTTTACTTATACCATCCATTTTCAGAAAATAATGATAAATTTAATGTTTTGTATGTAATGTAATGACAGACTCAGAGTTTTGATTAAATAGAGGTTTGCAGCTTAGATAAAATCTGAGGTCATGGAGAAATTTTTATACTACTTGTAGCTCACCGTAAGGGAGCATGAGTTGTTGGGGTAGATCTCTGTTTACCACCAGCAGAATAAAATACAACCCTTGATTACAATTTTTATCTTAAATGTGAGACTTGCAAATCTGTTTTGATAAGGATCCTGCTATCTTTTGTAATGTAAGCTTGACATCAATCACATCCTGAGTTTACCAAAGAAAGGGCATCCTTAGTCTTAGAGCTTTGTCAGGGAAAGGGAGCTGTGGAAAGGCATACCAGTTGTCATCCTGTTTGGAGAAATTCATGAAGGGGTTGTAAAGGTTTCGAGCTTAGTTTCACTACTGAAAACTGAAATAATAATAATATCAACTTTGTTGCCATAGTACACAGAGACTGTGTGGCCCCTCCAACAGCTCTGGACAAGAAGAGAGTATCTAGGGAAGGATATATGGAAGGTAAGGAATGTGCAAACAAAAGTAAATGTAGAAGAGCTGTTAAAAGAGAAAGTGATTTGTATGATAGTCTGAAGTTACCTGTTACTTTTTTTCTGAATTCCCAAAGAAGTTGGTGTAATTCCTATAGTGAAACAAAGGCCTGTTCTTAGCACAGCCTAGAAGTCATGACCTATGCTTTGTTTCTAAGGCCAGTAAATCTATCCACAGAACAAATACTTTGTCTGGTATCAGCTACAGGAGGGTTTGAGCTTCTTTACTTTTCTTGTGAGGGACCTAGTGCTGCTTGCTGCAAAGGCAGGTGGGACTTCGGGGCAGATGCATTCAGTTTGGGAATATACTACTTTTGAGATCTATATGGATCCCTTGTGTCCAGTCCCTTGTGGCAGTGGGTCAACCTGATATCTGCCTCTGGCACCCAGGGAAAACCTGCAAGTAAGGCAACGTAGGATTTCCTGCGTGGTGGATTTATTTATGCTGTGGATAGAGCTGGCAATCATGCTGCTTCTGGGTGATACTTGTGTGGCCGTATGCATGAGGGATCCCTCATCTCTCCTGACTTATGCCATTTATCCCTCTTCTCTCAAGCATTTAAGATTGGAGATGTGGCCTTTGGCCTTATGAGGGTTCAGGTGTAGACTGTGTTGCAGGGTGTCCCTCTCCACTTTACCTTTGCTCCGGTACCTGTCTCTTCAGTTCAGCAGAACCAGTCTGTCTGCCCAAGTACATATAGATGAGACTTGTCAAGACTTGACAAATTAACTTATTGTGCCACGTAGGTTTATGGTTTTGTCTGTGGTATGTTATGTATATTTATGGTGGGGGGATCTCATTATGGACAATAGCCAGGATAAAGTGCTTCAGAGGAAGTTACCAGGAATCTTCACCTGGCAATTACGGGCAGGTTTGCTGTCTTGAGGAAGAGCTTTACATAGCCTTGTCGCTCATGGCTGGGTATGTGCTTTGAAAAGTAACCTGTTCTTACTTTGCATTCTTTTTAGCAGAATTTCCCATTGTCTTTATAAAAAGGGATATTTTGCTTTTGTTACTTGTATTGCAACAGAATAGCAGGATCCAGGTGAATACATTATTTAGATGGTGGTCCCTTTATTTTAAATTGATTTGTGTATGAATAGAGGAAGAAGACATTCCAGAGATATTCTTGCTTTCAAATGGGGGGAAATGTCAGATCCAAGAACCAATCTAAATCAGCTGAATAGATGAGATCTACTAGAACATCTCATTTTTCAGCATGCAAGGAATAATATCCAGTTAGGCCCTTAATACTTTTCCGTTTTTCAATATAAGTGTTTGTATTTTTCTTTTTCAATAGAATTTCATTCTCTGTTGAAGCTTGACTCCGACTCAAAATAAGGAAAGGAGGGCTTTCCTTGGAAATATTTAATGTAGTCGATTATAAAAACTCTGAAGCAAATTCATAGCTTGATTGGTTGTTAGTTTATTGACAGTAGATGCATTAAAATATTTCTATCTTAAATATTTCTGAATTAGTATTTTTAGATACTTAGTAAATACTATAATCTAGAGATCAAGTTAATGCATTTAGAGCTGCTTAGGTCTGTATAGGGAGTAATTGTTTTGGGTCAAGTGAGGTTTGAGGGAGCAGTGTTTTCTGTTGAGGTTGGGGTTTTGTACGACACTGTGTGAATGCCTGTCTGTAGAGAAGTTCTGCTGCAGTGCCGTGCCATGGAGTTCCTTAGCTAAGGAGCTGAGACCTGTGCCTTTGTCTTAAAACCATGGGCATTATCCATGGGCATTTCCATCCTTGCTCTGCCTGGTGAAAATTACTTGAAAAAACATTGTTAAAGACTGGTTATTAATGATGTATTGTCAAAATGGAAAGATATATCAAATTAACTTCTCTGGGGATCTGTCTTTGGTCTAGCATTATTCAAAAATTCTATTAACCTCTTTGATGACAGAAATAAAGGAGAACTATAAAATAGCAGATGGCACCACTCTAGAATAAATTTAGTCCAACCAGCTTTGAAAGAATTAATCTAAAGCATAAAATTATTTTCCCCAAAAAAGAAAATTGTTCTCAATTAGTATGGAAAAAAATAAAAATAAGAGTGGGGAAGGTTATCTAATGGGCTAGTTCAGAATAATGAATTGGTGTAACCATTGCTCACTCTGACAGGGCAATCATACAAATGCGTGGCTCTGTACTGACATGTAAGTTCATTATCAGTGACCATTCAGAGTGCAGAAGTCAAACATTGAACTGAAGGACTGAGGGTAGCATAAGGCACCACCCTCTGAGAAGTGTTGTGGACAAAACTTCAGTGATCACTGCGAATATCAAACAAATACTAAGGCTTGTTGTTTTAAAGCAGACATGTGACAGAAAGAAGCAGCCAGCCAGGTCTGCCTAGTGTAGAAGAAGGTATACAAGTTGAGGGAAATTACAGTCTTTGAGCATGCAGAAAGTTGTTTGAGGAACGGTGGTAACCATTTTTTCTTCATGTCTGAGTTATGATGACACAAGAGTAGTGCTGTGGTTTAAAATTAGATGTTGGAAAAAATATTCTGTTAATATAAATAGTTGTTACTGCAGAAGATACTAAAATTTTTGTCATTGATGACTGTGCATAGTCTCCAGTAGTGCAAAGAGTTAGGATGATTTTGTACTGTTAATCCTGACACTTTCTAAGAAATGGGAGGAGAATTTATTTTCCTTTTAATATTCAGTTCAAACAGAACATGTCTGTGCTTTCTAACACAATTTGTGCTTTAAAATTATGAGTTGACCCAAGAAAATGAAACAAGTCTTGTGACTTTCACAATCAAGTTGTGTGGTGTGCATTAGCAATTGGGTATGCAAGTCATCTTTAGCCACACGTGTAACTGTGTCTCTTTGTTCTTTCTCAACAGTCTCCAAACGTCCACAACTACCCAGATATGGATGCTGTACCCTTGTTACTAAACAACATGAAGGCCGACCCCACGGAGGATTCATTATCTACAGACCATTTCCAAACACAGACTGAACCAGTGGACTTGTCAATAAACAAAGCCAGGTCGTCCCCTACAGCAGCCTCATCTTCACCAGTTTCCATGACAGCCTCAGCCTCCTCCCCTTCTTCTACTTCTACTTCATCTTCTTCTAGTCGCCCAGCTTCATCCCCCACAGTCATAACATCAGTCTCCTCAGCAGCATCTGTACCATCAGTATTAACTCCAGGTCCTCTCGTGGCCTCTGCATCTGGTGTTGGAGGCCAGCAGTTTTTGCACATTATCCATCCAGTACCACCCTCAAGTCCCATGAACTTGCAGTCCAACAAAATGAGTCACGTGCACCGTATCCCCGTGGTGGTACAGTCAGTACCTGTTGTCTATACAGCTGTGAGATCACCTGGGAATATGAACAACACTATAGTAGTACCACTGCTGGAGGATGGGAGAAGCCATGTCAAAGGTAAGGGGGAGCCAGTTTTGTGCATTGTGGCATCTCTGAAACTGGTTTTGTATGAGAAAAACATAACAGTGATTATAAAGTTGTTAGTCTCCATATTCACTGAGTTTTTGCTGAAAAGACATACAACTTTACACGATTGGGAGAAACCTTTAAAAGTCTTATCCCAGATGATCTTTAAAGTAAATAAGTTTTTAAGTGAAGACTGAATTCAGCAGTGGTGTTAGATGCTTGGACAACTTGTGGCAGGTTTTGTCCTGAGAGATGTAAGTCCTCCCTAGAAGCTGAAGAAGTGGGAGAATGGAAAAAATATCAGTGTGTGACATTTATGACAATATATAAAACATCATAGGTAAACATGGAAAACTCACCAGGTGTTTCAGATTTAGCAAGGGGAAGAATGTCAGAGGGATTGTTCCCCAGCAAAGGAGAAAGCAATCATCAGGCTCTAGGAATGTGTGAAGGAAAGGCTTGTGGACCAAAAGAGCATTAGCAGATGCAGAGAAGTAGGTTTTATTAAGCTTAAGGAGTGGCAGTGCAATGCTTTGAATTAGGTTTCTTCTTCCAAATTAAACAGCAGAAAGGAAGGAAGCCACCCAGAGTGTTTTTGTTGGGAATGAGTTTTGCAGACACAGGATGCGAGAGGCACATGGTGGTGTGAAGGCAGGAAGAGGCACATGTCAGAAGGATGGATACAATCTTGAGGTGTCCAAAGAATACAGAAAGGGGAGCTGGAAAGCAAGGAAGAGTGAGAACCCAAAAGTTACTGAGGGAGCAAAAACTTTGTTAGAGATAGTGAGATGACAGGTGGAGGAAGGAAAGAAAAAGCAGATGTGCCCAGAAACCTCGAAAGGACAGCTTTATACAAGGAGCATTAGTGACAGAGATGGGAATATGAGGAAAGGAATGAGATACTCATTTCAAGGCTCATTGCATGTGAGTGAATAAAATACAGTAATTTTCCCATGAAATGAGGTATTGCTTGAGGCAGAAAGGGAGGGTACTGACAGATAACCTTACTTTGGGGCTTATGAGACTGCAAGACATTCAGTCTTATAATATCTCTTATGTTCCTAATTGCATAGTGAAGGGGTCTCAACAACTTGTTTCTCACCTCTCATGTCAGTTTTTGACAAACTGGCAACTGTGTCTTATTGTACAGGACTACAGTGGTGGGTCATTCAGCTGTTCAGGGGCATCCTGTTGTCCATTAATCTGTGATTCTCCTGCTGTTCCCTCACTGCCCAAGTGGGGACTGTGCCCTCTCAATAGGCTTGGACACAGGAAATGAACTCACTGTTGATCTGAGTCTAGTTTTAAGCCTCAAAAATGATGGTTTAAATTTTATTACACTTTATGCAATGATGTAATTTTAGCCCTTTGTGCCTTTATGTCAAGAAATTATGAATAAAACCAGAACTTTGTACCATGTAGTCTAAGGAGGAAAAAAAACCCCAAAAAAACCAGAAAACTGAAAGTTTTAGTCTGTATTTTGATTTTGGAGCTTCAAGGTGCACCTAATTGTTAGCTCGTTGAGAAATTTTCCTGTTTGTTTTCTTTTCGAAGGTGCTAGTTGGCTGTGGTAGTAGTCTCCTCTATAGGAAGCACCTCCTGATCTTGTAAAACTGGAACTTTGCTACCCCAGTTTCATCAACAAAATTCCAGAATGTAATGTGCTGTAGGGATTTCAGCCTGTGAACTCCATGCCTTCTGACCTGCCCTGACAATATGGCCTTTGTGCTCTAATTGGCAGAGGTCATTAGCCTTTAGCCCCTGCATCTATTAATGCACAGTTAAAGAAAAAGAAGGGATTAACAGTTCTTCAATTTATTTTTTTTTCTCATCAGTTGTACTCATTTTGTTGTCCCCAATTATTTTGATTAAAAAGTTCAGGGTAATTTAAATGAATACAATAGAAGTAAATTGGGCAGCAATCCATTCTAGGTAGTAATATTTCATCAGCTTTTGCTGGAGTGTTTTTCATTCTTTAATGCAAAACAATATAAATAATTACATGCAGTGATATCACACAAATTAGCCAATTAAATTATTTTCATATGTGTGCAGACTAAATTCCCTTCAATGATCAGCTCTTGTGTGGATAACAAAAAATAGATGTACAGAAATCCTAACAGGACATTGTTGTCAAATTGAATTAGTTCCTAATCCTCTACCAGCTGGTGGACAAATGCAGGTTTAGAGTAATTTAGAGTAACAGCTTTCAACTTCTACATGAACGCTGATAATTTTCAGAAGCAGAAAAATGTGCACACTCAAACAGTTGATCCACAGAGAGCATCAGCAGCATAATCCCTGTGTTATTCCCGCATTGGTGCTAATTCAGAGACCACATTGATGATCCAGGAGTGCCAGTTGGGAAGCACTTCAAGTTATGTTTTACATTAACCTTTATCTAAGCCCTTTTTACACAATTGAGACTAAGGCACTTTCCTGAAAAGAGATATTTTTAATGCAAAAATTAATGAAAATGACACCAGACTTGAGTTCAGACCTCTCATGTTTTTCTAGGTTTCAGGTGCTGAGGGGAACAAATACAAGAACCAGGGCATAGAGAAAAGCTTTTTATTTGTTATTCCCAATTTTATTTTTCTCATGCTGAAGTTTCCTCTTCCTTCCAGGTTTGACTAGAACCACTTAATTTTAAGGTTTTTTGCAAAAACCTTCTCACGCTGTCACCATCCCTCTAATAATGTCTCCAGGTGTTTTGCTTGGGTGGCTTTCTGCTTCCCCTGATGCTCCCCAGTCCTCCTTTCTCTCTTCTTCTCACTCTCTCAGACAAAACTCTCCTGGTGGCTGATTTTTCAGATGGTTCAAGAAAATAGTTCTTTCATCGTGTTCAGTTTGAATACTCTTTTCCCTCCAGCACAATAAATGGCTACCTCGTCTTCTGTTTCCCGTTCTTTTCTATTTTTCTATTTTTTTTAGTCCTTCCCATCTTGTTGACTGCTCTGTGAGTGCCACTTTCAGCTGCTCTGCTTTGTCTTGCCCTCCTTTTCTGTTAATATTTCTAACCTATACTGTCATCTCCTCCTTTGCCCCTGTGCGTCCTTCTCCATGGTTCGAATATTCATCATGGCGTTCCTCGTCTCACCATCCTTCAGAAGAGTCTCAGATCTCCTTTTCTGCCTCCCAGTGTGGTGTTTATTCCTGCTATCTACTCTGCCAGTGTGGTGTTTATTCCTGCTATCTACTCTGCCTCCTCTCTTCCTTTTTATATATTTTTTTTTTTGCTTGCAAGGTTTCTTATGTTTTGAAGACACGTAGCCCTTGTATACAGAGGGTGCCAGCAGCATCCCGTCAGGTCCTGTGCCATGTGCTACACCCCAAGGCGGGCGATGGCAGACAGGACTGTCATGCTGCAAAAGCACCCTTATGTCAGAGTGATGTGCTTTTCCAGGATAAAAACCTAGTCTAAATCAAAACGAGGATTGGTGCATTTTTAGGAAGTTATTAACAATGCTTAATTAGAAGATAATTAGTGAACACTATTTTTGGTGTTGGTAATGCAGCATTTAGCATTTACAAATCTTAGTAAATTCCTGCAAGTTGTTGACACCACAACACTCAGCTATGAGCACACACAGTTACGTGCAGACCGTGCACCTTCCTCCCCTGATGCACCCATTGAGGGGGGCACACTCAAGGGAGATCCCCAGAGCAGTGAGGGTCTCTGTGCAGCCCCCACAGTGCCAGCCTGGGTGTGCAAGTTGCCCATACAACCTTCTCCTCTCATTATTTCATACACACAAAGCAGAGTAATGTGTTAGGGCTGTCGGGCACAGAGAGGAAGAGAGCCAGGCACAAGTCCCTGTGGACACCAGGCTGTGCCCTCTGCCACCCCTACAACCTGGCAGAGTCAAAGTTCACTTCCTTCAGTGGCCACTGCTCTTGTCCCAGCCTGGAAAAGTGCTTGGAGTTTTTTTTTTTTTCTGTGAGGATTAGGTAATCCTCACTAGACATTACTGTACATTAAAATATTCCATGAAACAGTATTATAGTCCCAGAAAAACTCTTTCCTTGCTTTTTCTTCCTCCCTGTTTAGCAATGGTGAGCATTGCTAAAAGTTTAATTAGAGGCCCAGCGGGTAACGGCACCTCTAGATAAGACTGCCTGCTGGTTTCCCTTAAAACCGTCTTCAGTTACTCCAAGTCTGTCTATATGTTAACCACTGAGACTAACATCTTCCATACTGCATGTCTGCCTCAAGCTGTTTCTGTGTTCTCTCTTCTTTTTCCTCCTTTAAGAAGAAATTTTCAAGAAAAACTATTCCACTTTTCCTGAGACTGAGCACAGAGGGAAAAAATGTAGCATTTTCTAGGTTTCTAGGATGAAAAATTAATTTTTTTTTTTTTGGCAAAAACTGTAGAACCTCAGTGTTTTTTAATGTCATGAACCTCATGCTTGGTTTGGACCATTATTTGCTTTCAGCAGATATCCATGAATACTACTGGCAAATCATGTCCCTCTAGCAGCAGGTTTTGCCAAATACAATATCCTTAAATATTGTTTTCTGTAGTTCAGAGGAGTTACTGGATTCATTGAAGAGCCTTTTAGAAGCTTCTTCCTGGTAATGGTGCACGAAGGGCTCGTGCAACTTTGATATATCTGGGGTTTTGGAATCAAATTTATGGATTCTCATTCCTAGGGGTTTTTGCATTTTCAGAAGGCACAATCACTTGCAAAATTCAGCAGTCAGAACATTATAAATTTAAATTTGCCAACTGAACTTTTTCTGCTTCCCTTGTACGTAAACAGCTGTAATGACACGGTTTTGGACTAGTTTTTTCTTATATCTGTATAGCAACCTGGCAGAAATACATAGGTTTTGTCTTTTCACAGTTTGCATATGCCATATTCCTCACTGCGGATATATTAATAAGTAGTAAATGCAGTATCTTTTGCTGTAGATTCTTTGTGACTTCCAACAGGTATTACCATTAGATTACATTATCCACTGCTCTTGTTGCCTTTTTTTAAAGTACAGCCTATTATTTCTGCCTACTGTAAAGTTTATTCTGCAAAAGTAAATGCAATTTTTAGTACAAAGATAGAAATGAAGATGTTCCATATATTTAAGGTCAGATTTTATGGTCTGTTTGTATAAATTATGCTATGGAAGAGACTTTTAATTAAGACCAGTAGCGTTGCCTTTTTTTTGTTTCATGTGGAGGGATTATCCTTTCTGCATTTTAGTAGATGGTTGTTTTTGAATTTGAGTTGCATTGAGGCTGAGGGTTTCTACTTTGGCTATCACTGTTTTGTTGTTATGCACAAAAAACTTTTGTGGCTGTACGTATTCCAGCCTGTCCAGCTCCCCCTGCAGCCCCCCAGGATGTTGAATCTCCCTTCCCCCGTTTGGTTGGTTGAGCTGGAAGAAACGCTAGTGGTTCTGGGAAAGCAGGAGCAGGTTGGCAATGGCTGGCCAGGAGGAGAAGCAGGCAGAGAAGAGGCTTATGTTCAGGGACCTGTGCTCCTGAAGATGGGGCACATCATTTCAGAGCTAGAGTAAATATCAGTTTTCCAGAATGGAGAGTTAAAACACAGGCTATAAGATACGCTGTGATACTTGAAACCGAGAAGGTTGATTTAAGACAAAAGGGATTAGGTTAACTGTAGGGACTTCCCTAAGCAGTCTTCTACTTGAATTTCTAGAAAAGTACTACTTCTAGTGGTTTACTGGTGGCATACTTGGGTTTTTTCACTGTAGAAGCAGTGAAAAGATTGATCAATATGATTTGTTCATGTCGATGTTCATTGTTTGTTTTCAGCTAGGAGGGGTTTGAGGAAGAGAATGAGGTTCAGGCATATTCGCGAAGCCCAACATAAGCGGGATGAATAAATCTTTTTTGACATATCCTGAGTCCCTGCACCTTTTGGTAGCTCTTAGTTACTTGTCTTCCACGCCAAGAATGCCTCTGGCCCTTCACTTCTGTATTCTCACCAGGGCTGAGCCTTGAGCTGTTTGCTTTTATCCCACAAATTTGGATCTGGCAGAAACACATGCCTAAAACTTTTCATTTATTTTATCTCTGCATTGGGTTTTATTGTGCCTTGGACCAACTTGCTGAAAGCTTCCTGATGTGTAAAATATCTCTGGCCTGTTGCAGTGTGTAAGTTGCAGTCTGCTACTATTGTGTAGTAGTTTCACAGTATTTTTTTTTAAATTAAATACTTTCTGTCCTTATTATTTTCCTTATTTACTTTTGATGATAGAGTATTTGTATACTGGATGCTCAGCGAGATATAAATCTCAGTAGTCTTAGTAGTTTCTCTTTTTGTGTAGATGAGGTCTCCTGGCATTAAAATAGCTTAGAAAGAGAAAAGTTCTTTGTTTAAAAAATAAGTTTATGTGTTTATATATACAACCCAATGACAGAGATGCTTAAGTATGTGCATATATTACATCGATGCAATCCCTCTTACCTCTGTATTTATCCATATAGCTATTATTGTACAGGTTTATGGCAAATTATTTGGCTGTTGAAATGATTTTAAATATTGCCTTTGATTGGATCATAGCAATTAATATTCTCTGCTAGATTAGTTACACTGTGCATTCAGTGCCAGTTCCCATTCTCTGTGAACCATAACCACGCTAGGTGCAGTTAACTGCTTAAGCCATATAGTCCCATAAAATCTTAATAAAATCTGAAAACTGTGGAGTGTGGGTAATCTTGCTATAAATGGTAATAAAAATTACCCCTTTAGACTCTATATTCTGACCATTACATTCATGGATACTGCTGCTTTGTACATAAACTTTTACGAAATAAATTGACCAATTCTGCTGCCCCTAACAGGCACCAAGCTGTTTTGATGAAAAATCTGATAGGTTCACTCAGAGCATTTTTCTGATGCATAAATCATTTGTAATGAACTTTAAATAGGACGAAAAATGCCATATATGTGTCTTATATATGAACCAGCTTAGGAGAAGGAAAACGTGAATAGCATCATTCACATGCATTTGGTAGGTCTGTAAAGACACAGTTTTGTTTCCTAGAATGCATTAAATAAACCTGAGTACAACACAGTCTCTGATGTCACAATTTTAAGTAGCTCCTGTACATCTGCATCTGGAAGTGTTGCTTCCACTGTTAAAAATGCATAGTGATGTCTGTTGCACTCTTTTTTGATGCTCTCCTACTGAGCAAGTCCCTGCTGGTGTCCTGTTCTCTAAAAAAATTTCTGAGGAGGGTGCTTGGTGTATGACCCGTCCAGATGAGTTTGTTATCAGAGATATTTGAGAGAGTTTCAGTTTAAGAAGGAGAAGAAGACTTGCTCTTGGCCAGCAGCTTTGTTGCAATATTTCTGATGCTATGTTGTATGCCAAAATTAAGAGTCCAGAGTTATGGTTTAGATATTGCAGTATTCATAGCTGCAGTGTGTCTGACACTGGCAGATTGATTGTGCATTGTGCTAAAATATGAGTGCCATACGGTTTTCTTAGCCATATTTTCCATTTCCATCCTTCTAGGAGTTTGGTAGCAAATGTCTGTTTGCTACTTCAGTCCTTCATGCTCTGCAGACACAGGGACACACGTGTGTTACAGCAGTACTAATGAGATTCTTGTAATTGTTAATTTTGACATGTGGGGTAGTATTTGGTTTTCCATTCCTAGTAAGTAAGTGCAAAGCAGCATTGCTTGCAGCTGGAGACAGTCTTTGAACTGTTGTGTGCCAACATGGACTGAAATCAACTGGAGAGGAGTTTATTGAAAACAGCAAAGGTGACCCTTTCTGGCTTATTTGAGGTACCTCATGTTCCAGCTTCATTTAAACTTCCATCACAGTAAAAACCTGTGGCTGTGTTTCCCAGACCAAGCCCATCACCCAGGCATGGATGAGAACTGGCAAGGCTGGAGGAGCCTCCCCACCATGTAGGCTGATGTCTCAGCTAGCACAGGTCTTGGTGTCACTGCCCACTGCAGAGCTGTGTAACCCTGCTTCTGACAGGCAAGTCCTGGTGGGTGCATGGCAGGACTGGTTGGAAATCCCATCATTAACAATCATTTTGATTAGCAGGTTGATAAGGCATCCTTCAGAGAAAGCAGGGTGGGGAGTTTAAATGTGAAACAAAAGCAAACAAAATCTGAATTTGGAAATCCTTTCAAAGAGCAGGAACAGATTTTTAATTATTTTAAGAGAGTTATAGTGATTCAGTTCTTACTGTGGTGTGGTGTGTTCGCAGACATACATGTGGATAAGTTTACAAAGTTATTAGCTGAGAAGTTAAATAAATGCAGAAAACTGAGTTTTTAAGCTAAAGTGAAGCAGAGGTATTTCAGAATGCTGAATTTTCTCTCTGCTTTCGCACCACCAAGCATCATCTCACAAAGAGTCATTTTGACATCAGTTACTTACTATGTGGCTTAGTTATAAATTGAGGCAAAACTCCTAATGGTACCTAAGTTTTCTCCTGCTCTTAAATATTTCATTCATCATTAGCCCAAGGGGCTCATATTTGCTTTTAAATCAAAGATAGGATGTAGACATAAAATTATTTCTAGTGGATGTTCATGAGCCTAATCATGGGATGAGTTTTCATCCCTTTCACTCACAGGAAATTTGACTATGGAAAGTAAATCAGCTTGCAGTAATTGAGAACGGCCAATGGTGACAGCAGTGGTGTATGGCCCTTTTCATGCTGCCTGCGGGCATCCAGATGCAGTGCTTCTGCTTGGCTTTATCTGACCAGATCAAAACACTTGAGCTGTGTATCCCTGATTGATCGCTGAAAAGAAGCAAAGATGTTAGGTGTACCTGGCTGAAGCGCAAATATGACAGACATGGAGAGAAAATTTACCTACCATCCTAATATCGGCAGCACATGTATGAGAAGTGGGAGGAGGGGTGCTGGGCTCTTGTCAGCCTGGAGCAATTTGAATCTACAATCCCTTCCTTCCCAAGAGTTTCCAGAATGTGGGCAGGAGTACCAGTTTAGAGAATGAAGAAAAAAAAGTCCCCTGATGGTGTGGCTGTGTGCTCAGGTTATTCCCCTGGGGAGGTGGAGGCTTTATCCTTTTCCAAGGTGTTCATCTGCCCCTAGCAACCAACAAGCTGGATCCTTCCCAGAAATTGTGTTTCTGTGACATGGCTAATCCTGTACTGTGTCGAAACCAATGCAGTCGTGTGCCAGAAAGCACAAATTCATGTACTGCTCATTAAAAAGCTCCCATGCAAGTTTAAATCTCTTCCGGTACTGTAGAACAGGCAACTTTGTCCTCAGAAGCAGGATCAGGTATTGTCTGACCCCACAGCCAGAATAAATTTTAAAGGCCCAAACTGTTCAGTTTCACAGAAATAGAAGCAAGCTTATATCTGATCCAGATCAGGCTTTTTCCTGCTGGCAGCTGGCAGATACAATATTAATGATGATAGACTTAAGTTGTGTAGTATTTACTGGCTGGTATGTGCCTTACATGAGATTCATTTGCACATCTTCCCTTAAAACAAGTGCAGGAAGTGAATTTGCTCATGGTTGCCCAGAGGGAAACTCCTTAGTGGTACAGTTTTGCAAAGGGGCATTGAGAAGTGATTGCATGTATTTGTGCATCATGAGCAATTCTCTCTTCTGTAGCAAAAAAGGATCATTATCTCTTGAGGCTAACAAGGATAGGAAGCAATGTGGGTGCTTGCAGCCTTCAGTACTTGCAGACGTTCTTAACTCCCCTGGCTCAGTCTATTCAGCACGTAGAGCTAACAGCTTGCTTCCGTAGCTCCTGTGCACTCATTCAGTGGCACCTTTGTCCCAGGAAAGCAGCAGTCTCTGACTGGTTTCTTTTTCGTTGCCTTGTCTTAACCTCATTCACACTTCACAAAACCGCCAGATAGCTCTCTTGGACAAATCTTGCCTTTCAAGAGGTATAGCAAGGACAAGAAAACCAGTTAAGGTTTAGGGCTTGAGCTTTGTTAATTAATGTGTCTGCCTGCGTTTGGGAGGACTCGATTCAGCGATCCAGACAAGTCCCTTCTGAACCCATGGGCCTGAGTTCAAGGAAGAGCTTGGTTGTTAGAGCAAGGGAGGTTAAAATGCATTAGCATGTTTTATGGGCTTTCCTCCACCTTGCTTGCCAGTTGCATTCTGTTACTCACTTGTCCTCCACCTTTTTTATCTCATTTGATAAACTGTCTCTTGCCTGCATCTCTTCATCCTCTCCCGTTTGATGTTCATTAGGCCAGTAATTACTTCTAATTCAGTGCTTATGAACTGAGGCTGGTATTTATAAACCATGGTGCCAGGAGTTCAACAGTTGTTCTTAGATGTCCGAGAGAAAGTCAAAGCTGTTGACGTAAGTAGAAGTCATGAACTCTTAACATGTAACAGTCCTGTGCTGCAGTTAGCACACTGCAGAGAGTGGTGAGGAGGAGATTTCTCTTAGGCTTTCGGCCAGTTGATTATTCACATGGCTCATTTCAGGGAGGGGAGAGCAGCTTTAAAGGCTGTTTTCCCCTAAGCAGCTGCAGCCATGCTGATGAGAAAACAGAGCAGCTTGCACCAGCTGGCAGCAGCAAAGCTCAGCCTCTTGGTCAGTCCCCCCAGCTCCCAAGTTCCTCGGCCACCCAAGTCTGCAAGTTGAAAGGAAGTGGTACATAAAGAGAGAGACAAGAAAAGGATGTATATGTGGGCTAACATAAAAAGCAAGGGAACATAGTTTTATTTATTTTCAATCTTTAGTTAGTTTTTCTGCAAATATATAGTATTTGAACGATCTGCCTTTGAATTTACCCACTGATACATTTCGATTCCTCACCTTTTGTTCTCTCCATACTCATGTGTGGCAGCCCCTCATGATGTGCTCAAACGTGGGTGTCTGATGGGGAAAACTGTACCCAGTGGGTACAGTAAATTATCCCTGGTAAAAATTTAGATGTACAACCCTATTAGCAACTTAATGTCTGTCCTGGAAGTGTACATAGTAGGACTTACTGAGCAGAAACAAGGAGAAGGTAACTGAGAGCTTTCATCCTGGCACATTCCTGTAGTAATCTAAAATCAATACCAAATGTCGTAGGAGTCTCAATAATATCTTAAGAGGCAGCAATCTGCAGTGATAATGAAACAACATGTCTTACAAAGAATGGAAGTACATAAGATTTTTCATATACATTTATACCATCTCTTTTTATGTAGGTGTATGCACGCTTAAGAGATCAGAATTTGCATGTAAGAACTGTATTACAGACTATGTTATGTAACAACTTTCATCATTTCAAGTTAGATTTCGTTTCTGAGCTAGCTACTTAAAACCTCTGCTGTAGTGCAAGTCCGATTAAACCCCAGTTAACATACATAGCTTTTTTGTTACAATTTTTAATTCTGTGGACAAATCACTAGTTTCTCACAAGTGCATCACCTGTAGCACATTTAAATATTGGACAGATACAAGCATAACTTTTTGTAATGAGATTCACTTTAAGAGGTAAAAAAGCTTTTCTCAGAAGGCAATAAGGCACTGGAACAGGTTGCACAGAGAAGTTGTGGATGCCCCATCCCTGGAAGTGTTCAAGGTCAGGTTGGATGGGGCTCTCAGCCACTGGGTCTAATGGATGGCATTCCTGCCCATGGCAGGCGGGCTGGAACTAGATCATCTTTAAGGTCCTTACAAGCCTATGCCTTTCTGTGATTCTGTGAAAAAAACTGAAGAATTAATGAAATACATGGTAATAACCTTATTCTTTCAAGAAGTAGCATCAGGGAGCAAGGCAGAAGTAGCGCTTCTTTCCAAACAGTGTTCTGGGGCTAAATCAGTTGCCTAGATGGTTCAGTTGATTTTGAATGAAGTTCTAGATTATCCCTAGTGCTCAGGTTGAGGTTACACATTGAATATCATCATGTTTAAGTTGTGATTATAAGAAGCACAGTCAGAGTGATGCTTATTCTGCCTAAAACAATGAAATGTTTCAGACAATTTCTAATTGTTGTATTTGTCTCATGTAGGTCATAGTTCACTGTCAAAAGCCTTTGCTTTGATAAGCAAAAGGTATTTACCATACATGAAGAAATAATCAGCAGTCCAGACATAGCCAGCATTACTGAGGCACCTAACCTGTGCCTGTAGAAAGGTAATAGAAGTAGTACTGTGCAACTGTAAATGCACTGTGGTTCCTGAAGGGGTTGTTCCCGTGTTTAACAATATTTGCCTTATGAAATTCTGTAACATAAAAACCACAGCTGAAGGTTAGTTTATAATCAGTGTTCTTTTACTCACAGGTGGTTTGCAGATAAGACATAAATTAAAATTTAAGACCAACTTTCCCTGGATTCATCACTCATTTATGGAGTGCTTTCTTTTCAAGAGCCCAGCTATTCATCAGTCCTACTGTTATGGCTGCACAGCTCCTGAAGTATCTGCAGCCCTCCCATTTTTCATTGTAACTCAGTCCCTTTTGTAGAGTCAGTAAACACTGTCACACAAGAAAGGTAGCATAATGGCAGATTTAGCTATGACTTTTTTGCTGCTGCTCCCTTGCTGTGGGCCCACTGAACTGTTCATGATCTCTAAAAGGACCCTGTGATACCTGTTGTCTAGGTCTGTGGTTAGGCAGAGCTGAGTAGGAATAAATACCCTTATCAAAAATCATGTTGCAAGACCCAGAAGAAAGCATCCTGTCTCTGACACTGCAGTACAGGAGGGCACAAGCTAACAAACTGCAACAGTTTGCTCTTTAAATAAATAACCATGAATTCCTCTATTTCACCAGAGCAGACAAAATAAACACATTTGTACACAATTCTCTGCCTGTCTTTCCCCTTCCTATACATCCCTTGAAGGGTCAGACATCTCTCCAGTTTTGCTCTCTTCTTCAGCTGCTTTCAGTGTCTCTCAGCACTTACTAATCCTATATGGTATTTCGTGAGTAAGGAGAGATGTCGCTCTCTCCACATCACCTTTGAAGTTTGTCTCTGGATCTGTCCCAGACAAACTCAGCAGTGGTCAGCTGGAACGAACGGAACACTCTGTGTCTGGCAAGGGGCAGCCCTGGCTGCTCCTCATACAAGTCCCTGCAGCTGTCACTGCCAGCACCTGGGCACTTACTCCGTTACCATGCAGTATGGATACTGTAAGCTGTGGACAGGTAAAAAAATCCTGCAATTCCTGATCTTCACGTATTTTTAAGACTTGAAACTGTGACTTTTCGAAGAAATTTGTTAGCCCCCGCTGACACTGGTCACCTGAACGTTGGTTGCCTGTGTGAGGTTACACTTGGTGTGGAGTGAAGGATCCTTCAGAGTCTGACAATGGTGTTGAATTGTGTCAGAAATCAGGACAACTGGGGTTTTAGATGCCTAAATTTTGGTTGAGTGGAGTGACATGGGCTCCTTCCTGACACCTCACTATGAACACTCAGAATCAGGGATTGCTCCTGAAATTTTGGTGTCAAATGTATTCTTGAGTGTTCTGTGTTGTACAAAGCAGGTGTAACCCTTTCCCATCACTTTCTGACGTTAGGCAGAATAAGTTACGTGAGGGTAAACTGGGTTTTTGTTGGATGTGGTATGTGCAGTTATATTTTGGTTCTGCTGAGTGCATGGGTGTAGCCACTCTGAATTCACCGATCTGCATGCCCCTGGAAGTGCTCACATCCAGCTGTGGCACCACTGGGTGGCTTTGCCCACCTATCAGCTGATTTGGGAAGCTCAGCACAAGCGGTGCTTTCCAGCCAGAGCAGTCAGATGTGTTGTACGCCCTGATGTTGTTCTGGGACAAGATTAATTTCAGCACACTCATATTAATCCATTATATGTCTCTTTCCAGCACAAATGGACCCCCGAGGCCTATCTCCCAGACAAATTAAAAGTGACAGTGATGATGACGACCTGCCAAATGTGACCTTAGATAGCGTTAATGAAACTGGATCTACAGCGCTCTCCATAGCCAGAGCAGTACAAGAGTAAGTATCACATTCCCAGACAAAATGAGTGTTGCTGAGGTGCTCCCAGGCCGACGGAGGCTCTGGTGCTGCAGGGGTGTTCTCCTGCCTGCAGGCAGCATGCCTGCCAGCACCTTTTCCCTAGAGCTTTATTCCCTTTTGGAAGAGATGACTGTGTCTCTTGTCGCTCTCATGGTCTTTTCCTTTCTTTGTCTCTGCCCTCATCATTAGGTTGAGTTACAAATTGAAATAGTTTCTTCCCCTTTATTATATACTTGGAAAGCTTGCAGTGGTTTTATATCCTCTCCCATGGGAGACCAGGTTAGATTGCCACTCAAAAAACATGTATTTTTTCCTTGACTCAAAGCAGCATCAGGAAGTTGATTCTAGTTGCTGTCAGGTAGGAACTAGCAAGATTTCTCCTGAAGGACAGTGTCATTGGAAGGAAATTACTGAAGGGCTTTGAATAGTTTTCTGATTGCTGTTATTCTTCTGTGTACTTTTGCTAACTGTGTAGACAAATAATTTCTTAATTTAGTGCCTGCACTGCTTGTTTGAAAATAAAGAAGCAGTTTATCATGAACATTAGCAATTCTGTAGATGCATGAGCTTGTTCAGTCACCGTAGCAGCTGGAAGGGAACCAACTGTGAGGTAAATAAGTATTAATATCTCCATTTTATAGGTGAGGAAAATGAGGTTATGCGTAAAGGTCACCCTGTAGGTCTGAAGCAGAGCTGGAAATAGAACTGGAGCCTCCAGACACTGAAGCCTGGGCTAGACCCACAAAACATGTTACTTTATCTGAGAGGCTCAAAATATGGGCATTCTGGACATTATTATACCCATTTTTATTTAATAAAGGCCATTAGACATTGCTATTGTATAAATGATTATAGATGCATTTTATATGTCTTAATATGGTATCTAAAAACGTTTTGCTTTGTTTTCCTGGACAATAATAGCTAAAAGAGCTGATGTTTCTGAGCCACATTTGGAGAGGACTGCCTTTGGGGTTTTTTGGGGTGTTTTTTGGCATTTTCACCAGACATATGTACTAGCTCATCATCCAGCCAAGCGCTCAAACCGATATTCTCCTTAAGTAGAGAGAGGTGTTTGTGCCCAGGGCAGGACAAGGTGTTGGTTCTTTGATTAGCAGGCTGCCTTTCTAACAGTGATAAAGGAGGGGAAGGTTTCTTCAACAGTGAGGCCATTGCTTGATAGACAGGTCCCATTTGTATTTTCAGTTTTCTAGTCACAATACCAGGCCCTGAAGTGCTAAGTATTTTTTCTCAATTTATAGCACACATAGTAAGCCAGAGAAGTAAAACAACATATCGTGATTCTGCACTAAATGATTTTGCACTAATTACTGAAAAAAGGAAGTATGGAGCACTAGCGAATCATTTTAATATATGACTGGCAGGCAGATACTGTTCTCTGTGATGGATATTGCTTGAACACTTAGAGAATTGGTCAAATCATGGGAAGCTTTTTTAGCTGTTATGCGATGTATTCCACAGTTTGTGAAGGTAAATACGTTGAGTATTACTTGACTGGCTCTGGAGTTTAAGAATTAAATTAAGAAATTTAATAATATAACATCAACTCGTTCTTGTTACAGGTTTTATTTAAACAGTAATCTGTTAGTTTATTTCAAAAGCCCCATTAGGAAAATCTAATTTGAATGTGATCTGCAATTTGTCATCTTTACCTCATTCTTGGTCACAGACACACACATACAGCTGCTGGGTTGAAAATGAGTGTTGGCACTTCAGGCCGACTGTACTCAGTCTACTTATTACTTGGTCTGCGATATTGTGCCCTACAGGCAGGCTCTATTTTGATTTTAGGCATCTAATATGTACCTTAATATTAGGTGTTCAGCAGAGGAGTCCACTGAAAAGGAAGCTCTCATTCTCCATAGCCCTGTTGCAGAGAGGAAGGTACCTCTGAAGCCTTCCAAAGGGAGATCCTGTGTGCTCAATTTCAGCATCTAGACTTAGCAGACAGGAATTTCCTCTGAGGACATGGAAAGGCACCTACTGTTCTGCTGAATAACTGGGCTGTATAGGGGCATGCATAGAAGACTTCGTCAGCAGTCAGTAAAGCATAGGTCAAAGCTTAGTGCCTGAGGGAGGCAGGCTGGTCCTCGAGTCTGGACAACTGTCCCACAGAGTGTGTTCTTTTCTAAGTGAGCTTGTAAGCTCTTTCTGTTGAATAGTTGCCCAAAAAAATAACTTCTTGCGAAGAATGGCTGGGAAGTACACCATAGTACTTTAAAAGTGATGGCAGCATGCTTTTCTTCAGTACCAACTGGTGTTGGGCAGTGTTGTCTTTGTTAAACGCAATAGTGGTTTGTAGGTGCTTGGTCACAGGTGCAAGACAAAAGCTGACCTTTTCCTGCTTGTTTTTCAGACATGTTTTAAATTATTCTGCATAAGGATTATGAATATATATATATGTATATGTATATGTATATGTATATGTATATATGTATATTTGCCTACTGCCACCTATTCTCTAAGAGTAAGGGGGTTCAGACTCTGGGGATTTCAGTATCTGGTGGTGGGCATTTGCTTTGGGTTGATCCTGTACAGCCCCCCTCACACAGTGTGTCGGGCAGTGAGGGATTGCCCCAGTGCCTTGCCTTTCCTTGTCTGCTGCCTTTCCATGTGTGCTGTCTGTGGGGCTCAGGATTCCCCTTGCCTGCACGGGTATCTGCATCCAAGGCAGTTAGCTCACTCCCTGCATACGGGCTGGGTCGCTCTTGGCAGTTCAGGCAGCAATCCCTGTGCCCTGTTTGAGCTGTCGAACTCAGGGACAGAGAGGCTCCAGGCTGTGAGCTGCTGTTCCCCTCCATCGCCCAGGGGGTGCAGACAGCTGCCTGGCACACGTCAGCACTGCAGACCCCTGGTGCAAGGTGAGGCCTCGGCAATTCACAGCGCCTGACTGGGAGCCGTGCTGCCAGGAGCTGTGAGTGACAGGATCGTGCTGAACGCTCCCACACCTTCCCCTGCATCTCACTCTGCCAGGTTTTAATCACAGGGAAATCAGCTCGTCAATTTTTGGGGAGAAACTGTTGTTTTCATACAGCCATTTCTGAGCTTGTTGTTTTGGAAATGATGCTTGCCTAGCTGGGTTGCAGGACAGTTTGGAATGCCTGTTTGAAAGCTTTGCTTTTCATGTCCTCTTAAACAGGATGGCATCCACTTATGTTGCTGCTTTGTTTCAGGTCCACCTTAGTCTTACAGGAACAAAATTCTTAGGAGTAAAAATTGTAACAAAGAAGCACTAAGAGCCACGTGTTTGGCATTAGTTTTTATTTACACAGAATGTAATTTGCCTGCATTTTTGTAATGTGACTAAGTATGACTATTTTTTCTCAGGGAAATTGTCTTCTTGCTGCAAGCTTTATGGTGGCTGAGCTTCCAGACTTCTTTCTCAGTAGCTCTTTTGGAATGAGTTCATAGTTCTCCTTCAGTTCAACAAACCCAATCAATAATGTAAAGTTATAGATAAATGAAGTCATTATTTCCAGCAGGGTACTTCCGTGAAATTTCTTCCTGTGACAGTGCTGCTTTATGTAAGTTGCTATGCCTTACAAAATACGGACTAAGAATAATTCATTAATCTCAGATAATATGCTCTGGCTGATAATAAATATTACAGCATTATGTAGATTTCAATAAGCTTTGCATTGTAAGCAGCATTTCATCCATTTTGTGGCATATTTTACAAACTCATTTTGACATGTAACATCTAACAAAGAGCAGATTTGCCTCTATATGCCTGACACCACTCATGCTTATTACACAGCAAGAATAGCATCATATATTCAGAGCCAAATCTCAGATACACTTCAGGAATCTTTATGAAGCCAGGGGAGGAGAAGGCATTACTCAACCCCTAGAAGACCAGTAAAACTTTTTTAGGGTCCTTCACAGAGGCAACTTGCTGTTTCCTCAGCCTGACAGCCTTTCCATCCCTAGGCAAAACTGATACAGAATGGCCTCAGAAGTCCATGGTACATAGTGATGCGAACCCTGAACAGAACATTTATCTCTTTATTTCCTGTACACTTTTGTGGAAAAATACATTATTTTACAGTATGCAGCTCTCCCTCCCTGAGTATGCAAAACAAGATCTCCTACTTGCAGAAGCTGAGGGCAGAAGCAGGAGAGGCAGAGGGTGATTTTTAGATGAACTTTTGACCAGTATGTTGGTAAAAATCCAAAGATGCAGAAATTCCTCTTTCTCTCTAGACTTTTTTTCTCCTTAGGTGTTGTAAGTGGAGGAAATTCCTTTGATAGAACCATTTTTTCTTTCAAATGTCAAGGAAAAGAGGAACTGTGCATATAAATTGACGATGCTTCAGATAGTGTATTGTTTTTCTGGAGTAAGAGGGAGACAGAAATTTCAGAGAGGAAATCCTGTCTGCTTGTAGTTATAGCTGCAGTTAATTCACAGAGATGGGATTTGTCATTTGTATGTGACTGTTCTGACCTTTAACATGAATTCCTCTTTGGGCTGAGCTGGGTGCCTCAGAGCGCTTCTATGAAAATGAGATTAGGGACCTGTTCTTTTTGGGTACTTTATGTGATTGATACATTGATGCTAATGTGATCATCTTTATTTGTAAATCTCTGGCATCTATTACTGCAGTACAGTTAGGAGTTAGTTTTGGATACTGCACTAGCAAATAAGAAATTCCACAACAGACAGACAGCATAGCCACCATACCAATGTACTCTTAAATCAGTACATGCTTTTCAAATCTGATTTTTTTTCCTAGATATCTTTTTTCCTCCCTCCTCTTCTTCAGTGTAAATTAGCTTCTGTGTTTTTTTTTTATTTCTTTTGAAGTTTGTATCTTTGTTTCCATCAGCCATTCATTTTCTACACTAGTATAGTTTGTTTTCCTGCTTCGTTTGCAATGATTACTACTGTTGTGCTATTCATTATGGGGAAATTCCACCTCATCTTTTTCTTCCACTTCCAGACAAAATACTTAATCCCGAGTCTCCAAGAAACATAAGTGAGGGTATTCCAGCAGTGCTTGTGTGAACTTTGCTTCCCTCTTCTCTGGTACATCTGCCCACTGCGAACAAATGCTCATTTTAAAACTGTCACACAACTGAATAGTGATTTTACAGATGGAAAATTGCCTAGTGCTTGTCCAGAATTCCTCAGTAAAGGATTTTTTTCCCCACTGAAGAACACTAATTGGTTTGAAGTGAAATTGTGGGAATATATCAATTTCAATTTTACTTGTCTCATGAAGAATAGCGAAGTCTGGCATGCATTTTTCCATTGCAGCAAGTCTTTAGAGCAGAAGGTTGCATAGTTGCTGCAATTTGAGGGAAATTGGACCACACACTCAGAAAGAACCGTCTATGGGCCTCTGACCTTCCCACAGGCTGTAACATGGTGAGGCTTCTTCTTTGGCCTCCTGCAGAGTTGTTCTGCAAACTGAACTGACTTGCTAAAAACGTTAAGAGGCATTTGTGCAGATACATAAGCAAAAGAGAGTGGTGACATAGAGCCCTGCAAGGCATCTGTGTTATGGTTGTTGCCCCTGCTGTGTTATTATTTCAGGGATGTTTCTGTTCTAGTTTTGTTTTATTTTTTGCCAGCAGTCTCAAGTAAGTGTCCTGTGGCAGAAAAGAGGAGGTTTCTGCAGTGAAGTGTTGCTGGGCTGGACGCTGGCTACTGACCCAAGGGCACTGCTGAGCTGGCAGAACTCTGTGTCTCAGCCACCTTGGGCAACCTCTGGGCGGTGCTGGGCTGTCCAATTTGGACATAACCTTGCAGCGAAGTTCAACTCTCACAATGCAAGCTATCTAAAAGTTAGGCTCAAGCATTTTGGATTTTTTTTTTAGTGGAGAGTTATTTCTAGGTCAAATCATCTTATCAGTTATGATCATCTGCCTTCCAAAAGGTATCTGTCTTCCCCAGCAGCTGTAAAGAAGCCTGGACAGGTGATTGAGGGAGAGTGATAAAACTTCACATTGCTGAAGTTATATATGAGGAAACCCCCTCTTTGTTATTTTCTAAGGCCATGCTGGAAGTCTGTGACTTGAGGAGCAGCTGAACTAGTACATCTGAATTTGACCTGTGGCAACTGCTACAGGTGGGATTTCTCCTACCTACATGCACTTCCTTACACGCAGTTCAGACAGCTTGTTGAAGAAGTACTGACTTCTTCTACAGTGTATCTATGTGGCATTTTATAAAGTTATTTCTAGCAAAATCTGAATTCTCAGAAACATCTGTTTGTATATAACAATGAAGTGGCGTAATTCCCTTATTAAGGACCTCAAGAGCTTGAAAGAGCTATATAACTTTGGGAATTGCTCTTTAGGCACTAAGTATGAACCTGGGGTTTCAATAATCAAATAAACCCTTATTATTCTAAAAAGGTTATTTTTTTAAAATATGTGATGTTTGACAAAGGGTAAATTGAATAACTTGGGCGGTAAAATTAAAGGATGCCATCCTGTGCATGCACTAGGATTTTTTGGTATTAAAATTTTCTGCTGTGTGTCCCAAGGCCTTTTTCCAGGATAACAAGATTCCCCGTCAGCCAATGAGTGAATGGCAACTGTAGATCAAAATCAGCTGCTGCAAAGAAATTAACATCACTTCTTGCTTTGAAAGGGGCGGCATTGCTTAAATGGAAGTACATCAGGAGATAGAGTATTGTCAGATTGTTCCCTGAAGAAAGGTAATTTGAAAATAAGAGTGCTTTTACCTTGGTCTGCACAAAATCATATCTTCCTGTCTCCTCTGTAAAAATAAGTTTCCGTGACTGTTGAGTAGGTCATTCTAAAGCTTTTATCACACCGTTGCTAGGAGTAATATTCTTCTTTTGAGATAAATATTTATATTAATTGTGTAATAAGCTTGAAAAACTAAGGAATCCTGGTTCTGTTAAAGTCCCAAATCCTGTTTCTGTTTGCCATTAGCCTTGTTTGGTCTAATGATTAGTCCTGAAACTAAGAGAAGTCTGGATGCTAAAAAAAAGAAAAGTAACTCAACACTTAGACTATTTGGGAGACTTGTAACATGTGTTGGTTCACTGATACCTTCTGTATATCTCTTTCACTTCCTTTGTCTATCGCACAGAAACTTTCAAAGATCTTGTTTCCCAGCTTCAGTTTAGTGTCTGTATTGAATTCAAATATAAGTCTCTTCTTAAACATAAGTTAAATCTGTTTATTAATTTAAATTTTAGTCTAAGTAAAGTGCCAATCATTTCAAAGTAGTTGTCAAACTTTGCTGTTACTGGAATTTTACATTTCTAAACATGTTTACATAAACATGCTTTGGAATAAAATGCCATGAAACAATGGCGTGTGATTATCATTCATATGGCATTTTTTATCTTTGGAGTGCTTTGCAAACATTAATTAATTAAATTGTGCAGATCCCCTGTGTTTTCAAATATTATAATTATCCACAGGTTAGTGACTTGCTCAAGGCCATGCAACAAAGCAGAGAAGGAGTTGGGATCAGGTACATCTGCCCCTTACTCCTGTGCTTAATCCACTAAAATGTGTTGTTCCAAAGTGAAGCTCGAGTCATTAGTTGTTAGATATGTGAAATGCATTTTATGGATTGTGAGGCAGGCATTCTGCAATTGCTTGAAGAGCATGACACCACAGAAATAACATTATGAGCTACTGCTACCCAATTAGCAGTTTGTACACCTGTTTTGGCATCTCTTTCCCCAGTGGTTTGTTATTCAGCTTTTTATGTTTTTTCTTTCTAAGCACAGAAAGCAGGGGCAGAGCTATGTGCCTTAAGAAATTTAGAGCAATAGCTAATACGCATAGGTGTGGATTGGATAGCAGAACACTGCCAGGAAAAGCCACCATAACACTACCTCAGTGAACTGCTACTTTGACTTACTGATAAGAAAAAAGAAAGAGCATTGTCCTTTGCTGTCACTTGAGCCAAAATTACTTCTTGTTTCATTATCTAGATTAGATAAGTTTTTATCTTTCCTTTTCCATAAGGCAGTTCCTGTGATTTTGTGACAGACATACATGCAGCACAATTAAATCGTAAGAGCAGTGCTTACACTGATTTATGGAAATATTCTTCTGAGTGTTTAGGTCAATGCATGCAAAACCACAAAAGCTGTGTAGGTCACGGGTATATAAACTGCATGTAAAGGAGGGAACTATTAAGAGTGGAACACTGTTAGGCAAGGCATAATTGAATGAACATGTAAATACAGTGATAAAAAATAAAAAACAAACCTACTTTTTTTTCCTGCCATTTTCCTTTCTCCTGCATAATGGGAAAAGATTGTGTTAGGTTTTCCCATCTATTCGTTCAGTCCTCTTTGGATAGTAGTGGTTTCACCACAACCTCATTTCTCACAACAAATTCTTTTTAGGATGGAGATAAAAGAGGAGTGAATGGAAGTTCTTCGATGATGGATATGGAGAAAGTTTTCTTTGTGTTGAGCCTGTGTTGTGCCAAGGAGGTATCAACTGTCCATGTGTGAGTTGTTCTGAAAATGCGCATTACTATTTTGAATACATCACAAAAAGGATACTTGGACCTTACAGCCACCACACATACAAAACTACTCTAGTCAAAACAAAGGAATTGAAGGCTGAAACAAGGAGTGAAGCAGCACAATGGCTGATACTATGGCATCTAATCCTGAAGTAATGACAATCACAGGTTTCAGAGTCAAGCTCTGAACCTCCATCATTAGAGCAGTGACAAAAGATGTGTCGAGGTTCTGGGTCATATTTTCCTTTATTTATCCTTGTGAGGTATACTGAGTTGCCACAGGATAAAATAGTGCAAGGAAATATGAAAGCTGAGGCAGGCAGAAAATAAGGCAGAGACCAGGGTGGATCAGAGGATGCAGCAATAACCAGAGCTCTCTTGTCTAGCCTGTGTTGCTAGCTCAGGGGGGCATGGAGCATGCTGGCAGGCACTGAGGCCAGAGGCTGCCCTAGAAAGTGCTCACCCTAAGGCCTGTATACAGGATCTGCTGCTGGCTGGAAAGCCCAGTATTGCGAACAGAGCCTGAAAAAGAAATTAACCTGGGAATGATCAGAAGCTGACATCAGGCAATAAAAGAAATACCTGGTTTATGTACTCATTAAAAGTTAGCAGTCCAAGTCTTGTCAAAATATGTCCCTCAGTTATTTGCATGAGAAGTACAATATTTAGCATAGATCTGGGATAATGCATGATAAATCCGGGGACACACTATGCTGTCAGATAGACATATAAGTCACCGTGGTATTTCTCTTAAGAACTGATGAGCACTGCTGTTTCTGTAATCAGTTGCTTGTCAGGGCAAACAGTCAAACCATTGATAAATAAGTTCACAGGAGGAGCTATATGTTAATGACCTAAATGTCAGTCATAAAAGTTTCAAAAGCACAATAATAGGGTGATGTTGTATAATAAATTGTTTACCAAGATGAACAGGTTTCCTTTTGCACTCAAGTTTTCCACTTCACAACTACTTGCTGTCTGTATCACCACATAATTTCTGAGATCCTTTGCCATTCCTAAAGCATAGTCAGAATAACAGAATGTGGTTTTCCTTTTGCTTGAGGGGAACTACAAGTGCATGCAATTTTGTAACAGGTACATCCTTGTCAATGTACTGCACAACAGAGGTTGCGCTATCCCCAAGTGCTTGCCACACACACAAAGTACTGCAGGTACCCAGGACCAAGTGAGCCACAGCAGCACAGACTCTTGACACTAGATGTGGATTTTCTGCTTTGAAGAAGGTCTGGTGGAGGTTTTGTGAGGCTCTGGAATAGGTGATTGTCTCCAGCAGTGTGGCAGAGCACCTGCAGAAGGCATTAACAGTCTCACAGTGTAGTCAACAAAGAGCTAAAGGCTTTCAAGTTCAACGAGCAGAGCAATCAGCTTCCTAGAGCTGTCTTCACTTATATGCTGGGTGGGTGCTTGGCTGTGAGTTGTCTCTGCTCTCTTTGGAGCTTGGGCTTCTGAGCTGTAGTAGTTCATTAAAGTCTATGGAAATAAAAGAGCAGATCACATTCCCAACTTTCCGTTGTGGAAATGAAGAGATCAAGTTCTGAGCTTACCTGTTTCAGCCTGTTGTAACACCCAGAGCATGCTGTCCTCTTGCCATCGGCCATCTCTCCGTGTAAAAATGTGACAGCCAGCATGGTGCAGCCACCTGCCTGTGGCATAACAGCCTGGTGGTTGGAGCTCTAACTCAGAAAGCCGGGTATCTACTTTTGTATGCAAAAGATACCCAGGAGTGGTCCTTTTCCTCTTCTTTGTTCTACACTTGGTTTTGGATTGGGAAGTGACTGTTACAGATCCTTTTTTATGCTGATTACATGGTCTGAGATGTGTTTTACCCATTTAGCACAGATAAGCTTCAAGTTCCAGAGGCAAGGGTTGGGTGTTTCTCTCTGTGGTTTCTGGGTTGGAGAAGAGGCTGGGTGGGAGGCTACAGCCCTTTGGCTTTCACACCAAACAGAGAGGGGCATAGTAAGTTTTAAGCGTCAGTGAGGTTGGTTAGATGATGCCTGAGTGTCTTTTGCTTCAGTGCCTGGATACTGTAGGTTCTAAACACAGTTTTAGTTGTCTGCTAAATTTCCCAGTGTCAAAAATTCAGCATGCAAATACTTAACCTCAGCGACTGTATTTTGGTCTGCCCTGTTGCTTAGTTGTTAAAGAGGGAACTTTATGAAAAGGAGTGTCCAGAATTTAGAGTTACAACTTTTAGGTGTAATGTATTGTTGTTTATATCACTTGTGCAAATAAATGATTTTCCAGTAAGACACAGAGATGATTGCAAATTAATGGACATGGAAGATAAGCATTGGTGTTAATGGTTTCCAGTAACCGTTTTTCCAGTGCATACTGCTTTCAGATGAGGGCTGATGGGGCAAGGGAGACTTTGTCATGGTGCTCTTTGATTAGGTACTGACACAGCTGTAAAATAAAATCTGTACCTATTTGATACTGTGGGACAGTACCTGATACATATTTCTGAGAAGGAAAAGACTCTACATGGAGAGTGGAAAAAGAGTGTGGAAAAAAAACCTAAACAGTGTTAGGCAGTGATAGAGCTAATAACTTACACTTTTAAAATTCTTCACACCATTTTGTCATCTGCATAGCATAATTCTATAAAAATATAGTCATTATCAGAAATTTAGCATCTAACAAATAGCAAAAACAGTAAAGAAAGCCAGTATTTACTGTACTTGAAGCAGAGAAATGTGACAGGTTCAAAACATGCAGTACAAAATTTTGAGAGAAAATAGATTATTTGTAGTTTTCCAAGGGCCAGTGGAAAATGCAATTATATAAATCAAGCTGAGTTGTTCTGAAAATTTGCCACTTTCAACAATTCCTGGACATTTTAATTGAGCATTATAAAATATCCAGAACATTCTGAGTGCAAATGCATTCAACTGCTAGTGTGCTTGAGCATTTTATGATTCATATTGTTATTCTAATGTTTTTTGCTAGTTTCTTGGGCATTGGCCTCAGACTACTGTCACAGAACATTTGAGATCTGAACCATGGAGAGAAGGACATGTTCTTGGCTTTCTAAAGGTTTTCCTTTTTTTTCCCTAACTTGGTGGAACTTTTTCCAGAAACCATCTGTATGATGCTTCTTGTTTGAGCACATGCAGTAGATCAGAATTTGTCAGTGAAAAGGAACATTCTACATAGTCCAAATCTCAGCCAGCATTGGAGTTTGTACAGCTATGGCACTGTGTATTTGTGTTGTTCATTATTCAAAGTAGTATTTTAGCAGATTGTCTATTTTCCCTGGGGTCCCAGTTCTAAGTAAAAATGTTAAAGCCTAAGTTTTTAGCTGTTGTGTTGGGAGTAATATTACTGATGCTGCAGAATTCTGGGAGCAGATGTTCACTGCAGCCACTATTTCTTCTTCATGCAGTGTCTGCCTGCTGTAGATTCTCATTACAGTTTACCTCTTTGTTACTGTTTATTTTTTAATATGAAAATATGATCCATCATGATCCAGAATTACCACTGAGTGACATGTGGGCCCTAAAGCTTTGACTTTGCTCCCATGAAAATTAATCACAGAGCTCCTAATGACTTACTTATCATTAGCTGGGACATCTACAGAGCAAATTCAGTTTGAGGAGAGTTTTGAGTGAATGGGAAAATCCTAAAGTGCCTTCCACGCTGAGGCTATGTGCCTTACTTACTTTGCAGTAAGTGTTCCTCAAGCTTGTTTAAGTCCCCTCTATTATTTGGGGTAACTTAAAATTCCTAATTGTCTGTGTTCAATTTCCAGAGAGAGCATGTGGGGCTGTGCCAGGTCAGCTGTTAACCCTTTTCGTTTTTTCAACTCCAGGTATGAAGCATTTTATTGTGTATTATATAATATTCTGTTTTATTGATAAAGTCTAGTAGCAGTGCTTTTCAGGTTTCTTTCCCTCTGTATGTCATGACTGGGGGATATGTGGGGCTAGGCAAGATCTGAAATTGAGTTTTGCAATTGCTTTTTTTTATCATGGGACTCAGAGGGTGGTGGAAAAGCTACAATTTTTTTAAAAATTATATTTTTTTAACAAATCCCAGTGTTTAAAATATGAGAATAGAAAATACCTTGTCTGATGTTTAATAATATAGTTTGGAGTGTTCAAAGTAGTCTACTGAAATTGAGTAACAAAGTTGATGTGCATTAATGTAGCTCATGTTATAATGGGTAATTGCCAGTTACTATGAAGCAAAGCTGCAAAATGTAGGAAGAGCTCTTTGCAAACATCTCTTTGCTTTTATTTCAAGGAGGGCAAAATTTTAAAACCTTACTATGTTGTGTGCCTTACTATGTTGTGTAGATGCCCTGCTTTTGGGTGCAGGGTTTACATGCCAGTCCGGTGTGGGCAGGTGTTGTGATGCCATAAGGGCCCGCGGGTTCACCCCACTTGCTCGGGTAGAAATGTTGTCAAATGACAGAAGGATGTACCGAAGCTGGTAGGGTTCCTGTTTTTGTGGGATTCATGGCTGTTGATTCAGTAGGTTTTAAAATAGTATGCAGTGAATTGTCTGCTCTCATTGCTCGCCTGTCGTCCTCCTGCCTTCTTTTGTTTGTTTTGTGCACCCCTCAAAAGATTCCTTTGGAGTCATATTTATTATGGGACAAGTATAAACCCATCAGCTCACTGCTTTATCTGCTCTTAGTGACCTGTGTGCCCTCTGTCTGTGGAGTACAGAAGAAAAAACAACTTTACATATTCCATAAAAGCAAATAAGTTCCAGAATAAATCAAATTCTTCACGTTTATAAGTACAGCTAAGCTTCATAATAAAATTAGGAAGAAGGCATGTTTAAGAGCAATTACACTTTCAAATTGCTAATGAGCAGTCAAATACAGAAGTCATTCCTCAAGACTACTCCTATCTTCAATTTGCGGTTAATTACACTACAACTGGAATATTTATATTAAAATTTTGCAGGATCTTATTACTCAAACATTTTTCAAAGTAGCAGTAGGAGAATTTCTCTGTTAGAGCTAATACAAATCTTTTAAGGTTTCCTTGGCAATGAAATTGAAATGATACATTTATTTTTAAAAATCCTTAGAATTTTCTTTGATCTGATTATATTATCAGTGCAATGTCTGAAATTATTCTGAAGAGCATACTAATCTCTCAAAATGTTGTGTTTCTAAAATATATGCATATTTAAGATACAATTTTTAATGTAGGCTTCTTTAGCTTGCATTAAATTAACTATAATATTTTGTGTATTGGTTTCTAGTCCGCAGGAAGCATTTTCAAGAAGGAAACTTATGTTGTTAATTTTTTGCTCTTTGTTAGTGTTGTCAGTATTTTGCTTAAAAAAATCCCTCATGAATTTACGTGGTATTTACATACCATAGTAATGAATATGAAGTCCTACTAAGGAGGCCCCTGAAAAACATGCTTGGTTATTTGTAGATGAAGATGGCATAAGTCATCTCATGCAGCAATTCTAAACTGCTGAAAGTTACTGGGCTCTGATTGGAGTGAGATGAGACTGAAAGGTAATATTTAGCAAGACAAATGTGTTCTAATTAAAACAGAAATTTGGAAAAGAGCTGTAGGGTTTTTATGTCTTTTTAAAATAAAGAACCAAATTGATCAAGAAGACACATCTGTCAAACCTCATTTGGGCCATGTGGACCTGCCTGTAGATTCAAAGGCAGAAATAAGATCAGTGAGATTAACATTGAAGTCAGTGCATTATTTGAAAATGTGAATTCTTATGGTACACTTAAAACTGCTGACACAGTGCTAGGAGTCATCCTCACAGCTGGTACCGCTTCTTGGGATATGGTGGAGTTTGGGAACAGTCACTGCTTGTCAGAAGTGAATTCTGCTGCAATTAAATGCAGCTGTATGAGTGGATCTATTTCACTTGAATTAAATTTCCTGCCTACCCAGGTTTGGGTATTTTTCAACTTTGTATTACTAAACTTATCTTTTTCCACTAAATTGCAAGACAGTTATCCTTTCATAAAACTGCACTCAAAATTACATTATTCCAGTTAGGAAAGTACAGAAACATTCTTTGATACTTTAATTTCTTTGTGATGATGGAGGAACAGAGTGGATCACAAAGTCTAGAAGAAACATTTTTGTAGGTTTTTTCCTAATATTTTTTCTTATTGGATTCATCAAATCTTCTAAAAATTGTAAGTTTTGCTCAAAACCGATTCTGCACAAATCTGCATCTGCTGACCTCTGTGGATGGCCAGAGGCTGGGACAGTTGCCTCGGTTCATGCACATCTGACTGTTCATTTCCTCTAAAATGTGGAACATTTTGTCCAGACTGCCTCCTCTGATCCACTGGGAACAAAGTGTTAATGTGGGTTTCACATGCTGGGGGCACACTGTGTGTCTTCATCTTTGCTGTCTTGCAAAGGGTACTGCTTTCGTTCTTGTGTAATCTCCCCTGATCTTCTTTTTAACACCTCATCCACAGGCTCAGCCAGATGGGAGATGTTTGGCAGCTGGAGGACCCAGATGCCAAATTCTGGAATACAGCTTTCCTGCATTGGCACGTGGGTTCATGGCTGCCTTCTTGGCTTGCACCTCTGCTAACTTCTTGGCTACTGTCTAGCTGGCAGCTGTGGCACTGCCTCTGAGGCTGTGTTCAGGTCAAGCTGCTTTGGAGTTGGATGGCTTTCTTGATCTGAATTACTCTGCTGGACACCATTTTCACCTTAGTTTGCTTTGACTCTCCACTGTTCTAAGATGAACGTTTGCAGTGTGGTGTTGTATCCCTGTCATTTGTAAGACTAATTCAGAGCAGTCATTCTCATTTGTCACCAGTTCGAAAAGAAAATAAGCATTGCAGTGCAGAGTACACTGCTTTACTTGTTAGCATTCCCATTAGTTAGTAAGAATGTTAAGGCCCAAGTCTGTACTTGCAATTTATCTCCAGGACCAACTTGTTAACTGAAGAGCACAGGCTTTATAGAATATATTTCTTATGTTTAAACTTTGATTGCTTTCAGCTGAAAGTGAATCTAGAATCTGTCAAACAGAAAAAAAACACACACATTTGCGGAGGTAATCTGGATCATTTTGAAAGAACGGGATAAAAAATAATGATGATGATGATAATAAATAGGAAGTTACTGGTAATAATTAAGAGCACTGCCAGAAGAAAACGTTTGATCTTCTCTTTGCCGGATTTGGAATGTTTTCATTTCACATTTTAGTTTTACCTCAGGTTTTTTATTGGGCTTTTTTTGTTAGTTTGTTATGTTTTATTTTGTTTTTTTTTCATAAATGAGGTAATGAAAAATTAATGCATCTAGGATAGCCAAAGCATTTGAAGCAATTCCCTGATCTACGTATTTTCCTTCATGCAGCTCAGTGTATAAACATTACTTTCAATGGGAAAAACTGCAAAATCAGGAGGTCGCTTACACTCTGCATGCTTACAGTAAAGTTCAGATTAGTCATACCTACTATGAAGTTGTCATTCCCTCTCTCAGCTAGAGTGGGACTATGTTGTGCTACATTAGAGGCACTAGTATTCTGTTACACTCTCAGAAATTTTTTTTAAATATACTTGAGTGAGTAGCACTTGTGCTTCACTGTGAATTGAAACTTCTACCTATATATTAAGGTTAAGCTTTGCAGGTTGATCTGACCTGTGAAGAAAAACACTTGAATTTTTCATTGTAGTCGCTAGAGGGAATTGCATGTCCCAGGAACAACCAAAAAAGAGCCCTTACCTATCTAGTGTAGGTGTATACTTTGCTGATGGCCTAGGGGATGGAAGTGCTTCTCTGGGAATACAGCCCAGTTACATCAGGTCAGTCATTATGGACTGTATAGAGAACCAGTTGGAAGTAAAAGCATCATTTCCCCTCAGAGGTAGTCTCTGTAACCCTTTCTGGATTATAATGGAGCAGAGATGAGCCTTTTGTCAAACAAGCTAGCAGAAGCAACAGCAGTTTTGCCACTTTTGCAAATGAGCTTCATTAGCTAGGTCATCACCAGAGTGGGAGACCTGAGGTGTAGGTTCTGAGCAGAAGCTGGTCTCGTTGGAATCCTTGGTGCAGGCCTAATCAGGTAAGATACAAGGGGAGCAGTGGAGTGTCATGTCCCTTCTTGCTAAATATGGGCAGTTGTATAAACAAGAACACAGCAGTTATGGGATGGGGAAGGAGAGGGAAGATACAGGGAAGAACCTGTATCCTTGCCTGAGCATGGGCACGACTGGGACTGTAGGCTCCAGTCCCTGAAGCAACATCAAGCCAGCTGTGGATACTGAAACAGACATTTCACTGTTCCCCTCTAAATGCTTAGTGTCTGGGTTTCTAGTATGGAGCCAGGATCCCCCTTTTCTGCCCAACCTTTTAGCCTTGTGGGTCTTGCATTCCTAATTACAGAGTAGCTTCACTTCCATGGACACTTAGGCAGAAGACCCTGCATCCTTATAGCCAGATTATTCCTGGGGATGCTCCTTCTCTGGGTGACTCATCTGACTGCAGGGCTACAGTACAACACCTTGCCAGTGCCATCACCATCAGAACTCTGCCTTCCTTTTGGGGCTTCTTCACAAGGCATGGGCAAAGTTCAGGACAGGGCTCTTCCTGCAGGTGGAAAATGGGCAGCTGCAGAAGGAGTATGTGTGGACATGTGCCTAGTGGCTGGTACCCAGAGGAGCTCCAACTTAACCCTGAAGGACCTCATGGGTCTGGGGGGAGGCTCTAGGACTCTTCATGGGACGGTGGGTAGGGATGATGGCATGGACCTAGGCAGGCTTTTGAGTGTCTGCCTCCCAAATCAGGGTTTCAGCATGCCCATTTTCACACCTCACCTCTTTCCAAACTGTATTTTTGTCTTTCAAGTTAGCAAGCTTTCAGTGCTTTTTAATGTAGTAGAATTAAAGATGTTATTCCATTACCTAGACTATTCCTTGTCCCTGTCTACCAGTTTCTGCCCTTTTTTAATCTCAGCCACAACTTTTGCCCCAGTCAAAGAGATTCTTATCACTTTCTGCATCCTACAGGCTTTGGAAATCATATTCATATATAAGGTTGAGCTTATTCCCTTTTCCCTTTCTTTTTTGTAAAGTGCCTATGATTGTTGTCCCTTATGCTTTCTATTCAAGCAGAGAAACAATGTGTGCTGTTAAAAAGGGGAAATAAGCAACCACAAGGATGCTTTTCCATTCTCTTGCACCTCCAGTACATTCTGTAACCCAGTTACTGTAATTGTTTTTAAACTTTTTTTAAACATGCATACTGCCAAGAGATTGCAGTAAAACAAGTGTTTCTCATAAGGCCAGTGAGACTGCAAGGGATGAAAAAAGATGACAGAGCAAACAGAAAATCCCATGTTTTGTTTATCAACTTTTTTTTTTTTTTTTTGCCTAGTGGCAGATTCTTGGAAACAGGATCTGTTTACTTCAGTGGGAGATTAGCTTAGGGTTTGCTGATTCCCAAGGCAAAAAGAAGGCATAGTTTCCAATTTGCAAGCTATTCAGTGTGTGTGATGAACTGAAGTCATTTGTGGATTTGTATGTTGCATTTTGACGTGATTAAATGTTTTAAGTCTATTGATTTCATGCTGGGGATTAATGATGCTGAATGAAAGAGCATCAAAGAATAAAACATGTTTACATGCTCGATTAAAATGCCTTAAAAAAAAGAGCCAGAGCACCTATTGTTGGATAGGAATGCGATAAGAGAAACACAGGACCAATCACACAGCCTGCATCGATAGGAAAATGCATTAAACTTCTTTAGGCATTGAAAGAAGAAAAGCAAAGATTTGATAAGGATTGACTGTACCTTTCTGAATGCTTAACACTCGTGTTTGACTCGGTTTTTTTGGAAGAGGGGATTAAAGAGGTTCCATTATCAGTTACCACAGATCTGTTTTACTGAATCAATCAAAGCATGATGCTTAGCTGCTTGGGATTAATGAGACGATCTTTTAACTGGAGAACTTGTTGGTAACAGCAGTGTTAATAAAAGACATGACCTAATGATACTCAGTGCAGCTGCGGACATGAAATACAGTAAAGATGGTGTTTGCTGCTTTGAATTTACATAATACTTTTAGATCTGTTTGCCTTAGCATATTAGCTCAAAATCATATCATTATCTTAAAATGTTCATAGTGCTAATTGGTTTGTATCTTCTCTCTGCAAGTGTTCCTAATGCCTGTCTAGATTCATGGGTTGTATCTGGAATTACAGTTAGGTGTCATGTTTTGTTTACCAGGATAATAGTAGAGAGATGTGAAAAAGACCTATTTGCTTGTTAAATCCACCCTGTTGCAAGCACAATATAAGCTTTTCCAATGGTATTAAACTGTTAGCACCCCTTGTGTCAACCAGAATGCCAGGCTGAGAATTTATCTGTGGTGTATCTGGGGAGAAGGATGCCTTAATGATCAGGTTAGCATGTGAAATACTTGATGCACGTGAAATACTCTCTACTGAGCTAGGGAAAAGTTTAAATGTGTAATTTAATGCAGCTGAGTAAAAGTCTGACAAGACCAACTTGAGCACTCGTTTTCTCTTTCTCTCCTGATGCACTGATCTGGATTAGCATATGTAAGATAAATTCAGCATCAGTCCGATACATCCTACAATTCATTTCTCTCAGAACAGGGATGAATGATTATCCTGGGTTTGAGGCAGGAGAGGGGGTTGACAACATGCAGGTTTTTTTTTTTCTTTCCTCGCATTTCTATTGCTTAATACAAGACCTGAAGCCCTTGGTTACAGAACAAAGTGTCTGAGCAGTAACCAAGCTTGTGCAAACCCAAGAGAAGAGTAATGACTGTTCCTCACAAGCTTCCTGCCTCAGTGCAGGTGCAGGAATCAGGAGGGCCTGAATAATTCATAAGGTGCAAATTAGCCCCAGCTTGCTCCCACTGCTCGAATTTTGCTTCTGCTTACCTACCTAGTTGCTGGAAAGAACAGAATAAAGAATGCTTGGGAAACCAGGGAGAGAAAGGCAAAGAGTGTTACAGTTTAAAGGCCAGAGTCACAGAGGCTGCTGAATGCTGGGTGTGTTTGAAGGCTCAGTGCTTGTTGAGGAATTGGACTCTACATTGATTATTCATAGAGTGTTTTCTCAGGAAGAGGGAAGCTCTGGGGACCCATTCCATTGCTCTTGGAGAGAAAAAAAACCTTCCTTTTAAGAATTAGGTCTTTCCTGCTTTTATTGTTATGGTTTCTAAAAATCATTGGGTAAAAATAAAAAGTTAAAAGTTCATTTAAAGCCTGTTAAGGTACTGGAGAGAGTAAATATTTATGGTGTCACTCAGCTCACGGCCCCAGAGTAATTAGATGAGAGATCTTGGACGTTAGGATGGTTACTGCTCTGAGTAAATACGTATTTCAACAGCTTGTACAAAACTAGTTAGATAAGGAAATGCAGTGTGCAATTAGCGTGTATTTTTATCATTTAAAAGGCAAGATTCCTCTCTTTTTGGTGATTTTTTTTCCTTTTTTTTTAGTGATGGTTACCTTTAATGTTGAATTACTTGTCAGATTTTTCTACCCAGAAGACCAAAATGAGAGGAGAGTAGTGTTTAATCTTTCTGCTACACAACACTGCATCTCACCCAAACATCAAGTAAAAGGCTTTGCTGAGCACTGTCGTGGAAGAAGGGAATTCCTTACACAGCTCTTGGAACAGCTTGTGTGTCACTGTGCAGTACAGAGAGGAGTGGCCTGAAAAAGGCGTGTTGTTTCTGATGTGTACCTGAATATCCCTTTGACATCTCTCATGTGGAGGTGGAAACATCTGACAGCTCCAGCAGGAGCAGGAACAAGGTAGCTAGTTTTCCCTATTGGCAGGTGTTCAGATGGAGAAAAACTCTCCTAAGGTTTTTGCTGTACTGAATATGAAAAGAGAACAACTGCAGGAATAAAAGCTTCCTTTCATTTTTTTGGAGGTTTTCCGTTTTTTTCATTTGTTTTGGGGTTTTTGTTCAACATTCATGCCTTCTTTATCTATGTCCTGTACCCCACCCCGTCTTGGCCCTCACGTGCAGCAGCTAGATCACATTGCCATCATCTGTTTTTGTATTTCCCTCATTTGGGTTGCTGGAATAGGAGCTGGCTCTCATTTCTAGCTGATTCTGTCATTTCCGCTAGGCCCCAGCTTGGGAAAGTGCCAAGACCAACAGGTGATCCTTGTAGCTGCAAAGCAGCAGGAAGAAGGCTGTGCATGGAGGAGACAGTGCAGCAGAGGGGCTGCCTGGCCCTGCTCCATCTTGCTGTATAATTAATGCCCCCCTCCCCAACCCCTCATACTGAGCAGAAAATCTGTGCAGAACAGCTCAGCTGTAGGGAAAATGGTAATAAAGAGTCCTGGAAGAATATAAGCTGTGTAAGTGCAGAGATGTGCTCCCTCTTGGGGAGAAACTGTGGCTAGTCCTTTGTGAGGAACAGGGACAAAATTGTATTAGCTTCTGTAAAGTAATATGCAACTCCATCAACGAGTGCAAGAAAGCAAGCATTTCAATAAATTTCAGTGTTGTGCTCATGGGGCTTCTTATTTATACAGGAACTAGTTGAAATTAAGTGATCATTTAGTTAAGCTTTTCTCTACAAGGAGTAGCTTGCAAAGTCACATGGAAATTATTTGGGCAGAGAGTTAACTCTGGTTGGGAAGGACCACCTCAAGCTGTAGGACTGGGAGCACCTGGAGCAGGAGCCATACAAGCTCTGCATTATCTGCACAGCACTGATGAGGAGGCATGACTTCACAAGGATGCAGGGCTTCACAAACATAATTTTTAGAACGTGTGAAAAAATTCCAGGAACCCTCAGGATGGCTTTAAAGAGCTGGTTTTCTTCAGAGGAAACTCCTAAAGGCCTTTTTTTTTTCTTTCTATGAATACAAAGTTATATTTAGTAGATGACAGTGGCTTAGCAAAACCAGTTTTAAATCATACCTCCAAGGCTTAGGTTAACCCCTTGGCATATACCATGATGTGAGATAACGTGTCCCTGAAAACTGTAACTGCATGTTTGTATTTGTTAGTCAGGCTGATGGTTTCAGATAGACACATGTTAGCTTTAATCCTTTGAAAAAATAGATGATATCTCAAATTCTTGCTGCTCGGTATATATGGAAGCCAAATTGCTTCTTCCACCTGTGGACTCACTGTTAGTAGTGTGAAAGCTGAAGGTTTCATGTCGACAAGGTTTAAGTTTTCTTTGTGCACCTCTGTAGGGAGCTGGGTTCTCTCAGTGCACCACAGCACATTCCCACAGCAAGGAGAGGCTGTGGGGAACAGGGAATGGAGAAGCCTGGATCAGTTCCACCAGTGAAACTGAAGTGCTGCAGCAGATCTGCACAGCAAAAGCATCACCTTGACTGGCTGCTCCTGCTGTACACAAACCAGAAACACAAACAGCAGTGAGATCAAACTGTTATGAAACATCAACATATTTAGTAATGCTTCTAGCAGCTATCTGTCTGCAATCCTTTTGACCAAGCCAGCGGTGGTTTTTCTTTGTGTTCTGCAGTTTGTCAGCCTTCTGATGGGAAGGAAGTCGGGGATACATTACATCTCAGGGATATGTTGTGAGTGTGCAAACCTTAGGGTGCTGCAGCAGATTGTTCATGAATACACACTTCCCTTGGACATGTCTGCCCATGCTAAATGGTGCAGCATTGCAATGATGCAGTGGACACTGGCATCTTGATATTTTTTCCCCCTTGTGTCCTTCCTTTCTCCATGCTGGTTTACTGCTTTTGCCCCCTACCAAAACCTCTGGTATAAGAAGCTGTTAGCAGGGAGTGAAGTATTTCTGTCAGCATTCTGTGAATTTTTCTCTTCTCTCCTCTGTGTCATGGGAGTTCATTGTAATCTCTGCATTTACAGGGGGTCCTAGGCAAACCTGAATAGTCCTTCTGGCAGCCTCTATTGTTACTCTTGCTTCCCTTTGGGTTACGGGACTAGGGGGAGTGATTTCTTTCTAAGATGCTCACCCGTCACTCTGGTGATCTCTAAAAAAGCCCCATGGGCATGGCAGGATGTCAAGGAACCAGAAGCTTTTATCTGTAGGGTCATGAGGGATCCCAGTGACTTTTCCATCGGGAAGCAGCAGTAACAGCTGGAGAGGCTGGAGAGTGAGCAAAGATACTTCCCACCTGCAGTACAGCCTGGTCTGGACAAAAGCCCTCCAAAGAGTACTGCAAGCAGGAGAAAATCATCCTTGGGCAGCCTCTGTAAAGTCAGGTTTTCCAGTGCCTTTGGCAGGCAGCCTGAGGCAGATCCATTCCTTACGCCAGCTCTGTGGAGCGCTACCCCTTGTGGTTCTCCCTCCCACTGCAGCACATACCTTACTATTATTAATATTCTGGAGGCGCCAGCAGCATGCTTTGTTCTGGATGGAATGTGGTTGCCCAGAGTGCAGGGAACTGTGTGGCCATTGTTTTAGGATTGGTAGATGGATTTGGTAATGAACACGGTAGTTTCTCCTGGTCGTTTTTTTAAATTCACTTTTCTCTATTCTGCCTCCTCCCTGGGCTGTCCCCAATGCGCTCAGCATTGGAGGGTGCTGCAATCCCTCTGGTAGAAGAGAAGGAAGAGCTCTTGGGACACCAGGGTGCTGAGTAGGGGCAGGCTCACACAGCATCCTAGCACTTCAGTGGGAATAAGCTACACATTTGGCAGCACTTAGTGATCTGCATGGTTCCCTAAGCATGCAGAGCCCCTCGGTGTGGGTTGTTGGTGCACTGTGCAGTGTGTAGGGAAAAGAGCTGCTCCTGTGCATTTGGCCTACTGCGTCTTGGGCCGAAGTCATGGACTCTATTGTGCCATCACTGTAAAATCAGTGAAAGTTTCAAAATCTGTGTCTGCTGCTGCTGAATCCTTGAGAGGCATATTTACTTTGGAACTGCAAAACTTTTAAGTATATCTGCTTTCTGGCTGCAACACCTTCACACAAAAAGATTACGATGAGCATGCAAGCAAACAGCACTTCTGGAAAAAATAAGTGGATTTTTTACAGCACGCTAACAAAATGTCCAGTCACAGGGTTTCCTGTTAACTCAGTGTGGAATAAGAAGAGGCAGCATGCACTGAACCTCATGTCCCCAGATTAGTAACTGTTTAATGTTATTCCTGTAACCTGTATACTTCCTCCTGTTGCACCACCTACTCCTGTTTTTCCGCCCTATGTAGTTCTACTGTTTCACCGAGTATTAGCCCTTTGTAGCAAATAGTTTTTGTTTTTAACTGCCTTGTGAAGTACCTAATTCTCTTTTGGGTGCCATAAAAATAATAAATATTAATTTCCCAGGTTTACTGTATCAAGTTGTGTTGTTTGTTGCACAGACACAAAGTAGGGGGAACTGCTGAATGCTGCTAACTCAGCTGTAAGGCAGGCCTCTAACACAGGAAATGCTCTGGTTTATTTATGAGTACACTCAGAAGCAATGTCTGCCTTCCAGTATACCCATGCTTTTTAGGTTAGCACATTTTACTTGGATGCAGTATTGCCAGAGGTCAATAATAATCAGGGCTAAATTGCTTACAACGCAAAGGTAATGAAACATTCTCATTACACTCCAGTCCTCATTTTCATTGTTAATTCAATGTTGTTCAACTTTTCACTGGTTTCTCCCTTACAAATGTGGCAGTGAGACGGCCAGGCTGAGCCATCTGCTGCTGGTGCTTGAGAGGTGCAAAGAGACACCACAAAGAAAATTGATTGACTGCAGTTGACTGTATTAGAGAGAGACCTTATTTGAACCGGCAGTAACTGGAGGGAAGTGTGAACTGGCTTTAATTCTCGAGCAGACCTCTGAATATTAAGGATGTACACAGCAGTTGGAAGGATACATTCAGAGTCCAGTCATGTTCGAGATCACATCCCCTTGGCTTTCTCATTGTCGCTGTGGTTGTTCACAGCTGAGGGGAATTCTCCGGCTTTTGGATTTAATGTTAGATACGTAATTGGGTGGAAAATTAATGTAAACTTAAAATAATTCTGTTTCACAGTCATTATACTCCTTAGTGTTAAATTATTAAGCTTTGTGTCTCTGGTATCTCCCAAAAGCCCTGCCATTACCGATCGTCTGACTGTCTTTATTAGCTTATATTTTTTCCCTAAAAGCAAGGCCTCATGTACAGTGTAATTATCCAGCAGTGCTGATTAATGGCATAATTCCCTTTTTCTTTAAAACTGCTGTGTAAATTATTTTCATTTCATAAAAATTACTTGTCAGGCAATTTTGTGGAGAGTTTTTTATTGTTTTGTTTTTGGGGGTTTTTTTTTGTTTTGTTTTGTTTTTTTTTCTTTAGGTTTTTATCCACCCTCTCTATCATTGTGTCATGGTAATAACACTAAAAACTGTTGTGTCTGAGCTTGGTACAAGCATTAAACACTGCAGTGATTTCAGTGGAGAAAATTAAAGTAGTTTCCGTGCTATTGTTACTTGTACCACCAGACCTGATGAACAGAAGTAGCTAAGATACCCTGTTCTGAGAATAGGAGTGTTTTTGGAGGCACTTGTCCCAGCAGTGAGATCAAGGAGACTTGTTCTGTTGAGCCACCTGTTGAAATCTCTGCCACTTCTCAACCTTTCAGATTTCCTGTTGCCACTTACAGTATGTTTTCAGGAATCTCAGCAGCCTAGATGTCTTTTTTTTTTTTTNTTTTTTTTTTTTTTTTTTTGCTGCTGTCCCTCCCCCTTTTGCCTTGGCAGTGACCCTTACCCTTCCTCTAGCCTCTCTCAGCAAGACCAAGAAGCTCAATCACCATTTTCCCATGCCCTTAGATATTTCTTCATGCTCTCTACACCTGTTTCCTGGGCTAGATGATACTGAGAAGATTCCTGGCATGTCCTTGGTATGAAATGTGCTTGAATAGGAAGTGGTATTATGCTCATCAGCTTGTCATCTGGGCTTGACGTGAACAAAACAATGGACAGCATACTGTGAAGAGCCCTGCCTTGCTGGACTTCAGGACAGCCTGGTACTGCAAGCTGAACCTTCTCCTTTCTGATGAGCATGTTGTTTCCTTTGGTCTACTGTTTTTAAAGCTGTCATTTTAAAGCTGCCGTGTATTTATAAGCACTCCAAGTAATGCAAAGGTTCTCCTAGTCCTATTGGCATAAAAAACTAGCAAACCTCCTGATACAGGAGTCCTTCACTAAAGCTGGCATGCGAAAGCTGGTTTCAAAAGGGCAAGTTTCATTGGTTTGCTTGTAGAAACAACTGACCAAAGTCTAAAATCCTTCCCACTGAAGTCCACGGGAACCCAGTAACCTGGCTAGTGTTTACTAAAAGAGCAGAGAAACAAGGTTGTGAGAGAGAGATTCTTCCTGTGGAATATCTGTGTCCCCTCCTTCTATCTATCTTTTACCTTACAGCATTAAAAAAAAATGAATCAGTAGTTTCTGCCCCTCAGCCTCCAAAGCTATTACTTGACCTTAAATGTTTAGTATCCATATATGGCCCTGCCCTTTGTGAACTTGTCTAATCCTCATTTGAGCTCATCTATATTCTTGGTCCCTGCAGTATGCAGTGGCAATGAACTCTAAGTGTGTGTTATGTGAAAAAAAATAAAAAAAATTCTTCCCTCTGTTCAATTGAAGTCCCTGGTTCTTTGAAAAAATAGTGAATAATCACTTCCTATCATTACATTCTTGGCTGTGCAGAGCTCTGCTATCTCCCCTCAGTTATCTCACAAATTTGGCATTCACAGGGTAACATGGTTGTGGCCAGCTGTCAAAGAGGTGACTGAAATAATTTTCCCGGGGAGGCTTTTCCACTCTGCACTCTCTTCTTGAGACCAAATTAATCCTAGATCAGTCATCATTTGAATCTATTACTAGGACTAGGATAAATTAAAGAAACATGCTTACATGGACTGCTCTGTCACACCTAACATTCACAACACCACTTCTTCTGGCACAATAGTAACAAAACATAAAACTGCTTGAAATACCAGTCATTTAGCTGCTCTCACCATTTGCTTCTAAAGACATGGTAGTTTGCTGAACTCTCATTTTTAGGTACAGCAAAATTATGCTTGTTGCTCATTCAGCTGCTTGACCTGTTGACATATCCCTGCAGAGCTCCTCATTTCTGCAGTGCCAGGAAGGACTAGGATTACTGTGCCTATTGGTATAATTATTTTCAAATATCTTTTTAGCTAGTATTTATGGAACCAATTTGTTCTTTTTTTACATTATTTTATGTCTTTTGTTGTTGTTGTTGTTTAATCCCATGCACCTGGTGCTTTTCATACTTTCACTGGTGCTGTTTGCTGCTATGAGCTACAGCCATGAGCAGATGGAGTCAGATGAATCTTTTGCGATTAAAAAAAAAAGTTTATTTAATGCATTTAAAAATGAAAATGTGAATTTTGCATTACATATTTCCCTGAGTTGTAGACTTCCATCACTTGTGCTAAAAATTATCCCGATATATTTTTTCCCTGGCTCTTGTAGTCTCAGTGACCTTAACAACCAGTATTTTTTGTTGACACATGCCTTGGCAAATAAAAGTTGAAACAGTAAATGGACTGTCCTCTCTGATGTATTTCATAACTGCTTTCCATCAGGTATTTGCAATACTGATTTTAAATGTTTAATTATACTCAAAGTCATTAGAAATGTATTGCATATGTCTGACTTGGAAGTGCGAGAAGTAACTTCCTCAGTAAACTTCTCCCCCTTCTCCCAGTTCCACTGTAACATTGTGACTGATAATATTTTCTCATTATTGATTAGTTTTATGGGGATTCTTGTCTTCAAATCTCCCTAGGCCTTCAGCTAAGGATGGCTATTGAGGGTAGATGTTTGCAGGATATTACGGAACATTATCATTCAGAGCAGCATTAACCTACTGTGTTTCAGTACACCTCCATACTGCAGAAGGGATTTGCATCAGGATGTGTACTAAACAGCAGCTCTACTTTAGCATTCTTTTTCTTATAATTTGGGACAAAAAAAAAAGAAAAAGGGAGAAATCTGTTGCTTTACAGTAAGGCTTTGCTTAATTGCAACAGAGGTAGGGCTGTAAACCATGCTAAGTCATAAAGGTCACAGCTTCTGTGAGAAGTTTCTCTATTAATAGTCTGTAAGTATTTTGTTTCTGCCAAGCTGGTGCTTAGAACCAAATTAGTCCCTCATTACAAGTCTGATACATTAAAGTCAAGGGTGTATCAGCATGCCCTATGTTGCCTCCAGACGCCTTCCACTGTGCCTCACTCAGACTGCATTTTCATAAATGTACACATATGTAAATATAAGTAGGCAAATGACTTAGCAATTTCTTGAGCAATCAAACAACTTCTAAACCAAGTAAGTCTTCTTTATTTTTTTTTTTCCATTCTGTTTTCTCTGTTCTTAACAATATTTTGCAAATTGCCACCATTTTTATCAGCTGTGTGAAAATAGTTGCCATGATTTCCCAACGTCACCTGTTGCCTTTAGTGTAGCAGCTAAAGATACTGCCACGGATAAATAAATATTAGGTGATTCTCTTGGTATGACTCCTTTCATCAACAGAGTTCATTCTGCATTTACTGGGGAGAGGTGGATTTCTCCATCCCATTTGAAAACATTTAAGTCTAAGACAAATGAGGTGAATTATCCCAAGTATTGTCAATTTTCCCTGGGTCTTTTTTTCCTTTGATCATCAAAGGAGTCTAACAAACCACTTAACTAAGTTAGAACAGAAAAAAAGAATGAGTTTTAAAGAGAATGTAATAAATGGAGATGTAAAGATATCATCCTGGAGAAAAAAAAATTCCTCTTTGAAAATTATTGTGTGAGTTCTAATTCTAAATGGCATTAGGTGAGTTCTGATCCTAAACTAAGCACCCAGAAAAGGCCAGAAAAATGGAGTTTGAAGGATGAGTTACCTTAAGTCAAACACACCTTTATATTCAGTAGGTATATGGGACTGTGGCTAAGCATTTCTTATTTGCCAAATGCTACCCTGGTTATCATAGCTTTCTGATTTTTAAGGACTCCCCAATTGCCCATATTTTTCATTCCATTCTATATTTCTATTCCATTTATATTGTAAAAAAAAAGAATGCCAAAAAAAGAAAGAAGAAGATACAAGAAAAAAATTGGACAGTTAATTATTCTGCATGTCATTCCTTTCTCTGAAGAGCAGTAGTAACAATGTCCACCAGCCTCACTTGGATATTGAGAAAATAAATCAATAAATCTGAACTCTGCTCAGATTTTGTGTTGATTTTCATAGTAAAACAAATGAATTATAGATAAATCTGATAATAATTGAGAGTAAAGGGAAGATGGAGGTTTACTGCTTTGTTTGCTCTCTGTTTGTTCTCTCTGGTAGCAAAATAAGGGAATTGTTTATTACTGTAGTCCTAAGGGTGAGACCACTGGTGATTTCTGCTGCTCTCATAAATTGTGTTGGGCCCTTGAGATGCAGGTTTTATAAAGTGGCCATGGTTCAGTTGCTATTTCTGAATTGTAATTGTGTTAAACCCAAAAGCAAAGATTTTGATCTCAGTGGTGCAAGTACAGTCATGCAAGCAAGCCTTGCACCTTCAGAGAATGCCTTTCATTTTTGTGGGGTCCCACGTTGACACAAGATTGACCATTTGGATCCAATTGCAGGATTTAATGTTTAGATTCACCAGTTTCAGGGGGTTTTTTACCCACAGACAACACAGAACTATTTCTGTCAGTGTTGGGCAGTTGGGGCTTGCTCCTTACAAAATATTGGGATAGTGTGAGCGTGGTCTTCTAGGAGATGCTGTGTGTCTGGGATGCTTCAGTTGTGATGTGCCAAGGAAGTCAAGTTTTGGAATACACATGAGTGGAAGTCTTCATTTGTTGATTTAACATTTGAGCCCTTTAGCAGTGACATAACTTGGTGATGTCAGTTCCTTTCCCAGAGGTAGCAGGGATGACTTGGTTGCGCATGGATGGACAAATCTAATGGGCAGAGTCCAGTCCCTGTCCCTAGTCGTGGGTATTCACCACTTGTCTTCTGTGGGCACCCAAGTTCAGCTGAGTTCTGGTGAATCATGCCAGGTAGGCCACTGGCACGTGTTAGCTCCCTAACCTGCTTCTCCATGGGGTTAGAAGTGTCTGGGGCTTGGGCTGGAGAGGATTAGGGTTAGAGTTTTGAAAATAGCCTGAACATAATATGTTGATGCTCTAGAGCACCACAGTAAGTTCCTTCCATCTGTAACTATTCCAAAAGGCTGTTCCCTGAGTGCTTTCTGATGTCTCTGTGTGTCCCAACCATGGCCACACATGTATGTGGGAATCCTCAAAATTCTGGCAGTGTCTTTGAACTTAAAGTGTAGTAGCTTGGTTTCTAAAACACATTTATGGGAAACTGCACAGAGGGGACTGATCCTGCTGAATTGGAATTGTTTGCCCAAATAAAGCATCTTGTGTGCTCAAGGGCTCACAGAATCAGCTCTTAATTGCAGCAGTTTACAGATTTTAAGGAATTATGCATGCATGGACCTCTGGAAATCTCTGTTTAAGGTATTTCTGTGTTACAGTTTCATTCATGTGAATGCTGGAGTTGTGATCATGTCAAAGGACATGTGAGAAATACTAACAAGCTGGAGGAGGTACAGTATCCAACCTAAACTCATTGGTTTAAACACTAGCAACAGGATGGGGCAAGGACATGCTGTCCAATACTAGTGGCTGAGTGCCAAAGCTAAAGGTAAATATTAGGAGAAAAGGAGAAGTGTTCAGACAAGGTGTTTTTCCTTGAGCAGTAACTTTCTTTATGTGTTACGTTTTACGATACATACAGTAGTCTCAGATCATCAAATAGAGTGCACCAGCGTAGTATCAGTATTCCATGTCCTAAGAGAGAGATTTTTAAAATTGTTCAGTGCTTTAAAGCCATGTTGTTTAGGTAGACTTTTTTCCCAGTTCAGATTCATTATGAAATGGCAGCTTTTTGTTCCATTTCTTTGGTACCTCCTTTCTTTTCTCTGTCCTTTGCCCCTTCCTTTCTGAGGGGCTGTTGTTAGCTGAAAGAAAGCACTATTTTCCAATATTTCTACAGGTGACTGATAGGGAAAGGGGGAGGGGAAAAATTTTCTTTTTTCCCATTTCAGGCCTCAATTATTCTGTATTCTTTGAAGAACCTTGTGGCTTAACTGCAGGAATGGCCTGATTTCTTTTACTGAAAATGTCTTCCAGTCATCTTCCCCAAACTGTGCAGATTGGAGCACTGAAGTCTTTATTTGGGGGGAAGAGAAGGAAGTATAGGGCTGTTTGGAGGGTTAAGGAACAAAGACCAGGACACTATGGAAGGAGAAACCAAAATCTAAAGGAGGCTGCTGCCATCTAGAGTCGAGACCTGATGTTGTTTGCCTCTTCAGGAGTGGCATTCAAGTAACGTGTATGTGAAGACAATAGTAGAGGAAAACCCCTCAGAGCAATGGAACTGTTTTCTTTGCTTTTCATTTCAGTAGTAATAATAGGAATTTCTAAAAGTATTTTTTATTTTTAGGAAGTACTTTTTTGTTTACGTGTAATCTAATATATTAATTTAAATTCAAATGTTCTTATTGGGTGAAAATTGAGACTTAACACAGTGCTAAAAGGAGGACAATACTCTCACCATACAAATACAATTAATACATGTTTAGAGGAGTCGACAAAAAATCTTGGCTAAGCTGGGTACAGATAACCAGGACTGAAAACATTCCCTTCAGCATTGTATTCAGTATGATGTAGTTTTCATTCCTATATATGATATCGCTAGGAGATGCAGAAATAGCTACATTTTACCTTTTTTATCTTTTAAAAGGTTTGATTTTATAATACAGTACTGAATTACAAACTTCACCTAATGGCCGAGTTGAGCTGTAGAAGTATTTTGAATTTCCTTTAAATTTTAATTTGAAGCACAAACAGTGTAACAGGACAATAGAGCTGAAAGTATGTGTGTAGCAGGTAACCAAGGTGGTTAGAAGATAAGCTTCTATGGTAGCATGGCCTCTTTCTGGCCAACTTAACATTTGACCTGGATTTTAAACCCTTCTGTGGCTTTATTCCTGTAAGTAGTTGCACTGAAAGCAAATTAGATTTAGAAGATACACATAAAAATGCTATGAGAATTGTGGTCTGTATTAGGACTTATTAACACAACAAGTGTCTTTTTTCTTCTTCTTGCTGGATTATAAAAAGTCTGCTCAGTACTTTCCAAGCTAATGGCTTGCAGAGTATCCTGGGAGTATGGATGGGAAGGCAACCTGTGTGTAAAAGGGTGTATACAGAGGGGCTGTTCACAGTGAGGTGTTGCAGGGCTTTTCTGATCTCCTTTGTGCCCTCTCCCTCAGATTTTTCTCCAGCTCTAGCCTCTCAGTCCTTTGTGTAACACCATATTGAGAAGTTAGCACGCACAACAGGAGACAGCTTAATGGGGAAGATGGAACAGTGCAGGTGCACATAAAAGATCCAGTGTGGAGCTGATTGGAGTAAGGCAGTGACTTTTGACTCAAAAATCAAAAAGAAGGAATGCTTGTTTAGTTGTCTTACACTTTTCCCCCTCATAAGTGCACTTAGAATTAATGACCTTAGTCTGCACAGCTTGAAGATTTGCAGCACAAACTGGGACAATGGCAGACGCATTTTCTCCTGTGTCACATTTGATGCTTTCACTTGTCTTTGTCTCCTTTGCTGCTCCCTCTGCTCCTCATTGTCCAGTTTCACAGCCCCAAGGGAAAATCCAGTGATGGATCCTTCTGGGCAGAGAGCCTCTCTTGCACAAGGCTAGTCTCTCTCATCAAAGCAGCACCCTGCCAAATTCTGAGCTTGCAGAAACAAGCAAACACTGTTGATGAGACCAGGTACCTGTGCTCTCCTGCTGTGGGGCAAGCAGAAGCTCATGTTTTCATGAGGACGGGGAAGCAAGCTGCCTCACAGCACAGCCGTTGCATAAAGCAGCACATCCCATGCAGTTCCTGAAGTGATGGATCTTGTTGCATGCCTGTAGAAGTATGGCATTTGCAGACTGTCCTGACTGGCATGGATGAGAATGGCCCATCCCTAATGTATGGCTTGCAGGGTGGTGGAACAGCCTCATTCTCCTTGATGGGTTGTAGATGGGGCCAGGGGAAAGAGGGCAAACATCAGGTAGAGCAGAGCAGGACTGGGCTCAGCTCAGCATGTACAGGCTTGAAATACTGTGCCCTAACATTTGGTTCTCTGTGTGCTTTCAGAAGAGATACCTATTGGCATTACAGGGTCATTATGTCTTCATCTCTGGTGTATCCTACTTCCAGAGCCTTGATATAACTGTTAATTAGAAAAAGCGTTTTGAGTAAGTTTGCATATTTCCATCCTCCATATATTTCAATTAGCCTCCTTTTCACTTGTGTCATTGAATACTCTTTTAATTTGCAGCTATTCAGACTTTGACCTCTCAGTTTTAGTCAATTAAATGTGTAAACACACTCTGTGCTCGGGGACCACATTTAGCTAGATATATAGAGGCACTTGTGTCTATACATGTAGCACTCCCTAATTTAAAATCAGAAAGTGCTCTTTGTCCTTTCCTTTGGTGCTGGCAGTGTTTCTTTGACCTATGAATATAAAAGAATATGATTCTGTTTTCATGGAAGTTCAGCTTAGGATCAAACATTTCACATACTTTGATAAATCTGCTCAGCCACTTTTTGAAAAGAGGGCTGTCGAAAATCACTTTTTAGTTTTACTCTTCCTTTTTGTTCTCAGTTCTTTGAATTATCCTATTTTGAGTCTTGAGAATGACTTCACATTCGTTAGTGGTTTTGTCTTTTTCCATTTTCCCCCAGTATGCTCTTGTCTTGTTATGGCAGCACAGACACAACTATTAAGAAGAAGTTAAATTCACAAAGTACATGAAGTCTTTTTTCTTTCATGTCCTTTGAACTACTTGATCTCTATATTTAATTCTGAAGTCTAAAATGAAACTCTGGCACTGTGTCTTTTTCTACCTTACTCAATTCTCCACAGCTCTTAAAGAAGAATTAGACATATGATACATTACTCATACTATTTTTCTTTGTAGTTGCTGCAATTAAAAAGATTCACCAAAAACTTTTTGAGGGTTTTGGGGGGATTAAAATTCTCTGCTTGCTGGCCTAACATGATTACCGCCTTCTCAATCTCCTTTTCCTGCTTCTGCTTTAATAAACTGCACTGACACAAGATTTCTGTTTACTTTATTGTTTGGGCATAGACAGAATTTGTGAGCAGGACCTTGGTTTAAAGAAATAGGTAAATTAGTTTGTTTGTATTCTCTGACAGTTTGAACATTTATTCATTAATAATTCACTGCATTCTTTGAAGTAACAGCTTACGAGGAAAAAAATATGGAGGGGAAGAATACTTCACAGCAGGTTCTTACCTGGATTTTAGGTTTCTGGATGCTGTTTCATTCTTTATGCTGGCCACCCATCCTCATTTACAGTGGCTTTTCCTACATGGTATCCACACAGTGTAATATCGTTTGATTACACATACAGCACGTGGGTCTCATCCAGCCAATGCTCCTGCCCTGCATTTGCTGAGAACATGGCATTATGTCAGGGAAGTGTCCTGCATTCAGGAAATGTACAAATCTGAATAAAACCTGAGAGGAGTAGCAAACTGCTTGTTGCTGGAGGGTATAGCTGAGAGGTCAGAGTAAAAGAGTTAAATACATTTGGCTTGACTAAACAGCAGTTCAGGGCCGTGCAGCCTCATATCTTGGAAATGGAGAGAAGATGGAACAAGAAAGAATCAATTAAGTCTGTACAGCAAAGTATTAGGTGAAAGCAGTGACAGCAGATTAATTTAGTCAATTTAGCCCTCAATTTAAAAACTATCAGCACCTTACTTTTGCATCACAACATTATGGTGGAAGAAAAAACCCTTTAGGTTATTTGAGAGAAGCAAAAGATAATATAAGGATCTTTTGTGGGAAAGTAGAAAGTATGACAGTGAGCTTTCAATTTGTTGGTGTTAAATTTGAGGGAATCTCCTAGTCCTGTTATAAAGAGTAGCATATGTGGCTACTGCTTATTGAATTGTTTTTATTACATCCCCCATTCTTCTGTCAAGATGTCCTGTAGGACCTCTGATATTACAGGTGATGCCCCTATGCACCTGCCTTCAGGATAGAGGATGAAGTGTCAAGTGAAGCATATGTGGTTCAAAATTCTGCTTCCTTCAATGTTTTGTCTGTGCTGGGAAAAAGAGCATGACCCATGATGTGTGCATGGCTCCCTGTACTCCCATCATATTAATCCATGTTTCTGTATCAGTTGCCAAGCTGATAGTTGTGTCAGTTTTAGCTGAAGATGTAAACCCAGGCAGAGCTGCAAAGGGAGTGGAGGGAAATGGCTGAAGTGATGGCTCTGTGGCAATCTGTAGGAGGTCGTTAGCCAGTGTGACCAGAATTTTTCCCCGAGATAATGATGTGTTGGTAGGGTTATCTTCTTGTAAGTTGACTCTTCTGTGTTTCATAATTTGAGTCATTAAAGATGTTACTATTTTAATTGGTTTTTTTTTTTCTTCTAATAGTCAATGAACAACTCTCCATCAAGATGCCCTGTTAGATTTTTGTTAGCTCAAGTTAAAAAAAACACATTTATATTACTGTGTTTCCATTTAAATAGGCACTACTGTCCTTGAAATGTCAAACAAAATATGACGTGTCAATTACTGTGTGTCAAGCACATGATGTATTTTCAGCCACTGTTGATTTAGATGGGTTTTGATGTGTGCTTGATGTATTCTAATGGTGCTTCTTCAGTTCGGTGAATGTCTTCAAAACAACATTGAATGGCACATAAATCACAGCACCACCTTTTTCAGGGACGTCTGCCAGAACATGAAGTAGCAGCTTTGAGTCCCTGTGAATATTTGGTCTATAATGGCTCTTTTCTCCCAGAGTTGGGAGCCTGTAGTTTCTGGCAGGTTTGCCAGCAGAGCAGAAGCAGTCTGGTCGCGCAACTGTTTTATTAAATTATTTTTTTAATCATTACTTTAGGAAAAGCAAACATTTTCCTAAGAGATCTTTTGGAAATCCCATGCCAGTATTTGGCTTGCATTTTGTCTGGTGATGTGTATGTAGCAGAAAAGCATGAAGTAGCACCATAGGCATCATCACCATATTAGTGTCAGTAAGGATTTCTCCTTACCATATTCACCTAAAATGTGCACCTACTTGAAGGATGAAACACTTCTGTCATTGCAAACAGAAAGTAGCATTTCTGACTTACAGCCCAGTCAGAAATGAGGACAGGTTATTTTCTGGTCTTTTCTACTACATACTTCTAGCATTTGCTGTTTAATGATAACATTTACTCTTCTGCCAGGAAAACACGTGCATTCATACAGCCACGTGATTCAGTCAGGTCCCAAAAAAGATGATACAACTTTGATACTATGGTGGCAGGAAGAAGAGGGAGAGGAAGAAAGGGTAGTATGTCCACAATTGCCCCCACAAAAATTATACGGGGCGGGACTAAGAATATCCAGGAAAAATCATTTGCAGTGCTCTGGGGCTCCAAGCCATGTTTTCCTTCTTTCCCTGTCTTTGCTCTATTAGAATGTAACACATGGCTTTCATGAGAAGCTGTGCATTTAATTTGTCTGTACTTTGAAAGGGTATTGTTGGTTAAGATGGACTTTGAAATAATGTGAGACTTTGTAACACAGTTGTCTTTCAAAATGGCTTTTAAATGCAGTGCTTTCAGATGGGTTAGTCTTCAGCCCTTCAGAAATACAAGCTCACCCATGAGACATGAGATGTGTAAACCACATCTCTGCTCTTTGAACTTGAGAGACTGAAATAAAAGCAGCCTGTCACAAAACCAGATGAGCACTGGACAATTGTTTGTTATTGCTCAATTTTTTGTCACAGAAATGAGACAGTAAGATTTACCATCCTGGTGTGAAACAGAGCAGCACACTATGCACCACTCATTTGGCTGATATTCTTTTTTTACATACTCTTTTTCTGCCTGCTTTTTCCAGAAGACGTTTGTCAGGCTTCTAGCATGAAAAGATGTAAGAGGTTCACCTGCCAGGCCATCAGCCCTGAAAAGGTTAAAGATATTTTGAAAATTACTGTAATTTACTGAGCATAAAACATATTGAAATCCAGACAGCTTGTTTTTTTAGGAAAGACCCTGACAAGAGCAAGAAATAACTGGCCAGGGAACACAGCTGTTTAACACTACCTGGAGCAATACATTGGCAGAAATGCTACAGCTTCATTCTGTGACTGCTCTTGGGTGAGTGCATGGCAGGAGAGGACTTTATTGTGCCACAAGATGCTTCTAGGTCACACTAAATTAGCATTATTACTATTAAAACATCAGTTTTATCAGTATTAAAGACTGCCTACATATGTGCAACTCCTATGGTTGCATTTGAGTGGCCAAGTGTGAGATGAAAATGAGAAATATAATTTTATGGTTTCTGTTACAGCTAATATGAAACTCATTACAGACTTCCACTTTCCTACCCAGGCAAAGGGGGAGAAGGTGGCCTTGGAAATGGGAGCTTCCAAAGAGGATTTTGGGATATAATCGAAAAACAATATTCCTGAAAAAAATGCTTAGCACATCAAGTTGTGTGTCAAGACTGTGGTCTTGTGTCAAACTTTACTCAGTCTGCAACAACAGTCCTTCTCATTCCATCTCATCTGTGTAGGATAAAAAGTATGTAACAGGGCAAAGAAATGAGAAGTGGAGCGGAAAGGAAGAGCCTTGCTCTTTCTGCCCCTTGAAATGTGTTTCTTCACCTGTGAGTGTGTGTCACAATGTGGAGAGCAGGTACCCTCATGTCCAAGGCAGTGTCAGCAGGGACAGGAGTCAGGAGTGGAGGTGGCTCCATGGGGCTCATGGGGTATGGGACCCCTTTGCCAGGGTGAGATGTCTGCCTTGTCTTGTTCAGGCACTTGCTTACGACGGCCATTGTTGTCTCATCCGATCCTGTGCTGAATGCCACGCTGATGCCTCCCTCCATCTGTCTAACACTTTCTCTTATTTACTGCAGTTTCAGCGATGCCATTCTGTTTTGTGGGGAGCTTTGGATTTGGTCGGGTTTTTTTTCTGTGCCTCTTCCAAATGAACAATTGTGACAGCAAAATGCTTTGATAATTATCCCTTTTTACTTCATGCAAAGGCTCCAAATGTTTTAGGAAATTATGGGTGTTTTTTGATCTTTAAAGTTCTGATATGTTCCATCCCATTTAACAAAACAAGGCAAAACAACATATGTGCAGAGTTGAGTTTTGCTAGATTTTAACAGACTCCGATTTCTCCCATAAAAGCTTGAGTGTAAGCACACTAGTTGTTCTTAATTACTATATTGGCAGCACTAGCTGATGTTTTATTTGGTGACTGATGCTGTTTGTAAAATCTCATGTAGTAAACAGGCAGCGATGTTAACAGATTAGGAAGGGGAAAATATCTGGAAGTGGTATGGTGATTTTCTAGTTTGTTCTTTCTTCAAAATGGAAATTTAAAAAATAGAACTAAGTAAGTCCTGATGTGGATTTAAGTTATTAAGCCAAAACATCCTGTTGATGAAGATTTGGGAGAATAAATGTTTTCAGGGAAGTAATAGGAATTCCAGAGATAAATGAATTGGATTCTGGGTCAGCACAACTGGCTTTGGGCTAATATATGCAGGAAAACTGTGACAAACAAGGGACCACTATACCAGTGATGCTGACTGCACAGCTAAGATACTTGAAATTCAGAGCATTGTCTTCCAGTCACTCAGATCTGTTGACCTGCACTAATGAGCAACATGCATAAATTAGCAAGGTGAATGGAGTGTTCCACTGTTACCATCCCTTGATTCTCAGCATTGTAGGAGATGCAGTTGGAAGGGATATGACAGCTTCTGAGAGAGCAGATTCTCTTTGCTTCTTTGCAAGGTTCCCTTTGTAATGGGAGTGTGCCTCCAAGTTGGAAAAAAAATTACAATGATGGTAGTGCAAATAATAAATACATCAAGTGTTGATAACAAGGCCATGGAAATATTATGTAGCACTAAATAGGACAAGGAGCATCATGTGGATGAAGTACATCTGATCTCCCTTACTGAGATGTCTGCAAGAAATTCTGCTGGTGACAGGATGATTTTTCTGCACAGAAAAATCTCGTCCCTGAGACTATTTTAAATCTCAATTAAAATTTCAATCTGAATTTCAAAAGGAAAAAGTTGGCTAATGTGAAAAAGAGTGGCCATTTAACCTCCTGTTAAAAATGTTCATTTAATTACTGTACTATGTGACTATGAATTCTCTTTCTTTGGTTGGGCAACGTTGTTTCCAAATGATTAACTTTACTAATTCTTGTGGGATTACATGAAAGAAAACATGGGACTTTTTTCCCTGTTGCTAGTGTATAGGGAAGGGCCAGGTAAAAAATGTGGTTGCAAAGCTTGTTCAACTTCGTATGTTTTTATCCTTTCCTGAACAGAACATGAAATGTCTGTTGGAAATATCAGAATAATTTCTCTCAAATAATTGAATACTTGACATCCCAAAGGGGAGACATACACTCTTTTACATTCCTTGCCAGCAGACTGCATTATATTACGTTTCAAAAAACCTGAAGAAGCAACTTCATTTAAATCTTACCCAGTTTAAATCCCTGCATAAATCTGCATACAAAGTAATAGTGAATATAAACACCCAAGTCCTCAGTTCAGTTTTTGCTTTAGCAGAGGTGGAGCATGCTTAAAGTGAAATTTTGACCTTTATTTTGATGGCAAAAAGCCATCAGGATTTTGTTTTGCCTTTCTAAAGAAGATTATTGTCATCCTAAAAATGTCTGTAGTCTTCCCTTACCAGGGAATAGCCACAGTGAGGGCCACCTAGTTTTTCAAGTGGATGACCATGAGAGCTAGCCCATGAAGCCACCTTAACCCAGTGAAGCCAAGAGAAGTAGAGTTGCTTGGCTACCAGCCTAATCAAGACTTTTGGAAAAGTGTTATGGTGTATTTATCAGGAAAAATAGACTTTGCACTCTTGAGTGCAGCTGGAGCAATTTCTGTGACAAGCAGATGTGGTAAAGTACAAAACGTACCCTATTGCCATATATCTACTTACAGAAGAAATGTTGATCTTAATCAAACCTTGCCTTGCTTATGAGACTTGAGAGCCTAAATGCAATTATGCCTTAGTGAGAAAGTGTTAAGTGGACCAGTTCATGAAAACAATACTTTGGTTTCCTCCTTCTGATGGGAAATCCTATGTTTGACTCCACTGAAGAGAATGGGAGGTTTGCCAGACTTTATGAGTCCTGTGTCCAAGCTGGGTATCTTTGTGGCTGCTGAGCTGGTGTAATGATAAACAAGGAATTGAATTGGTTGAAATTTGGCTTTTTGGTATGTGTGAAAAGTACATTAGTGCTCTGCTGCATAATTAATTACAAGTGGAAAAACTCTACTTACCACAGACTGACTATTTGCTGGATGGACATCAGGTTGATTTTGGTAATAGAGAGAAGAAAAGGAATGTTGCCCACATAATGCGACAGATCTGTGCAAGACCAGTAAAAAGATGCAGTAACTCTTCCAGCTCATAGATGGTAGTCATGTGTTCTTCCCTCTCCCTCTCTCTCCCTCTCTCTCTCTTTCACTCTCTCAGAAGTTCTATGTCTGAGTGGTTTCTGCAGCTTTCAGGGACACTTTCCATCCCAGGGTACAGATGAAGCCACCAGAAAGCTTTCAAAGACTAGCAAATACGGAAACTACAACTGTGTAAATTTTGATCACTGTTAAACTGTGACACTCAGTGACAAAACCTGGCCCTGTCATTCTCTAGAGAGACAGTTCCCAGCTGCAGAATTGGCAGCAAGTCTGGGAAAAGAGGGGAGAAATTAAGAAGAAAAGAAATGGCAGTCCTTAGGAAAGGACAGTTAGAAGCTGGGCCTGGTGAAGCCCAGCACATTGCTTCAGGTGAGACTATTGCTATAAATAGGTGTGGAAAACCACAGATGCAAGGAGAGGTAGTGGGTTTTCTTCATATTGCAGTAGTGTATTAGAACTCTGTTCATGTATTGGGACCTCACTGTACTTTGTTTTGCAAACACAAAACAGCCATAAAGATGTGGCAAGGAACTCATAATCCAGATGAAGGACTACATCATTGATATGCATGGCTGTAAAGCCAGGTACAAGGTAGCAGATTGAACAGAAAAGCTGACTTCTTGTATGAAATAAATACATCAGGATTCCCTGTTAACAAAAATGCTTAGTAAGACAATCTGTATGCCCCCTGAGGGGTACCGTTTAAATTTATAGGATGTTTTTCTCTTGTTCTTTATAAAAAATTCTGTTCAATAGGAGCGGGTGCTCTGGAAAAATAAAACAAGCAAAATTATAAATCTCAGAATTTATTGATTAGAAAGTATGTTAGGAAAAGAAACCCAAATCCCTGAGGTATGATCTTGCACTCAGTAAATTTTTCCCCAAAACTAATTTAATTATTTAGTCCTTTTTTTCCCTAGACAGATTAAATCTGTATGATAGTTATATTATCTCAGTTATAGATGAGTGCTTGGCAGTATGTACTCTGACACAGGAGCTTGTAAAGGGCATTAAAAAACTGGTCTTCTGAGATGGCTTTCTGGTGGGGGTGGCAGGCTGTCTTTACATACCTATATATAAACAACAAAATGCACACTTCAGTGTGGTCACCGTTTAGTAGTTAACAAAATCTGCTTGATGACACAGAGTATGACAGATGACCACCCATAACTGCATTACATATAGGTATCTAGGGTAATCAAATATTTAATTTATCAGTAATAACCCTTCTGAGCAGGAAGAAAGTAAAGGTCATTCACATGAGATTCAGCCCCAGTGGAAACAATGTCCTTATTTAATATCACTGACTTGGCAAGATGTTACGGACAATTTTGTCACTTAAGGATACAGAACAGAGAATTTTTAATCACTACTTTGGTGATCATTTCCACATTTATTACTTTGACCAACAAGAGGAGGTGGATACACAGGCAAGAGTCATCACTGTACAGTCACTGACTGACTACTGTATTGTACAGTGTGAAGAATCAGAATTACAGATACAAGAAGAAAGTGAAATCTGGAGAGAAAGGCAGAACATTCAGGGAGTCGTGCACTAGAAAGTGGAGGGTCTGTGCTTTTTGAACAACTAACTATAACAAAGGTGAAAGGTGATGTACATACTCATCTTCTTTACATGATGAAAGTTTCAGCTCATCCTATGTCTACAACAGAGTCATTTTTATTTCCCCTTTAAATATTTTTCTGCTGAGATTACCTGTATTGACAAGGCTTGCTAGCAATAGGTGTTGCCAGAAAAGTGTGAAGAAAAAGTATGAATCAGGAGAGGTAAAAAGCAGGACCATGTGATCTCAGAGCTGAGTTGTAGGTGCTCAGTTACCCAATTTTCTGCTCTGTTTAGAAGGAAACAAAAAAGAAAGAACAGACTTGGCATTGATGCAGCCTCCTTTTGGAGGGAGAGTTAGTGTGGCTGGTGCTGGAGATCCTGTGAATGATTGCTGCTGTTCTGCCAGCTCTGAAAGGAGGAGACAAAATAGGATGCTTTTTCTCTACTAGACCAGGTTCAGCTCCCAGGCCTGAACGAGCATGCATCAAACATGTGTGGCATACAGCATTTCAGGAATTATTCCTGCTTTCAGGAAGATACGCAGTACTTTGTCTTCAGATCCAAAGAACAGACCCTTGCCCCATGCACTTTAGTCCACTAGCAAGTTCGTTGTGAAGATACGTTTCCCCACTGCCTGAGGTTTCCTTTTTAATGAATTTTTACTCCAGTTCAGGAAAACATCAGGTTTAAGCAAAGTAAGCTAATTTTGGGTGTTTTTCTAAAAAAAAGTGAAAGTTTATGTTAGCTCATGGTTACTTAGTAGTCTTTCATTATAATGATACCTGTATTTATGAATATAAACAATTTGTAGGAACTATTTAGAAAAAAACAAGCATTCATTAGAAACTCTCTTTTAGAATAAGAGTATGGCTGAGCACTGAAACTCATTGCCCAGATAAATCTATAGTTTCCTCCACAGATGAGTTTTTCTGTTAGTCTGTATTCCATGATAATGCACCATGTTACAAAAAGAGGTCTTAACATGGGCTTCAACATCCAGAGCGGTCTTTGCGCTGTGTTCAGCCATCCTGATGAGCTGGAAGGGTCGATGTTGCAGCTGTGCATACTCTGTAACACACACATGTTAGAAAAAATACTTCTAAACATATGTAAACCGCTGTGATGTGTCACCTCAAAATCTCTGACAAAATCTAAGGACAAGTGTCTCACTTAATATGCGTCCATCTGTCCAAACCAAGGGAAAGGCATAGCAATGAAACAGAATTTTGTTTAATATTACTGAGAGTGTTAAGTCTGTGTATAAAACATGATAGCCTTCCTGTCAAATGTTTCTAAAACCTTTACAGGTAGAAAGAAACTCTGTATGCCCTGGCATGTTAAGAGAAACATGAAACTCATCCTTGTTAAGGAGCATCTCAGTAATTCAGTAGGGCTCATCTGGGAGTTGCTGTTGCCCAGGTTTGGCTGCTGCTGGATGTAGTAGTGCAAGTTGTCAGGCAGCCATGAACTTTCTCGAAACCAGGAAGAAACATTTTAATAACGTAGGCAATAACTAGATGCAAGGTAGTTAGCATGTAATTCCTTTGCTTTTTTTACGCAGTAGCTCTCTAGGGTAGAACTTCGTCTGTTAATAAGGGTAAAATAGATGGAAAGGTTTTAGTGGTTTTTTTTTTCCTTGTGACATTTCAGAGTTCATCATAGATTTGATTCATGGGTTTTCTCTGTCAGAAGTGCTTTACAATCCTCCAGTCACCACATCTGGGGGGGGGTGTGCTGGAGCATGTCATAGATGCTTACTGGACCAGCTTCCTTTCCTTAAAAACCCAGAAGAGAGGAACAGCATGAAAGAGGAGAATAGGATGTGTATTTGTGTCTCAGCCCACTGTGGAGCTGGGATGCCCCTCAGAACATGAAATTCTAGAGCTGGAAAGTGCTCCTGGATCCCACAGCACGAATACAGACCAGGAGTATCATACAAATGTCTCATGTCTCAGCTTAACGAAGCTGATAACAGAGGTGATGAAGAGTTTTAGTAAGGTGTGCCATGGTTTACATTAGTGCTTTTCTTAGTAGGCCCCAAAGTTCTTTCCTTTTGCCAGAAATTTGTTCCATGTGTGGTTGTGCTTCCACTTCTACCCCAGCCAGAGCAATGTTGTGGCACACTCAGGTTTTGCAAGGCAGCTCAGCAGTTCAAGTACCTTTATCTGGTCTCAACAGTAAATGCTGCAGATAAAATAAAGGTCAAAGATGTGTGGGGTGTTTTGTTTGCTGACTGCCCAGGTCAGAGATATTACAGCATGGGAGAATGGCCATTTGGAGCTGGAGCAGAGGATCCTCTTTACCAGGGCACTGCCTCTGGCAGCAGCCAGTGGTGGACATCTAGTTCAGAGCGTAACAGGAGAAACGTTCTGTTTTCCTACTCCCATCTGCCCATCTTCTCCTAGTTGCAGCTTCACTCCAGCTCCAGTTCAAGCACTTTCTGAACCAAAAGTATTCAGATCATCTTTTATCTCTGTCTTGTTTATCCATGTAATTTTCCCGTTTAATATGTGTGCTGTTTGTGTATGCTGCCAAATTCCTCCTTTCTTTCTTGACAAAAAGTATAATTTCCAGTACAACATCACCTTAAAGTACAGTGATTGTAGTAACTGCTAATGAAAGAGTAGCACATGTTTTCCTTTTATGTTCACCTTAAGTACTGCTTGATATGTTTTAATGTCTTACATTCCTAAGGCAGCTGTTTGCCTTTCATGAAACATTAATTAGAATCTAAGAATCAAAGAGGAGAAAAAAATACATGTGTATATACACATGGGCATCTGTTTATGAGCAGGGGACAGTAGCAAATTTGTATTTAAAAAAATAAATATTTGAGTGAAGATTTTTATCAGGAGATGTTACTGATATTTAAGCATTTTATAGCAAAAAAATCTACAAGGTTTTTATATAGTAGAATTTTGGCATCTGACTACTAGAAGGAGTTTTATAAATTGTAATGAGAAATAATCCATGTCATATTTCTTCATGGTGTAGTGTGTAGTGTTACCACTATTCTGAGTGGGATGGTAACATTACACAACCTACCAGAAAATAAAATTACATTATGTGAAAAGCTGCTACAAAATAAAGTAATTGAGAGCTGGAATCTGGGATATGTTATTCAAAGCTGCTTTTCGAAAAGGCGCAGAGTACCCATGTGTCTGTTAACGTGGGGGTGAAACTTAAGGTCTTAACTAATAGAAGATACTTTGTCTTAAGTGACATCAGCTCGTGGATGAGTGGTGTGCTGCTGTGGGTGTGTTCATTCAGAAAAGTGCCAGAGGAGCCAAGCAAAGATGTTGGGACTGTGGTCATCCCTGCTTCTGAGGGTCCTTGGTGGGGAGCTGCTCTGAGAACCAAAGGAGGAGTGACAGCTGCCATGGGGAGGGGGGGTGTGAGCATGCTGTTCAGCGTGTTCAGGGGATGCCATCCCATACTGAATCCAAAGGCTAGGATTTTAAAAATTGTGTCAATAGTTAGTCGCTTAACAGTTCTAGTTTCTAGAAATGTTAAGCAGCGAAAACCCATGATACTTCTTTCTGCAGCCTTGGTTCCCTTTAAACACTAAACAAATGCTAGAGATCCAAGGATTTTCTTCAGCTGCTCATTATCATCTGAATGCAGGCATGTTGAACTCTAGTTTTCTGCTTTTATTTAATTTGCCTGCACTTTTAATTACTATAACTTACAGGCTGACCCAGAAGCTTTGCACGTCTTGTAGAGATTCACATTGCTAAATTTATACACTATTTGAATATTTGAGTATTGTATAGTGACATATTTTTCCCTTTAAAAACATAAAACCTGTAACTGTCTGAATGTCCAAAATTGGACTGTGGGTGGGATATGAATGGTTCTATCATATATTGCCAAAGCATATCGTCAGCTCATAGTTATTCGACATGGTCGTATCTCCCGATTTTTGTTATAAGCTTATCTGTTTATGTGGTTATTTTTCTGTGTGGTTTGTACTCAAAGAAGTGACTTTTCTGTGGAACAAAAGCTGGATTTTCCACGTGTTCCTGATGTTGATTGCTTGTGTCCATGTTCTTGATTTCTTCACACATATTCTAAATTTACATGGAAGCTGTGGTAATCACAGCTGGTTACCACTAAAAGGGCTGATGACGCTCCCCTAACCCATGGCCACAGCTTCCCATCCTCTGCCATATGTCAGTGCAGGTACTTGGCAGACTCTCCTACTTAGGGAGTCAAGCTACCAAAAGCTTCTCAGACTTTTTTTTGGCAGAATTTTTTTTTTGTCATTGTGGATCCTGTGCTGGCTTGCTGCAGAATCGGGCAAGTGCCGGTGCCAGTTCAACAGAAAGCAGCTGGAATGGGACTGTCCTGATGTGCCATCTCAGCCAAATCCTGTACTCCAGCACCCAAGGGCTGAGAAGCACAAGAGGACCACAACTTGTGTTACATGGTCAGGCCTGCTGAGCCCTTCATCCAGGCTGAGCAGATGCTGCACGGTCCTGAGCCCATCTGGTTTTTCTTCCCATAGTAGCCAAAGTGGAGGGGAAATTGCTGATATGTACTGATTTGAGCTGATTCACCCCAAAGGGAAGAGAGCATCTGCTTTTGGAAGCTGTGGACTGTTACTAGGGTGCAGCCACAAGTGTCTCAATTAACTACAGGGTTCACTAGAGAGGAAGGTAATGCAGCCTGATTGCTGCAGAGGAGTTAGGTAAGGTGACAGGGATGTTGGGCACAAACTGGTGTGACCTGTTATCTCTGGATCAATGTGTTTTCCATGAGGTCTTTGGAGACGAGCAGGATGCGCAGCCACAGAGTCTGAGCTCATAGTGGAGGGGCCAAGGAAGAGTGAAACTGGTAACCACATGGATGAAGATGCAACACTGGGACACTGTTTGGGTTTGTAGAGCAAAGAGCACAGCATGGCTCGCTGCCCATCCCTGGCTCCTTGCGGGCCATGTCAGCCAGCCCTTGGCCAGCTCACTGGGACGCCAGCAGCACCCAGCAGGAGCTCGTGCTTGGGTGGCCGAAGGTAACCCGGTGTGTTTGCCACAGGGTGAGCGTGCTTGAGCACACTGTGAGTGGGGAGCAGCCAGCATGCAGGGACTTGTGGTGTGTCACAAGATCGAACACAGTTCAAGGCTTTTATAAACAAACTGAGCTCCCAGGCAGCTCTGCTCAGAAAACACAGGATCACTGGAAACACACCCATTACATGCGGTTTTTAACAGTGTTACTGCCTGTGCCTAGGGCTATTCACAGTCCACACAGAACAGAGGAAAAACACCTAGGAGGTCGTGGGCAGCATTCATAGAAAGGAAAAATTATCCTGCAACTGGAGTTATACTCCACATCTCATGCAGTGCAGATCGCGTTCAGCAGAACTTGATGGCCATCTAGTGGTGAAGCCCCAGTCCGTGTTAGGTTTTGCAGACTTGTATCAGAGAGACAAGAACTTGGCCATGTGTGAGTTGCAAAGATGCATGTTTTCATTTCTAACGGGAAGTAACACAGCTGGATATTTATGTATCACCCTAAATACTCACATTGGTTTTATTCATTTCACCCTACCAGCCATACTGACTACAGGTGTTGCAGCTGCTCATGGGGGCAGCCAGCAGTCTCCCAGGATTCCCATTAGGTGTAACAATTTCTACACTGGTTAGAAATTACACTGGTTTTGCAAATAAATAAACATCAAGCTGACAGGTCAGGACCCAGTTTTCTTCTTTGTTAATTTATCTTTCAGACTTCATGTTTCAGCAGTAATTTAATACATCCTGCTGAGCCGTTAAGTGTGGCATCAGTCCTACTGCAAAAGCCCACCTGGAGCCTTAAAGGCTGCCTGAGATTGCGGCCATTAACAGAAGAATTGGCAACTTTTCCTCAGGGTACCCTGGTAGCTCTTGGCTGATGACAGGTTTCCAAGTCTTCCCTCTGTGCAGTTGCTGGGAGGACATTTAAATTTGAAAGAGGCTGCTACAACATGGTTTGGTTGGAGGAGGAGGGGCGTTGTGGTCTTTTTTGTGGTGTTTTTTTTCTTTATTTATTTAATAGAATTTTAAAATGCATTTTAAGCAAAAAGGAAAAGTAAGCTAGTTGAAAAAAAAAAATGCCTGACACACATGCCTAACTTCCCTGACACATCCATTTCAAGGTATTTGTCTACCATGGTGCCATTAAACAGTGGTTTCAGGAGCCCTTTGCTCCCTTTGCCAGAGACACCTGGCACAGCCCCTGTGGCCTTCAAAAGGCACAAAATGTGCTTTTGAGGACTTTCCTTCTGTCTGTCTGGTCACTGAGGGTATTTTATAGAAATCGCTTGAGAAAGAGGAAGGTGTCCCTTTCCTGTTTGCATGGCAAAGGGAAAGAACATCCGCAAATCATCCAGAAGTTATTGTGAGAGGGACTAACCTGAGGAAGCTCATAAAAGCACTTTGTGCCTTTTTAGGGGCTTTGTTAATATCCCCATTTAAAGTCACACAACTTCTGCAAGGCTAAAACAAAGGTGGTGGCATCAGGTAGATTCTGGCTCCTTTTCCACCTCTGAACATGTCTGCAGCTGGGGGTTCCCCTGTGACACAGGAGCTGAAGTGGCAGAGGAAAACCACTTTGGACATAATGCTCTCACTTGCCATGTGGGTCTTCTCTGCTGTTTAGTTTGACATTTATGCTGCATGGCTGCAGAGGGAAGACATGAGGTGACATTTGCTGGTTCTAACTGACAGTGGCTTTTCTCCTTGCTGTGCTGAGCCAACAATGACTGTGAAGCTCTTAGGGGATGGTGACAATATTCGTCACCTTCTGTGGCTTACTCAGTTATTCTCCCTCCTGTGGGATAAGTAGGGTCCTACACTTTTTAGAAAGAGGGAGCAATCCAGTTAAAAAGCTGCAGCACTGATCGTGTGCCACCTTCATGGCACTGCTCTGTGCCATCCCCTTCTGTATAAATATCCGGGAAAGCACAAATCAGTTCCCAGCAGTGAGATCACTTTCTCCTATGTGACAAATAGCTTTTTATGAGGTGCTGACTCTTCTTAAGGTTTATTTTGTTTCAGGGCTGGAAATTGCAGCAGCATTTTAAGCCTGATTATTCTCCTGTTTTGATGAGCTGTACTATCCAGGATCTGAACACTCTGTTACAAAATAGGGTATTAAGACAGCTCATAAGTTACTTGCAGCAAAAAGAATACACTAATACTGATTTTTTAAAGATCAGGATTTCCTGGTTTTGAGCGCTGGATTTTGTATGTTTAGTATTGAGCTTTAACATTTGATTTACATGTTTGCTTTTATTTCAGCTGGTGGGATGTTTAAAAAAAACTCCAGCTGGAGTAGTGAAACCATTCTCAGTGAGTCATCTAACACAAGACTTTCATTTGTTTTGAGATTCAGATGCTTAAATGCAATTCCTAAGCCATTTCTGTGAGAACTAGACAAATCTGTATTCCAGTCATATAGTTAAAGTGCTAATGTTTCTTACTCTCTTGGGGACAACTTTTTGCCAGCTAATGTTGTTACTACATCTCTCTCTCCATTTCTTTCTCCATTTCAGGAATTCTCTGCACATCTGTCTATATCTGTCCTATTATAGGCAAAAATAATTAATCTGGAGACTGTCTTTCTTGCAGGTGAAATACGAATATGTGTTAAAAGAGTACTGTTCAGAAAGAAAGTGCTTTTTTTTTTTTCCCCATTCATGCTTGATATTAGGACTGTACTGTGAAAATATTTAAACAAAAATAAAAATGTGTTATTTGGACTACCACTAATTTAAGGTTTAGAGATTTGTATGCAGACAATTAGAACATCAGTGAAATCACATGCTAATGGTGTGGGATGCTTTATGCAAACTTTTAACCCCATATAAATAGTGGTCAGCCTGTTCTGTAGAGTTATAGGAGTTCAGTGTGTGCTGTAGCAGCTGTAGCTGTACAGGAGCTCCTCTAACAGGAGCTTGCAGGTCACTGTGAACAGAGGTGCTTCCCAGCAGATGCCTGCCTTAGTACTGTAGCTTCCCCAAAGGTTCATGCTTTTCATTCAGATTGAGCTTAAGAGTCTAAAAGAACAGGCTAATGAATATTTAGCCCATTTACCTTACATGTCAATGAACCTGGGAAGCCCCAGAAACCTGATGAAGGACAGAGTTGCTCCAGTACTTAACTAAACAGGCTGGTGTAGCTGTGAGTGACCAGGATTGCTGTGCAGTAGAATCGTGATGAGGTTGATAGGATGATCAGTTAATACTGATTTATGGCTGGGTACTGTAATTACTGGCAGTCAATGAAGGTTTGAATCTTGGCCTTCCAACTTGATAATAATTTATCTAACTAAGCCAGATGCATTGATGTAGCAAGGCTTTCTCCAAGTATTAAGTCCAGCACACACTGTACTTAGAAACTCATGCAACATTACTTCAATGCTGTATTTTTAGTTGCTTAAAATTAGGGTAACTGATAGGCCATTGCTGTAAATGTAGTATCTTTGATAAGCCTTTATGTGTTTCTGTGGGGATTGTTCTCTGGCCTTGTTCTAATAAACTTCATTTATCAGTGGTCTGAAAGAAAATAAATTTTATTGGCTTGCACATGATAGATTGAGAATTGTTAAATGAGAAAATGGAAAAATTGCTGCTGCAGGGTGATCTGGATCTGTTAGCAGTCTGTATTCAAGCAAACAACAGGTGTTTGGCCTAATGTGAGGATCCATAGTTCAGTTGTGGATACTGGAAACACTTTTTCATAAAAGATTTCTGGCTTTTTATCCATTTAAACTTTTCAAAGAGAAGTTATGGAGGCTATATATAAACTTGTTTAGAAGACAGTTCAGTGAGCTTGTACCTGAACACATATCAAATAAAAATAGAGCACAGATAAAGTCAGGCTGCTTCATTATTGGAGCAGTATTTCAAGGATCATGGTGGGGTTTTTGGGCAATAAGCACATCTAAATCAAGACTTTAGTCTAAATCAAGACTGCAAAATATGCTCTACTTCAAGCACTAATTGTGTCAAAATGTAGAAAGGGAAATAGTTAATTCATTATTTATGTAACTTCTAGCTCAGTCACTTCTGTTACAGCTGATTTTTCTAGGCCCTGGGATATACACCACGCTCTTGCTTCATTTTTTTGCTTCTGTTCTGTTTTTCAGTTCAATTTCACCGTTCAGTATTGAGAGCACAAGGCGTCAGAGGAGGTCTGAGTCCCCAGACTCCAGGAAGCGGCGCATCCATCGGTGTGACTTTGAGGGATGCAACAAAGTGTACACAAAAAGCTCCCACCTGAAGGCTCACCGGAGAACGCACACAGGTGAGATTTGCTGGCACTGTGCACCGTGGTTAAGACAAGCAGGTGCCTTTCTGTCCAGTTTCGGGCACAATGAGATTGTCATCCTACACCAAGAGCCAAAGGCGTGTACTGAATGACAGAGATGTCTGTGAGTGCATTGACATTCTGGTGCAGATCAGGAGTGTGCTTTTGAATGGAACTTGCCTGCCATTCCCTCTTGGCAGCACAAGACTGGTGTCAACACAAGCCAGACTCTTCTCAGATGAAACTCAACAGAAAAGTGGCCTCTAGGGACATACTTGCTGTGCTGTGACAAACAAAGGGTGGTCATTACTTGCGACCAACCAGAGCTAGTCCAGAGAAAACCCTCGTGAGCATATAGTGTGGTCATGAATCTTCATTAGCATTTTCTCACTCTACAGACCTGTTTATTTTGAAGCTACTTGCTTTTACGGATGTAACCTTTGGATGCCGGGAGCTCCTGAAATCCTTCAGTTCAATTCAAGGGTAAACTCAAGTCTTCAGTATGTCCTTCTGGAGGCTTTCAGAGGCACCTACCCCGTACTGGAGAGGGAAGTCATCACTGTATGAGAATCGGTGGCACAGATCCCTACAGCAGAGATGCAAAAGAGGTGCCTAGAGAGGGGCTAGGTCCCATTCAGGGGTGACCATACTTGAACATTAAGTTTAGACCTGGTGTCCTTGTTGACTTCATGGGCTGTTACTAGTCTGTATGACAGGCGTGTGAGGGTAGCTGAAGCACTGATGTATAATCATTGTAATTTTATTGTGGATAAACTGAGGAGCAGCAACTTGAAGTTATCAAGAGCAAGTCTGAAAGGGGATTGATTGAATGGCTAGAAAGGCAGTGGACAGAACACTCTGAGCCTCAGTGCTATTCCTTACTCTGATGCTGATTTGCTTAAATTAAGTTTATTGATCTCTCTGCTCTTAATGGACTTCAGCATTCCCGTAACTCCTTGGAGGAAAGATAGTGTTTATCCAGCCTGTAGGACAACGTTGCTCTTTGCTGAGAATCTGCTGGCGCTTTCTGTGATCTGATGTACTCTAAATAGTATGAGATATTATTTTAGAAAGTTAAGTGAAGGCTTCTCCATTTCAACTGAGGCCACTTCTCCATCACTCTTTCCAATATGTCTTTTGGCTGGTAGGACTTTTGTTGAGAGGAGTTCTGAAAAAAGCTTCATCCTAATATCCCCTACTAAAACAATTTCTATAAGATTCAAGTCTCTTCTAGTGGTCTGGAAATGTCATTACATTTTCTTCCCTGCCAATTTTCCTGGTTTCTTTACATCTTCCCATTAGGACTAGCCTTCTGCTCTCTCATTATTTGTCATGTTTTGTCTTAATTGTTTTTTCTTCTTCCCTCTTCTTTCCCATCTTAAATGTGATGTTTCATCCCTACTCTTCTAATATCTTTTATATACCCTTACCCTGTCACTCATTCTCATTTTACCTCTTTTATCCCAGTCTAACCCTACTCTGTCCCTTTCCTTCTCCCTGCCTGGATTTCCATGTTGTTTGTCTTCCTGCCTGTATCACCCTTTGGGCTTAAAATGGCTGTAACAGATTCAAAGCCAGAGAGCCCAGCAGAAAGAGCCGTAGAGTGTTTGGTTTGAAACAAAAATTCTGTTTATGTGCTTACACACAGGGAAGTCACTCTTCTCTGTCCTGCCAGGCTGGCGACCAGCCCAGGAGTATAAGCAATCGTCGTGCGAGTTACCAAAGTAGATGTGGACAGCCTCAGAAATGTCACTCCCAAGTCAGCACAGAAACAGAAGAGGCTCTTTTCTGCTGTGACATTTTAAAACACTGAGAATTACATTTGTTGGACATCTGTAGTTCTTCAGTGATCTCATGGGGTAGACCAGTGCTTGCAGGTAATGCATCCAAATCAGTATTAGATAGTCAACACCACTGAACCTCAGGCTGGGCACTTTGGGTGCTCAGAAGTAGTCGCAGAAGACTTGAGAGGATGTAGGTAAATCCCAGTTTAAGCATCTGTAGCTCTCCACCAACACAAAAGGAGTTTGTCTACCTGCTGTAATCATAGGATCCATATCCCCAGCCTCTGGCAGCTGGCAGCTGGGTGTTAAGGCTATGCTATCTGTCTGGAATCTCTGGGTAGTCAGAGGGATTGGCACCTCTGGGGCATGTTATTCCCACTTCAGGAATACCCAGGGATTGGCTTGCAAAGGTGCTTCTCTTTCACTGCTGAGTGCAGAGGAAGCCCAGATACCTGCTAGGCTGTGAGTTGGCTGAAATGAGTTCCCACGCCAAAATACAACTGCCTGAACTGTTTTGTAGTCATGCTGGAAGTTGGCTTATTACTTCAGGGAAAAAGAAAAATAACTTTGAATCAAAAACCTCCATTAGTCAGCTGATAATTGCTTTATATCAACGTTGCAGCAGGTATGATGAAAGAATTGTAGTCCAGAAAAATGGTCAGTGCTTAATTTATCCATTAGATCCAGTGAGAAAACCTGTGTCATGCTGTTAAAATTAGTGTTTTACGGAACACTTGGAGGTCTTTATAAGAAGTTGGTATATTCACACTTATATGTAGCATTAGCCGTGAGCGTACTCCATGTACTAATCTCATCTTGCTTTTTTTATCTTGGCCTTTACTTTTGCTTCAGGCAAAAGAAGTTAATTATTCACGTATGACCCACAGTAATTAGTGCAGTTTTGGATAAGTATAAATGAAGTATGACAGCTATGCATGCAAGAGTGAGCAAGTTTCAGTAGGAAACTTTCTGAGAAAAGATCACAGAAACTCAGCATTGCATAATCTGTACCTTATTTTTTTTTTCGGCAGGCTGATCTTGCTGACAATTGTTTACGTAAGCAATATGTGTTTGAGAACTCTTTTTTTTTTTAAATTCATTTGATGATCTTAAAGGTCTTTTCCAACCTGCATGATTTTCTGTGCATAGCCACTGAAACATTCATCGTAGTTTAGACACAAGTGGAAAAACAATGTGGTATTATGACAGGATGAACAGATTTGTTGGTCGGAAGGTGTACTTTTTTCATCCTAATGAAGAGCAGAAACAGAATATTATAGATGGTAGCAGTTGAATTTGATTCTCTTGGAGTAACTCCTAAGTTTTTTAAGTGCACTGTCATTTAGCTCCTCAGTAGTTGCTACCCATGTCCTCAAAACTTAGTGTGCTGGTGTGGGCATGGAGTCCACTGGGGGGCGGACTTGAATTATGTATTGTCTCTCTGACTGGGAAAACTGCAAGTGAAACCTCTGATAGATCGAGCATTGCATAAATCAAAAGCACTGGTATTGAATTTCTCTTTCTCATATCAGTTTCTTGTTGTTGTTGTTTTGCCAGATCATCAAATAAAGTTATCAGGAGGTATCAGGTGTGATGGAGAGCCTTCGGGGCTCACAGGCAATCTCGCAGCTCAGGTTTATCAACTCCTTCTGCAAGGAGAAACTGTGAGAAATTGGCTCACTGGACTTGAGCATTGAGTTAGTTTCTGCTTCAGTGAACTTAAAGGAAATTACTAACGTGTGACTCCACAAAAGAATAATCTTTAAAAATTGGAAAACCAGCAGCCATGGGTTGCATTCCTGCTTTGTGTTCATCTGTGTTGCACTTGGCACAGGTGCTGGTGTTGGCCCCAGGAATGGGGAGAATGTAACTGCTGTTTCCAAAGGGTCTGCACCTGTACAGCCCTGGTGGGACTCACCTTCTTCACTTGTGCTGCTTTTACTTTGAAGGTGGAGAGGGAAACAAGTCAAAATGGTATTTTATGATCTGTACTGGCTATTCCAGTCTTTTCAGGCAGTACTAAAGTTGCCACTGACACTTCCAATAGGACAGAGTAATACTGGTTCTTTCCACTGTATGAACATCCAAACTTCTGAAGTTGCTCATGGATAAATCCAATTCTAGTGCATCATGGCTACCCCCTTACCACATGGAGAAGCCTAAGGAGTTGAAAACATTGTGCGAATCATCCTGAAGAAGTCTACAAAGAAAGAAGATGCCTGCTTTGAGGTTATCTGGGACATAATTTTACAGTGTCTGAAATACAAAAGATTTGTTCCCTGTCTCTGATCTCCACAGGATTTTCATTTACTGTAGTAGTAATCAGCATTCTGTATTTCTGTGTAACCTTATTTCAGTTGTTAGTTAAAATTTCTGGAAGAACAGTGACAGTGTGGCTTTCTAGGGTCAACAGCTGCAAAAGCCTCGGACTTTCCAGGTGGCATGGAGTGGGAATGGATTTAATCCAGGGGTGTAGGCACCATATATCCACAGGCATGGCTTTGCTCCTGCCTCGGAGGAGTGGAGGAGGCCAAGGTTTGAAACCAGAGCACTTTTGTGGGACTCAGATACTGGGCTGCAACTGCTGCTCCTCGTCCATGAGCCCCAGGCAGCCCTGGGTCTGAATCACCTTGCTCAGTGCTGCTGCTGCAGCAGAGGGGCTCCTTTGTCAGGCTCTTCTCCTACAGAGCCGGGCTGAATATAGCCGCAGGCCAAGTGAATTTTTTAGTGTTTGGTGTTTTGTCCTTGATCAACGCCTATATCATTCCTGAGAGATGAGAGCGAATACCTTTGCCACAGACGTAATAAAGCCTATTTGTCAGTGTCAAGGGGTCTTCAGCAGTTTTACATGGAGACAGTAAACATCTCAGAAGTACAGATCTGTACCTGAGAAAATGACAGCGTTCCCTCCCCAAGATGTTCCTTTGTAGCTGAGTTGAGACACCACCCTAGAAGAGAGGACTAGTGACTACATGGGTGTTTTATTTAGTCTGTGCTTTTTCAAACATTGCATTCCTCTCACTCACTGTTGCTCCGTGTATTATTTTAATATGAAAGGGCCCCTGTCATTAGTCTTTGTTCACATTTTCCTTTGAGCGCTTTCAGAGAGGACTTGAAAAGTCAGAGGCACCAAAAAAGCTATTTTTGTTCTGTAGGTTTTAAAATTCCATTCATTACCTGTTGTTTTCTTAAGGTCTGTTTAATGCCTTCTGCTAACTATAAGTTCCAGAGAGATTTTTACAGATTTGTAATCCCTTCTTTAGACAAATATTGGGAAGAAGCAACATTTTTTACATAATCTGTCTGAATTTTACTTGAACTGTGTAGATTTTTGGTCTTTAACACCTCTTTGTCACATACCTGCCAGACTCACTCTTCAAAACCCCAGCTTTTCTTTCTCATGTCCTATGTTCTCCTTGCCCCTAAGCTCTTCTGAAAATCTGTCAGGTGAAAAACCTCCAGCAGTAGGTTCATATGCTGTTTCAGAAACTGGGAATTTAAATAAACAAATTTTTAAACAAATTTTAAAAATAATTTGCTTTAAGTAAAATAGGAGGTTCTGTTTGTGTTGGGTGATGTTTTTATTTTTTAAGAAATACTTTCTTTTAGTGTTTAGAATTTACTGCCAGTTGCAATAAACAATAGAGCTTTCCAATGTGAAAACGAGTATATTTCACAGAAGTTTTCCTTTCTAGCCTTTCAGCTCTTTCTTCATGCAGTTTCTCTTTGGAAGATAAACAGATTATTTAATAAATGAAACCTCAGCTTGCTCCCATTGATGTGGTGGGCTTCACATTTCAGGACAGAAATATATATAAGAGCAGATGTCTGCTGGTGCAGTGTGTACCAGGGGTGTAAGCGCAGGCTCACCACCACAGCCTAGAAGGGTGATGCAGAAGTGGGAACCTCTGGATGTAGTGAGGTAGTTGTTTGAGTCCAGCTAGTTACAGGCGGGTGTCCACACCAGAAGGAGCTTGTACATCCAGTTCTCTTCCAATAGCTGCTCTGCGGAAAGTTAAATGATTTAATTTCTGGCACATTTTGCAAACTCTGAATTCACCTTACACACAGGGAGTCATTCCTCCGCATTGTAGGTCTGATGCTGTGCCGATATGGAAGAGTGCCCGTGTGGTTATTCCAAGGCACTTTGATGGGAAAGCAAGTCTAATTGTGTCTGTGATTACTTTCAGTCTCAAGGTTATGAAAAATATTTTCAACAGTGCCCCTTGACTTTGTAAATATGGGGTGCATATGTGTTTTGTCTGTGTGTGGCATGAGGGAATAATGATAATTTCATTATGCAGAATAAGATTTTCTCTAAGCCAACCATTTAGTACTTAATGCTCTACCTCCAAAGAGCTGCAGTTCATCTGAGGTCTCTGGCATGATTGTGGTCTACCATGTGTAGCCCTGAAGTGCCATGAAGGCAAGAAAGATGTCTTTACTCCCACTACTTCCAAAACACTTTCCCAGATGTTGCACCCAGACCTGGAGGAATAAATACACAGTACAGGGTTTCCAACTCTTGCAGCCCACTCAGTCCCCAGCAGAGGGAACAACAATTTGTTGCTGGTCATACCCCATGTCTTTGGGGAAGTGTGTCTGAAGCTGCTCGTGCCCATCCTGTCTTTTTCAGGGCAACCTTAGATCAGAAACAGAGTATTTGGGAGTGCAGCATGTGCAAAACTGCAAGTAAACATCATAAAAGCTTTTTTAAAATGTTTTATTCAGGTTTTCTTCTTTCCTGCTTTCTTTTTTTTCATGCGTAAAAGCAAACAAGAGGTAGATCCTGAAATCTAGTTTCACTCTTCACTTTTTTGCAAATAAGCAGTTAGAAACATGGGTAAATTCTGCAAAAATTCTTGTTTCATGGGAAAGTAAAAAGACCTGATAAAACCTGTGTAGGATAAGGAGTTATTTTCTGGACTTTAGTGTTTTCTCCACGTAGGATATGAAGCAGTGGTATTTTGGTTACACTAATGAGCTTTCCCCTTGTCCTTTGTCATGCATATTTTTTCAGTTAATATTTTTCTTTAGTATTATATATATTTAATGTGATTTTTATTGTGATAAAAATTGGTATATCTTCTTTTGGAAAGTTTCATTCCCTTTCCAACTCACTTAAATGAGAGGTGTGGTTTTTAATGCTTTTTTATACACAGCTCAGCACACCAGTGCCCATCCAATGCTTGAGCCTGACTTCTAGCACAGTGCAAACACTAAATAATCACTTGTGCAAAACTGTGTGAGACAAAGCTCATCTCTTGGAGCTTTTTGGTTGTTTTTTGTTTGAGAGGTTTTTTTATTATTTCTTTGGCAGGTTTTCATTGTTGGTTTGGGTTTGTTTTGTTTTGTTTTGTTTTGTTTTGTTTTTTAGTTTTTTTTTTTTTCTAAAAACAAAAGGAAGGTCTAAGTTTTATAATGAGAAGCATGAGTATTTCTGTTGATGAACATGGTGGTGGAGCAATGCTGGGAGGAGTGACAGTACCAGCGTTGAAGGCAGATGGGTAAGGAAGTGTGACTTGTTTGGTGTCTCCCTTGCAGATGTAGATCACAGAGAAGGAAAGTTGTTTTATTTGGGTAAGACCAGACTAAAGCCCAAGCCTGCAGCACCCCAGTTAAGGAGAGTAAATGTGCAGGTCTGCTGGCACTCTCCCTACACTTGGCTGCTGATGGAAGTATAGGTCTGTTGCATCACCTTCCCCAAATACTTTAGTGAGTGAAGGCTGCTATAAGAAGCAAAACCTCAGTCTTTTCCCACAGCACTGAAAATTCAGTAGTCCCATATATTTGCTATGGCTGTTGTGAAGAGGAAGACTTCATGTCATCTTCCACTACAAATATATATATAAATATATCTATAAAACACATGTGTTAAGTTTTAAAGTATATGCACTTAACATATGCTTAAAAACTTATATATACACACCATGTCCTACAGGAAACAAATTTCAAGAAGGTTAATAAAACTATATTTTTCATGAACTGTTGGAATTTGGTCTGGCTCCAGGATTCAGGTGCACAGGAAGAGGCCTTTTACATTTCCAAATGTTTTACTTTTTCTATTTTTACAGGAGTTAAAATTTATCATACTGTATCATCAGTGCCCTTGGCAATGTATGTAACTAATCTTTGTCCCTGAGCATTAATTCATTCATATGTCACTAGTAGAGCCTATTCTGGGGCAAAGGATGGCAAACAGGACCAGAGCTCTTCAGGGCAGTGAAATGAAAATGTGTTTGTGTGTTTTGATGTGAGAAAAGGACTCCCACCTGCATTATCACAAGTGGAGTTCATAAATAATGAGTTCAAGGGCTGCCAAAGTGTAGTGAAGTTCTGTCTCTTCTTCTAGAGTGGAGGTTGTCGCTGTATATTTGATCTGAAGAAATTGTTTTGTTCCTGGTTTCCACATGAGGAAACCATGTCCCTGTGCTTTGCCTAAGTCAGACTGAGAACAAGAAATACAGACCTAAACTTCAAGACGTGTCCCAGGCAGCACAATATGTTCCTGTTCTGCTCGTAGAAATTGTTTTGCCAGACTTGCTCAACTGATACGAAGCTAATCTCTTCCTGGAAAGATATTTTATTTGCATATTTTGACAATACTGAAACATTAAAGTCAAATTGCCTATGTTCACCAAAGAGACAGAGGGAATTACTAACTGGATTAAGTAAATAATTGAATTAGATTTTTGCATCAAAATGGTTGAAAATATTTCAAAGTTTTAAAGGGTTTAAGCTAAGATCTAGTACTTTCATTACAGAAAGTAAGGTGTTCCTAATGTGTAAGTCATAGCCTTGCTGTTCACTCTCAGCAGTTTTGGGAAGGTTGATGCTCTCTGGTTTGGTTTTCCTACCTGCAGAATGGACTAAATTTTTGTTACACAGTACTACTGTGAAGAGAGATTTTTATGAAGGATTACATTTTCAAAAAAGCTTTATAAGGCACTTGAAAGTTGTAAAGTGCTTGATAAGTGCTCTCATTTTTCATTAAAAAATTATACTAATAAAAATATCACATAAAATGTAAGAATTGTCATTTTTCCCTTTCCCCCATGTCTGAAAGCTAAGTTCCCCTCTCCCTCTGGGAGTGCCTGAGAATGTTCATTATCAGATGGTGTTTTTGCTGTTAAAAGATTCTTTTCTGCATGAAATTTCTTATTTTTAGTAGAAATGCAAAATCTAATTAGCCATTATTTGTGGTTTTCAATGTATGATTTCTTCTCCTAGTATCCTGTCAGTATGGGTGCAGTAGAACTGCCCCATATGCTTCAGAACAGTTCTGGTGTTTACATGGGAGCTGAAAACAGCTGACATAAATACTACACATTACATATATTGCATAATATCCTGCAGCAGAAACCAAACCAGGAGTCACGAGGAGATGTTCTCAGCCCTGCCTGCAAAACTGCAGATCTGTTCACTTTGACTAGAAAATGTAGCATATCAGACTTAGGCAGAGGCATGATTGCTGGCTTATTTATTGTCTTCCAATTTGTTTTGGGCTAAATCCATATGACCTCACTCTGTTTTTTTGTGGGGAATACTTCTCCAGAATCATGACAGTAGAAACTTGGGGCATAAAGATGTGTATAGCAGAACTGGGCATGTTCAGCCTATTAAACTGTGCAAATTTCACTAAAACCCATTGTATTTTGTGAATGGGGTAAGCAATGTCATCTCCTCCATGCCCCCATTCTCCCCATCTGGAATTACTACAAACCTATACATCAGGTTTTGTTTCTGTGTGTTTTCTAACTTTGTCTTTCACAGTGTGGTGAAAGCTTTAAACATAGAAAAAAATCTGACTAAACCTTTACCGCTGAACAGTCCCCTGTATTTATTTTCTCGTTGTCTCTTATTTGGAATAAAAGTGTTAGCAACATTTCAAAATACTGCATGCCACTGCAGGAAGGAGCTGCAGAGAAGTGAGCTCAAGAGCCATAGTGACAATTCCATGTGCAGAAAAAATGGATAGATAGGGATGTCTGAAGAGGACATAAATAAGAAGGGACATGGCACTTATCTGTAATAACAGAAAGAGAGGGGAGTTGATGCCAGAGGAAGAGAACTGTTTACAGCTTGAGCACTGGGATATTTTTGGTCCTGGTAGTAAGACAGTGTTACCTCATGGTTGCCAAGAGCCTACTAAACTGCTGGATAAATGAAGCTTAAATAAAACACAAATGAAAGGAACTGCAAGTGTGCAGGGCATACATGGAGCATCTGCAGTTGCAGTAAATAAGTTTCCCTGCCTAAGGAATGAATATAAGCCCAGCTCTGTTTCCTGCAGTTCCAGAACAGTTTCCCTGCTGGCAGAACAACCCATAACTATTTACGTGGTGGTTTTGTGGTGTCTGTCTTTGAAACATCTGGTCTGGCATCAAATACTGTTGACACCAGCTAGCTGATGGGCAGAGGATAACTGCTGAGGAACATTCCACATGGGAAATTCTGCATGGCACAGAACAGACCCTGGTCCCTTCGTCTGTTATATGGCATGTCTTGGGTTGGTACCAACAGAGTTTTTTTAATAAGGAATACATGCATGTCATCAGGTTATAAAGTAAAAGTTCAAGAGATTTATTTCCCTGGGTGAATGGTCTTCTAGATGACAGGGTACACAAATAAAGATATGAGAAGACAGATGTTGGGCTGTGTGAAGGGTGGAAAATTTTGAAATGGCTGAACAGTGGTCATTATTCAGCATTATTAATTAAATATTTGAAGAGTTTTGGAGGATTTAATGAGCAGCAGTTGTAACCGTGTTCTTAGTGCCGAAGTGAGAGGAGTCATGGCAGGTTAGGAAGAATAATATGGTAGAATTAATTAAACTAATTTGGTTTGTCGCATCTGGACTACAAAAGGCATGGTTTTGGAGGGCTCTTAGAAATAGATGTTCTGTTAATAGAAGACTGAAAAATGACTATTTCCATTTGGAGCATTGACTCATCCCTTCAAAACTCTGTAATTAACTCCCCAAATAATAGGCAATACTCATTTTCCACAGAAAACTGTCTAGAAAAACTTTTTCATGCTCCAGGGTCCTGCTTGATCTATGTAAATGGCTGTTGTGGCGTACTGTTCACTATCCTTATATTGCAGGACAAAAATGCAGAATAGTATCAGAATTTCTCTTTGTTTTGGGACTTTTTTGTCATGTTTCAGGACAAAACAATAGATAGAGCTCTCAAAGGCACGTACTGAAGTAGAAAGTCAGCAAATGTTCACAGCTTCAGGCATCTATTTTTAAATTGATAGGTCCTTTAAAACTTTACAGATTCAGAATATTGAACTAACAGGATTTTATCTTCCATTTCTCCTTTTCTCCTCCTCCTAATTGCTGCACATTTTCAGTCTCTTTCTGCAGCTCTTCTTGCTTCCAATTTCCCAAAACTGTCTACTGTTTTGACTTCTTCATTCCTGTGTTTCTACCACCCCAGGCAAAACTCACACAGCCTGAATTTGCTCCTTAAAGCTGAACTAGAATTTGAGTGTCTGGGTGCATGAGGAATCAAAATGTGCCCATACTTTAAGCCCAAGAGTTTCTTAAACACTTAAACTCAAGTGCTCACGGTCAAGCATCTGAGTCAGAACGGTTGAGTGTTTGACTTCAACTCCACTGCAATCCAGTATTGAAACGCAGATAGATAGATAGATAGATAGATAGATAGATAGATAGATAGATAGATAGATAGATGGATGCAATGTGGTTAAGTTCTCCCAGTTTTGTCCACTGCTCTCTGGGTTGTCCTGCTGAGGCCCAGCTCCTCTCTGTTGGTTGCACTGAGGATTTTAGCCATAAGTGCTGAAGCTCTCATCGGGCAAATCTGGTGTGGGATAGCTGACATCAGCTTTTCAGCTTGTAGCAATTCTGCTCCTGCTGGTCCTTTCTTCATCATTTGAACTCCTGGGTCTTCTGGTTTTGACAAACTCAGTGGGATGACACCAAACAAAAGGATAAGAGTTAGTGTATGAGGGAAATTTATTTTTTTTTAGCACTGAAGCATGCACATTCTCTGTTAAAGAGAAAAGTAGTAGCACTATTCTTTCCCTAAAAATTAGACTTGTGTAAAATGCTGATTAACCTTAATGAACAGTCATATCTTTCTTGTCTTTACAGTGGCCTTTTTAAGGTGCATATGAGTGAATGTCTTCAAATTAAGTCTACCTTGGCTGTTGTTTTCTTTCTTACACTAAATGTGTATATTTAATTGAAAGCAATGAGAGGTCCTCTTAGGTTGAGTTTGTAAGAGTGATTCTCCTTCAGTGGAGTAAATACCTTGCAAGGAATGTCGTCAGTCCTGTCTCTTTTACATAGCTCCGTGAGGGCTGGGTAGGCAGGACTCACTGAGGAGGGACGCTGGAAGCAGCATGTGGGAACTCCAGCTGAGTGATCTGTACTCACATCCTTCCATCAGCTGACTTTCATTTCTTACCTGAAATTATACTGTTTTAATGGATGAACTAAAAAACCTATTTCTGTATTTGTTGTGCAAACCATCCCTTTCTGGATTGGGTTCTCTGTTTTCTGCTGAGGGAAGGAAGATCTAGAATTCTATGTATCAAGGGGAAGGATTTAATGGAATTAATGGGCCGAGGCTAGTTCTATGAGAGTCAACAAGACCAAGTGCTGGATCCTGCACTTGGGTCACAACAGCTCCATGCAGTGCTACAGGCTGGGAGAAGAGAGGCTGGAAGGCTTCCCAGCAGAAAAGGATCTGAGGATGCTGATCAACAGCTGCTGAACATAAGCCAGTCTGTGCCCCGACGGCTGAGAAGGCCGATGGCATCCTGGCCTGGATCAGCGGGAGTGTGGCCAGCAGGGCCAGGGCAGTGATTGTGCCCCTGCACTCAGCACTGGTGAGGCCACACCTTGAATCCTGTGTTGAATTTTGTCCTTCTCACTAAAAGAAGGACATTGAGCTGCTGGAGTGTGTCCAGAGAAGGTCAGTGGAGCTGGTGAAGAATGTGGGCACAAGTCTTAAAGGAATGGCTCAGGAAGTGGAGTTCCTCAGGCTAGAGAAAAAGAGGGTTGGGGGGGTCAGGGGGAACCTTTCTGCTTTCTACAAATACCTGAAAGGAAGTTGTTGCAAGGTGAGGGTCAGTCTCTTCTCCCAGATAAGAAGTAATAGGACAAAAGGAAATGGCCTCCAGTTACACCAAGGTTGCATCAAAGTAGGTTTAGATTGGATATTAGGAAAAAATTCCTTACCCTGGTTGTCCAGTGAAGTAAAGTCTCCATCCTTGATGTTTAAACTTTCAGGTGCTTTTAAGTAAGAATCCAGAGCCTGAGAAGTATCTGTTGTCTGCAAGTGTCTGTGGTCAAAGTAGCCAACCAAGGTAGTATCTGGTGAACAAGAGAGTTAGAAGTGTGTTGAGGGATGGGCTGGACAAGTGCTGCACTTGGAAGACATTGATGTGGTGTGACGAGAGTGTTGGAATCAACCTGCCAAGTTGGATGGGGCTACTGCTATATTTATACAGTGCCCTGCACTAAGTGTTTGTGGTAAGAATATCTATGTAAGACAGTTTGGTAGTGAATTTGAGTACATTTTGTAGCACTGTGTCATTGGCAAGAGTGTGCATCCCACCATCTGCCATGTAGTTTGTGCCTGCTTGTCCAGCTCACAGCAGCTGCTGGATTTGAGATGCCCAACACTGTGGCCACCCAGTGACAATGAACACTGTTTGGTGCTCTTGGCTGGGGAGTACAAAATTATCTAGGCTGCGTTGCTGCTGGTGCAACTACAGGTTGTGGTCAGAGCCCTGATTCCTGGGTTCTCCTTGCAGAAACTCCTTCCCACCCCCATCTGACATCAAAACTGCAGCACAGCCCAGATGGTGCACAGAAGGTTCCAGCCAAAGTAGCTCAAATGTTGCTGACAACCTCGCTGACATGTCATGCTGATGTCTGTACAGGACTCAATTTCCTTACAGAGGCCATTTCAGCTGGATTTTTCAGGGCTGTTTGAACTTTGTGATGGTACTCTTACTTGGAAATTTTCTTTTGAAACCAAGGGTTCTCTGCAAAATATTTACTGACTTTTGAAGAGACGCAAGGAAGGAGATTCTGCCTACGAAAAAGCAAGTGTTGCGTCACTGGTTCATTGAAATAGTTTCTTGCAAGCTGCTCATGATTCATAAGAGATAATAAATAACTGAAGAATGATTGTGCCTAACAAAGGAAGCAGTTGTTGCAGAGATGTTTTGTTGTCCGGGTTATGATTAGCTGGTTTCAGAAGGGGAAGTAAAATTTTAGACACACAAAAGAAAGGTAAATATGGACATCACACAGTTTCCTTTCCTTAGTTTTGGTTTATGCTGAACTGTGGGATCAATGTAACTGCCAAGAGCATTTCTGTAGACACTGAAGGTACGTGATAAAAGTCACAAAGAAGTATAGCCTAAAATCATGGCAAAAATGGGATTTTAAAAAGTTTGCTTTATGCAAGCACAAAATCCAGTTTGGCTGTATTAATCTTCCCCTCTGACATGATACAACATCATTCTTACCCTTAAATATAAAGCAAGATGGTGGGATTTTCCAAAAATCTACATTAGTCTAAGTCTGAGCTCACTAAAGTAAATGGGTATTTATGAACAGTGTTGTGCAAGTCCCATGGCTAAGAACATTTAAAAATTGTACACCATTCCTAGTAACATCTTATGCAAAATTAATTTTACTGAAAGCAAGTGCCGTAAATAAAGAGGAGGTTTTACAGGTTGAATTTTTATGTTTCATAGGGAAATTATAGTTGATTTTACCAGCTTACTAAGAAATGTCTCGGAATGCTGTTTACACAAATAGTCAGAAACCTTCATAAACATCGTAGAGTAATGGGAAGTCTGTGTCAGCTCATGGTAAATTGCAGAAATATCTGGTAATCTGGTCATTTGGGGAGAAAGTGTAGCCTGAAAAGATGAGGGTTGCAAACTTGTAATCATGAGAATAATTACACAGCCCTGTGTCCTGATGTTAATCGTTGCATCACCCCTGCAAGGTAGGATCTATAGTATTGCCTTAATCCTGTTGATTTTCTTAGTCATGTGAATGCCACAGGAATGATAAATCTAGAGGCTCTTTTCCTTATATTCAGCAGATCCATAATTGTGTAATTTGGCTTAAAGCAGCCCCTAGGGCAGTGCGTGTTCATGGGAAGCGTGCAGAGGGGATTGTGGGGATTAATAGCAACAAGGGGAAAGTCACAACCTGTTTTTCCCCCTTCCCCTCTTTCTTTTGTTTCTCCCAGGAGAAAAACCCTACAAATGTACCTGGGAAGGCTGCACCTGGAAGTTTGCTCGATCCGATGAACTGACGAGGCATTACCGCAAGCACACGGGAGTGAAGCCATTCAAGTGTGCAGACTGTGACCGCAGCTTCTCCCGCTCGGATCACTTGGCGCTCCACCGCCGCAGGCACATGCTGGTTTGAGAAACGCTACCTGTTCCAGCCGAGTTTAAGAGCTGGGTCTCTTAACTACCCGCAGTGAATTCAGCAGGGCTGAATCCCCCTCTACAGTGTTAACAGGCAGGGCTTTCCCTGATGTCTGTAACAAAAAATAATAACAGAAATTACAAAAAAGCAGGAAAAGAAGTGCCACTCTTCTCCTCGCCATCTGAAGTTAACCCTGTCTGCCCCTCAGCATGGCTACCCCCTGAAAGTGTCATCACAATCACCTGGGAAATAGCAGCCAAGATGCTACAGGAATGGGCATTATTTTACATGCTGCATCCTTTGACAAAAAATGTTTATAGCTTGTATGTCTTCTCAGCGGCCAGACATTTTGTTTGTGAAAAATCACTGCTGATTGGAGGATAGATACCACAAACTGATGATGATGATGGTGATGATGATGATGATGATGATGATGATGATGATGATGATGATGATGACAACAATGATGATGAGGATGATGAGAGCAAGACCACTAGATCTGTGTTATGCCATCTTTTCCCCTTGTTTTCAGTACCATCTGGCCGGTGCCAGCACTGCACCGGAGCTGTACTACAGAAAAGCTGTATGTGAGTAGGCAAGAAGATTCTGCTGGAGAGGTCCCGCTGCTGGAGCTGGAGGGTTGCTTGATAAGACTTTTGCAATAATGATGGTGGCATTTTAATATCATACCACAATTTGTCATTATGCCCTAGAGGACACCAGCCATTTAACCTTTTTCTTTTATCTTTTTTTCCTTCTTTTCTTTTCTTGTTGTTGTTGAAGTCTGTAAAATAAGCAAAGGGCAGCAGCATCTCTGCTGAAATACCATATTACGTATCTGTATTTTACCATAGACTTATTTAGATCCATTTTCTGATTTGTATAGAAGGAGCCCACCTAAAAACTACTACCCTATTCTCAATGTGCTGTTTTCTTTCATGCAGGTATCCTCTTCCCCAAAACCACTATTTGAACCCAAGGAAATAGATCTTGTAATTGCTGGTACCAAGGTTAGTAGTATAGCCATTCATGAAATGGAATTGAATGTATCATCAAAACAAAACAGAGAAGAAACGGCTGCATCTCTTGCAGAGAAAAAGCAATAATGAAAAAAATGGCTCTTGAGACAATAATTTACTCCACACCAACAGAAGTGGGGAGTATGCAGAAGCAGCTTGTAAGATTTAAGCATTTAAGTTAATCTTTCTGCTGGTTTCACTGACCTGGTAGGTTCCACAATTGAGTACTTTTATTTCATTGAATATAATACTTGTGTCTGGAAAGCAGGAAAGATAAAGGAAAGAGTTGATTGTTGAGGAGGTAGTGGATGAACTGTAAGTAGGACAGAGAAATACTTCTGCAGTGATGCTCTGCAAGACATTAGATTTCTCCCTGGGAGTTAGGGAATAATAAGATTTTGCCAGCTGTTTAGTATGATATAAATGGCCCTCTGTATCAGTACCAGTGGCTGCCTCTGCTGGGATTTTCAATCCAAGCCTTTTCAGATTAAATAAAAGGAAATTCTTGATCATTCCCATACAGCCCTATAATTGCAAACCAATTTGTATTAATTGAATTACGTAGGAAAGAGAGAAACTCTTAGTCATCAGTTATTCATGCAAACAGAATAGTTTTTTTCTGTTTTCTTTCCTTACAAGGATCTGCCTATTCAGCTAACTTTGACAAAGGAGAGGCTTGGCAATATTTTCTAAATGTTGAGATTTTCATAGCTTAGAGATGAAAGATGTAAACATAAAGGTCTTTTGCAATGCATTTAATTATGAATATTTTGTTCCAGGAATTGCACAGATTAAATTTGTGATGCCATTTGTTCAAATTTAAATGTTTGACCGTCTCAGTTAATATGTAGTAATGTTGGGGGGGATTCTGAAATCAAGGTAATCTTTAAGAAAAAACAACACAGAATACCCATACAGATACAAAAACATTTACAGTTAATTGCGGATTATTATGACTGGGATAATAATTTATAATAGCATTCACAAGACCCCAGAGTTTGACTGTCGTTAAATATCCTTAATATTCCCCAGTATGGATAGTTTATCAGCTCTTTGAAAGACCTTACTACTGTTAAAGCTCAGGCTTCCCAATGCCAAGTGGTCAGCAGAGAAACTCAACACAAATTATTCACAGCTGTTGTGGGAAAAATGCCTCTATCAATTCCCACTGACCATGTCCGTGATCTACTTCCACCAAATTCAATGACATTCTAGAATCCATCTCCAAATCAGGGACAGAGCAGGGCTGCTGGAAAGACCATGAGGCATTGCAGGACAGCAGAACTGTTGTCTTTACCAGCAGCATTACTGTTGATTTGAAAAACTGGTTGTCAAAATATTGTTTGTGAGGTGCTTCATGGGTTATGTCTGAGGTCTGTTTTTTTGTGTACTTCAGTATCATCCCCTTAAATGCATCTGTCATTGTTGGCATTTAGGGAAAGAAGTCAGGTCAGGTAGAGCTCCACTGATTAAATTTTTTTACTGCCGAAGAATATTTTGCCAACTAATTATTTGAATAGCAGTAGCTCAGTTGAAGAACCAATGGCATACAGAATTCCTTTTGGGATCTGTGATTTATTTTTCTTTTTCATAGAAAATTAATTTTGCTTGAGCAGAAACTCTTAGTGGGCATTCTGTTAGCATACAGGAGGATGGGATGTTACTCTAAGAGGCAGGGTGCAACTGAGAGAGATCAGTGTTCCTCTTTAGGTTTCCCGTGTAGTCAGGGAAGATAGAGAAACTACAAGAGAAATGGAGAGGCCTTAAATTTTAGCATTCAGCTTTGAAATGTCCAGTGGAGGAGAATATATATGACAGACCCTGGAGAGGCTTGTCTCCAAAGCTGAGGTTGGTCTTTGTAGCTAATTGACTGTTACTTTATGCACTGGAAACACTGCAACAGAAAGAGGGTCTTGTTTTATTCAAAGAACCCCAAAGTGATGGAGGGTTAAAGCAGCAGTGATGCCAAGGGACGCAGGCACAGTGTGGCAATGGAAGGAGAATGAAGCCAAAAGGCAAAGGAGCGTGTGCTACATTTTGTTATTTCACAGGCAGGAAGTACATCCTCAGCCTTGCCAGCACATGTGAAAGGGCTTCTCGTGCTCCTGTTGCCTGTAGACAACTTGCACAACCAGCAGTAGTCCACCTCTGGGTTTCAAGTATACAGTACGGTTCTTGATGAGATTCTCACTCATACCAGCACCTGCAGGCTTTGATCCCAGTTGCTCTCTAGGGTTATTTTCTAGTTTTTGTCCCCTTCAGAAGTATTTTAAGAGAAGTTACTCGGTAGGATGGGGGTGCTTGAATGTGGAGCAGATGTCCCCCAGATCCTCAGGTCTGAACCACAGCCAATAAAGGCAAAGACCATGGGCAGTTGCTCCGGGGTAGTTCCCTCAGAAATCCTATTATCCCACCACAGGTCTGATGTTTCATGGCAGGGGCGAAGGTTTACATCATGTGTAGCAAGCAGAAATACCAATCTCATCCTGACACTATCCAGTAGCTCCATCTTAACTGAGCAGTTGTGATACACAAATATACACTGCCCCGTTCCTTCAGAAAGACAGAGATTTCATGCTATGGCATTGCACGTTACAGCTTGCAAGGGAAATTATGCCGTGGAGTGTCAGATTTCATATATTTTCAAAAGTTCCAAATGGATTTGTCAGGAAACCTCAGGAGCCAGCATTTTAGGAAAATGAAATGAGCAAAAAGCTTTGATACACAAGTTTTAAAATTTTTTATTGTGTCATTATTATTTGAGTACCCCTTTTATTCAGCACTGTAAAATTGGCTCATTGCAACAGCAGTTTTTACTTGTGGATGAAGATGCAGTATTCCTTACTCTCTCTCATGCTTACATAATTAATTAAATAGATTTTGACTGACTTGTATATATGAGTATTTGCTGGAGTAATGTATAACAAAATTAACAGTGTTGAAAATTGCATCAGTGATGTTGATGTTCGGATAAACTTGCAGTGCAGAGCATGGACACACAGCTGGACAGCCTTTCCCCCATTTAATACTGAGAATAACAGTGATCATAAGTCTCGTTTTCCATTAGCCACATTGAAAATGTATTCTAGTTGCCATTTATAAATTTATCTTATGATAATAAATGCTGTTTAATGTAAAAAAAAAAATCTCTTTCTCCTTTATTGAAGGTGGGTACTCAAGATCAGAGTAAGTGTGACTAATAATATCCCACTTACTTTTTAGTTTGAATTTGGGTTTGGAAAGGTCACTGTATGAAACTGCATCTTCCACAGCAGTCAGCTCTTAAGATCGTTCAGTAAATCCATGCTACTCCCACGTGCTCATCCTTACACTCATGCATATGAACCCCAGCACTTCCAAGCATTCCTACCCATGTGCAGGTAATAAAAAAGTGTATTTAAAATTAGAATTTAGGGAAAATAACAGAAGAGGAAGGATTTTAAGTAAACACTGTTATAGAAAATACTACCTTAAGAAACCAGCTCATGTTAATTGTGTTATGCCTTTGCCTGTGATACATGACTGCAGAGTTGCACAAATAAATTGTGTTTTCACAGTTTTGCTATAGCATAGCAGTTGCTGTGTAATGTATGCTTATGAAGTCATGCCCACTGGAACATTGAAAAGGCTTAAATTCTCCACAATAAATCGGGTTTTGGCATAAAAATGTAACTGTAAGGATACTGCATCTTTAGAAATCAAAGTAACTTGAAAGTATTTTACTGTACTTGTAACAGTTAAAATATTCTGTAATATATGTGATAATGGAAAAGTATTTTCAGACTGTTTTACGTGGGGTGTTCAGTGGCTTAGATGAAGTACACTTTTAAACAATCCTTACCTTCAGTTTTCATCGGGAAGACTGTTAGGATAATGCCTTGGAAGGCATGAACACAAAACACAAGAAGTAAATTGTTCTGTTTTATCAGAGCATGTTTTCTCTGCAAAATGGAGTGGCCACTTCTTTGCTGTTTTGCAGATGGTGTGTGATATAGCAAAGTTATGCTGAGTCCTTCAGTGTCAAATAAGTCAACGCTCAATGTCTTTGATTGAATAAAGGAAAAAAACACTTAAACAAAATGAAAACCATATGAAAGGTTTGACGGTTTTTTGATTTCTTTTTTTCCTTCTGGCATTTTACAATGAACTGCAGGTAAGGAATGGCAAACACTCGTATGATTTTATTTCTTCTTGTATTTCCCCAACTACGGTGCATCCCGATTAAAGGTTGCAGAGCTGAAACAGGCAGCTGCTTTTTGCTGATTCCAGGGGAGTTTAGTCTTCTAGGTGCAGTAACATGTCAAGAATATCCATTGTAGCAGGACAGTTCTGACATTTTAAATACACATACACTTCAGTGAGATAGCCTGAAATGTATTTTAAAGGTGAAACAGAAACTGAAAGTGCCTGTAATTAGAACTGATGGGATGTTCCTATACTTTTACACAGCAATAACTTAATGGAATTCTGTTAACAATAAGGTGAAAATGAAATTTTACTTGGAGAACAATAATGCAGCACAGAAACAAACACAAAGTGCCATTTGTATGTTCACATGTTGAGATACTGTGTTAGAGGTTTTAGTTATTTTCTCAGATAACATCTGTCATATATTTGTAAGAAGAAAATAAATCTTAGTTTACAAATGACTCGTAGCTGTACCGATTCTCAGTAGGTGTGATTGGAGGTTGTTGTCAAAGCAGTGTTTTAGGGGATTTCTTCCCAATTTATGTTGGCTATGCCCATGTATCCAGGGTATTCTCTAGTGAAGTAATACAAAACCAGCAATAAGCCCAATGGAGCTTTTTATAGGGAATATGGTAGAACAGGGATTCTCTTGAAAAATCCTCTGCATTGAACTCTGGTAACACAAGAGTTCACCTTATGTCTCCTTTCTCTTCATCATGTAATGCTCATAGTATTTAATATTATCTTGGTTAACTTCATGAGTGGACAAATATATAACTTCTCTTTCTTTTGGGGACAAATGAGTTAAAGACAGGGGACTGTCAGTCTAGAGACTATTTGAATAGCAAACAAGAAGTCAATATTCCTAAAATAAAGTATGGAGATTTTTATATTGAGTGGCCTAAACATTTGCATCAGTAGACTAATTGATCTTGCCAGAAAATGGTCAGCTGTGACTCTTGCACTCTTACTTTTTCTCAGTTTTTTTGGTAAATATTAACTACTGCTAATGGACTCTTAAAATAGCAGTGTAATGCCAGCCCTCATGCTTCTTCTATTTTTAAAAACTAATTTATTGGAAATCAAAATGTGACTGGTTGTCCTGATGCCTTTCCCAAGGAAGATTGCTTTCCATCCTCTGAATTTGTACCTGTCATTTATCCAGGCAAAATTTTGTGTTTGAGAAATCCTGCATTTTGTCTAGACTTCTGCTGCCATCCGTGGGTTGCTGCTGGAGTCTTACGGAGGCTCGTACACAGATAAAAGTGCAGATGCAAAAACACCTTCCCCCCACCGCCCCAAAAAAAAGAAAAAAAGTGCATGTGGACGAACATGTAACAATTAGATATTCATGCACAGGAGTGGATTATGTGACAAGGTTGCTCGCTTAGTAACAAATTTAAATGTTAACCACTGGCAGAAATAATCCCATCAGAACATGCATATATTTACTCTGTTGTCCCAAGTTTATTTCCAGATCCTAAGCACATAAAAGAATACAGCTGATGCTGGGGATTTCAGGAGAGCACCAGGAATGTGTCATCAGAAGGACAAAGGAATCTAGTTTCTTACCCAGCACCTGAGCCCTTCTTGGAAAGGAGTGTTCGGTTCTTTGTTCTGGAGCTAGAACACTAGGAGGGGGCACCCTTGGAAAGCTGCCATGTTGGAAGGTTTGGCTGATTCCAGCCCTGGATATCTTTGTTCTTGGGTAGGAAAGGGCACCTTGTCTTCACCATCCTAAAATTAGACAGGATATTTTTCCCTTCATTCTGAAAAGCAAATTCTGAGTAAGGGTTCTTTTTTATTTTGTTTTTTGTTTTTTTTTTTTAGTCTGTTTTATTTGGGTTTTACTTTTTTGGAGTTTTTTTGTTTTATTTGGGTTTGGGTTTATTTTTTGCTTTGCCAGCATTATTCTATAGCAGCTCATGCTCACTGACTTTGAATTTTGAAATAGTTACCCTTGTGGTAACTTTTATGTTATTCAATAGAGATTTTCAGTCCTCCTGCAGAGAAGCAAAACTGGGCATGTGAATTTTAGCGATTACAAAAATAAGAAAAAAAAATTACTTGAGATTCTATTGTCCATATGAATGAACTGCAGCATCTTTTCCAATTCAGAGTCAGAAGTTTCAGTGAGCTAAGCTGCTCTCAGTTACAAAAGAAGAGGTGGTTCACACATTGGCTTGCTCAACCTTGCTCTGTGCTGTGATCTCAGCATTTAGAAAACAGTAATTCAGTGTCTGATGTGGGACCACAGGTGATGGCTTTGATGGATTGTCATAAGCATGAACTATCAAATACACAAATAGGTTCAGATACCACTTTTTTCCCTCTCCCTGCCTCTGTAGATATAAAAAGAGCTTTGGAAAGACAACTTGAGCCAAATCTTCATGCCTGAACTAATATTTTTCAGAATTCAGAGTTGTTGTCATTTCTGGTTTCAGACTTTTTCACTGCTATATTTCCATCTTAAAAAACCCTGCATGGTTTCTTTCTTTCCTGATTGTCCTGTACATGGCTTCCTTGGTAATGTAAATTCTTCAGTGAACACCTACACAATATGCTGTCTTGACCTTCTGTCTGTCCTTACAAAGTTGTATTTCCCATTTGCACATTTGTAGAATATACACAGAGATAGTAATGAATTACTTAAGTTTCATGCACCATCAGCCTTAAGACCTTCAACCCACACACAGGCACATGCATTCATACATCAAGGGAAAGAGAGATTTGGACACTGCTATCAACATGTGGGGTGAAAAATACCATTAAATCAGAAAGTTCTTTCAGCTGTGTTCAGGAAAAAACAACAATACTGAAAAATATCATTCTTGGCCAAGTTACTTATGGACGAAGCGAATTCCCCCATGGCGTTATTTGTATGAAAACCTAAGGATGGGATTGTATTTGGCCCCAAATTGTTCCTTCTAATCAGGTCATTACTGTTGTATGTACCAATGAGTGTTCATTTGATCCTCCTGTGTAAAAATACAAAAACATCCCGTAGTTTACCAAGCGATTCATTTGGGACTGAAGCTTCATAGCAATGGAATTAGTGTGTCCAGCACCTCAGTCTTTTTCCTAGATAAGATGCAAAAGGGAGGGCCATTATCGGTAACCACATAGAGATAGTAGTGTCAATAGAGCTCCTACATTTAAAAGGAATAAAAATACCAGTGCTCGCAGGCAAACATATTAGTTTTTTTTTACTTTCTTTTGCCTTCTTTTCAAAAGCTTTTAAATACAAAAATTACTTTTCTTCAAAACTTAAAGTAAACTTCTGAAGATCTAATTTCCCAATAGTTTCCTCTGCATTTATATACTATGTAGTGTTTAGGCAATGCCTATGTTATAAGTTTATTAATATTATGTAAGTGTTGTTCTTGTATTTATGTATAGTGTATGTATTGTAAATATACTCAGAGCTTTTTTTCCTCTTACTGTAAAAAGGTGATTTTTGCCCTATGATAATGTAAAGGGAGCCCCCTAATGAAATTCTGTCAGAGGATGATTATTCCACTCTATTCTCAAAGATTTAAATGAACAAGTGTTATCGTTTTAAATGGTGTCTCAGACATATTTTGTTGGTGCATTGCTTTTCTGTATTCAACTTTCCTATGAATTGAGCTGTGAATTGAAATAGAGTTTAAACCTTTAAATGTATGCATTTGTACAATTATCTGAATGGAGGCATGAAGGTTAAATAAAGCATTTTGTATGGAACAAACCCCCTAATTATTACTGTGGATGACTCAAACCTTCTGGAATACCTAGTTATTAACTTTTTAAAATTAAATATTTGTTTTCTATAAACATATAGCGATTTCTTTTTAGTGGAATGTTTACTTAAGAAGCTGATTTTACTTGCTTTTCTGATTTTTTTAAAAGACACCATTCTTTCTCCTTTCACGGAATCTGTGCATCTGTGGCAAAGCTGGAACAAATAAAACAGCACTCAGCAGTATAAACAAAAATGTCCTGGGATGATATAAAAATATTTTTCATTACTGTATGATCTGAGTTCCCCATGTACTTTAGAAGGGGAACTCCTTGCCTCTGCCCCTGTCCTTTCCCAGTGTATGGGGAGGCTGGTGCAGTTGATGTGCAGCATCTGTAAGGTACCAGTGCAGCCAGGAGAGGGTTTGTTCACCGTGTGCCCCTGAAGTGAAGGAACAGCTGCGGGAGGAGGGCAGTGGCACACTGGAAATTGCAAGTTCATACCTGGTTGAAGAGAGCTGGTGTTTGTGATTGCTGCTAGGGACACTGAGGCCTGTGGGCTTCTCCCTTGTGTCTGCCCATTCCATAAAAAAAGCTTCCTTTATGTTTGATCCTATCTAGGACAACTGTGGATATCAAGTCAGAGGCTTGGACTGCATTTCCCCCTTACTGATGAAATTTCTCCTTAAAATTAAATTTACCATTCCATTGAATTTCCATCAGCTTACTTTTAACCAATAGGATAATTTACATAGTAAAAGCCGTAGTGTTACATGGCTACAGGAAGAGAAATGAGTAAACAAAGTTATTTGGAGACCTTTGAGCCTTATGAAGAGATGTTTCTCAACCAAATTTGTGTTATAACAGATCTTCCATCTCTCAAACCAATGATGAATTTAAAAATCAGATAGTCGCATTGGCCCTTCCAAAGCACTTCTGCTTTCTACACAATAAGTTGTTTGTTCTTCCTCAGTGTTCTGTGTGTGTTTAATTACATTTTTTCTCCCAAGAGTGCCATAAGTATAAAATGCATCACTGCCTTTTTAGTCTGACCTTCTCAGTGAACGCCCACACCGTCCTCTGCCCTGACCCATGCTCTGTTCCTGAAAAGTTATTTCTTCCACTTGCACAAACAACTGCTCAGTTGTCATCTAATCCCTCCCCCTTTTTTTCCCCTTTGTTATTGAACAGTCCGCTTGGAATGGAAAGCTGGCGCGTTGTGTTAAGTACATCTTACGGGGCAGGTCTGGCTCTCCGTGAGCATGACAAGGAGTGGCCTCTGGTAACCACCTTCAACTTTGCACATTGAGTTACTAGATCAGATAAGCACAGTTCCCTCTCTGTGTGCAGAAAATAAAAAAAATCACATTGGTATCATCCTTGAACCCAGGGAGATTGCCTGCCTCCCAGATGGAGTTCTGGCAGTGCAGATTTTCACCCATGCAAGTCCTCGTGTCCAGCCTCTAACAAGGAAGCTCATCCTAATGAGAGGTCTGTCTGAAAGATCTGCTCGCTCCACTGTGGCCTGATGGCATGAGATTTTGGTTGGGAGTTGAAAGGGCAATGCTAGGGGAAAAAACATGTTGGTGGTCCCCAAGTGTTTGTACTTCCTAAAGTGAAGCCAGCTCTGTGGTCCAGACTGTCACAGGTGTAATTGGTCTCTTCAGCAGTGCCTGCAGTGCGCACTGTGGAAAGTTCCCTAAACCAGCTTCCCATCCTAGCAAGCCAGGCAAAGGTAGATCCTTTAAATAGACAAAAGGACAAAGGCATTTGACTGAAGCTGGAGTGACTCGGTAGTTAAGCGAAAAATGCCAGAATTTCAGAATGTTTGGGGTTGGCAGTGGCCTCTGAAGGTCACGTGGTCCAGCCCCCGTTCCAAACAGGGACACCTAGGGCCAGCTGTCAGGATATCCAGATGGCATTTGAGAATCTGCAAGGCTGAAGACTCCGCAGCCTTGCAAGGCAACCTGTGCCAGGGGTCAGCCACCCTCACAGTGAGAAAATGTTTCCTGATACTCAAATAGCACTGGACCATTCGGAGTCTCTCACTCTGGCCATGAGGCAGAACAGGCTCTCTGGTTCAGGTTTTGACCCAGTCCATAGCTGGTTACAGTTTTTATACCCATGGGTATTTTCTGTGAGAGGCCCCAAATAGCAGCAGTAGCCATACCCTTCCTGTTGAAGCATACTCACAAAGGCATTTACTGCCTCACGTACTTGTCTTACCAAAAATATATAGCCCATAATAACTAAGGCCTGCCCTTTACAAAGGAATGAATAACCAGATTTAGCCAGTAAGCTGAAACATGTCAATATATTTTATCCTTTGTGTTTTCATTTGTATCTTTGCACAACCTTGCTCACAGGTGCACTGTGCCCTTTCCTGGTTATCTTTCTCATTTGCTGGGGATATTGATCTATAAAACCTCCTTGTAAAATATTTCAAATAAATTCTTTGTTTTTTTCTGGGGTGACTTCTCTACACCTGTATTTTTGGGCCTATGCAGAATATTAACAGACAGAAACTAACAATAAAGTCCAGAAACTACTGCAAAAGCAAACAGTGAAACCAAGACGCTTGCAAAGCACTATAAATCTCTGCTGAGCTCAGGTTGCTGTTTAATCTTTATATACAGGTACGTCTCAAGGTTATCTGCTCCTGAGGGGTTCTCTGGAGGCTTTTGTGATTTGTCATCCGCTCAGCTTCTTATCAGTCGCAGGTATTTCCCCTTGTAACATTTATTATGGGCTCCCCTCTGTGTTTCTTTAAAATGCACTGCCCTGAAGAGGCTCTGGTATGCAGTTTTTAAGGAGTTATTAAATCTCCCTCTCCCACGATCAACTGGATCATAAATGTGGCACATGTGACATAGGAGTTGTGGCAGCACTGGTGGCTGAACACCCTGACTGGGACTAGATGGAAACATGGAAGCCTGCAGCTTCCAGAAAGAAGTTTTCTGTCTCCATCTAGCAGTCTCTGGCTGGAAAAGTACAGTAAATACCTTCATTGACTATGTTATGTATATAGAAGAGAATCTACTGCAAGTAGCATAAATAAAATAACCATTGTGGCAACTTGGCTAAGACACCATGTCTGATTTTGAGGTGGAAAAAAATCTCAGTCTTGTCCACCAGGATGATCATGGCCATCCTGCTGTGTCATTCCATTTCAGCAAAGGCAAATCCAGCACTGGCTGCTGCAGTGACATGTCACCATTTCTGAGGAGCTGGCAGACTTGGGAGAGGGACAGCGAAATTCCTTTATCAGCCAGGTGACAGGGAGCCTCTCTGCTCGCGGCCAAGGTTGGGACAGCAGAGGTTTTGCTGGGAAATGGCTTCAACTCCTGTGTCCACAGCCTCATGGAAATGTGCTGCTGAAAGAGAGGGCTGGCTGATGTGGGAAGCAGGATGCAACTGTTCCCCAGCTATCACTTTATCCGGCAGATAAAGCTGCTTTAATTCCTCATTTATCCTTAAATACCTGCTTTGTTTACACTGACATCTGAGTTATGCCTGCTAGCATGTATAGCCATGCAAGTACATGCATATATCTGCTTAGGAAAAATATATATGTATTTATTCATGCACACATGCATGCAGTGTATGCATGTATGTAGGTGGGTACTGACTAGCTCTTTCTAAAGGTTCTTGGGGCACCAGGAGCACTACTGGGAATATATTTAGGAGCCAAGTGTTCACTTAGGTATGCAACAGCCCTTTACTTTCAGATGTTAGAGCCAAAATGGGTGCCACATCCCTGGAAGTGTCACAGGTCAAGTTGGATGGGGCTTTGGCCTAGTGGAAAGTGCCCCTGCCTGTGGCAGGGCAATTGGAACTAGATGATCTTTAAGGTGCTTTCCAACCCAAACTAGTTTTTAATTCTATAAAAGGTCAAGGGAGGAGATGAATGCTCAGACTCCTTCTATGGTTGTCCCCCTCACCTGAGCTGGTGCTTTAGGGGGTACTCCGAAGCCCCATGTGCCCCCAGACCTGGTCTGTTCTCATCTCCCCACAGGCAGCAGGTGTTCACCCCAAGCATGGACTGCAAAGAGCATCCCATAGGAGACAGTGTGGCCTCCCCTTTGATAAAAGGGTGCAAGGTCACCTGGACAGTCTGGGGTCCTGCACACAGCACCATCACCTCAGCACCTAGGCATTGGAAGAGGCAGAGCCCCAGGGGTCAGCAGGGACGGGAAAGCAGAGTTTTAGCCTCAGTTGTCCTGGGGGTTTTGTCTCACGTGCAGGATGGTGGATGGGTCTGCAGATAAGGCATGTGGGCAGGAAATGGGAGCTGCCTCTTTGGTGCTCATCTCTCATTCAGCAAACAGAGGTCTGGTACTTTGCTGCTTCCATCGGGAAGGAGCTTTGTGGAAATTGAAAACCCCGAATTAGCTGAGACGAAATTGATCTCCATCTGCACAAATTGGTAACATGGCTGTTTCAGTCTGCTGGTGAAGTATGCAATCTGTTTCTGTGGCTTTTTGTAAAAAATTAGAAAAGGCTGGTAGAGGGTTTCTGCAGAGCTTTTTTGGTTCTGATTATTCATTTATTTACAAACGATCATTTAGACCATCTGTGGCTTTTCAGTGTAACTGAGAGAAAACTCTGAGCTTCACAGGACTTTACAAGTGTGCCAAGAAGGCAAGAATGCAAAGGCTTTCAGAGCTAATAAAACAAAGACAGAAAAGCTGCTTGTTGTGATGAGGTGGGGGGAGGAAAACACAGGGCTGGGGCCTTTTTCCTTCCTCAGCCATTCTTTGTTTCCATTTTGTTTGACATTTGTAATCAAAGCCTCAGCACCTTCGGTTTAGTTATAATAACTTTACTGTAGTTATTACATGAGCCTCTGCAGATGTACACACAGCCCAAGTTTTTAGCCTCCGGCACTGACCACTCCCCAGACAAGATGCTTGTTCCTGTACCACAGTACGTGTGATTCTGCAAGTTTCATTTATCACAAGGCAGCAGTACAGACACGAGAAAAGTACAGCAGGAGCCAGGGGCTCAAGATGAGGTTTGGCACACAGTACATCAACATCAGAAAAGACTTGTTCCTTCAGCTTTCATCACTAACAACATCTGGGAAGATGAATGTAACTCAGTCACGGTTGCTGCAAATTAAAATAAATGAATAACCTGCCAAGTCTGGGACAGAAGTGCTACATTCATGTGCTTTTGTGGGAAAACTAATGTGGCCCTTCGGGATTGTCAGCTTTAGTTTGATTCACATGGATGGCCATGTACCCATAAACTTTAAGGAGCTTTCAGGGCTTAAATTATTTTCCTTGACTATCCTAGCAGGAAGGGTTTCAGTAGGAAGTAAGGATGGCATTGATAGCAATTTCATGCTAGAGTTCAGCTCAGAGAAATGGCAAGCAAATGTTAGTTCACTGGCTGTAACTTGCAGGAGTGGTGGTGATATCCAGTAGATCGATAGCCACTTATCAAAGACACAGTGGGAAGAGTCAGGAATGGCCTGATAAACACAAGAGGGAATATATCTCCTGGATGGCTGGAGAAGAGAAGGCTCCAAGGAGATTTTATAGCAGTCTTCTAATACCTTTAGGACTTACAAAAGAAGTGGGGAGGGACTTTTTACGAAGTGATTTGACAAAGGGTAATGGCTTTCAATTGAAAGAGAGTAGATTTAGTTTAGATATTAGGAAGAAGTTCTTTACTATGAGGGTGGTGAGGTACTGGATCAGGTTTCCCATAGAAGCTGTGGATGCCCCATCCATGTCAGTGTTCCAAGGCCAGGCTGGATGGGGCTTTGAGCAACCTGGTCCAGTGAAAGGTGTCCCTGCCCATGGCAGGAGGCTTGGAATTAGGTGATCTTTAAGGTCCCTTCCAACCCAAACCACTCCATGCATCTGTGAAATCAAGTACTTTTTTCTCTACAGTAGCTGGAGTTTGAGATGGTGTTTTCACATGAGGAAAGAGCACAGGATGCAGAACTCAGGCTTTTGCAGTATCCCTCTGCAAACATTACTGCTTTACTCCCAGCCTCAGGAAGCACCACTGGGTAACACCAGCCTCTGGTTTCCACCTGGGCGGCCAAGTCTTACACCACACTTCTTACCCCAAGCAGATTGATTTTTCTGGCCTTTCTGCAGGCCAGGTACAGAGATTCAGCTGGGTCTATTTGAGGTTGTGATCTTTAATTCCTGCTAGGCAGGGCGTGGTGGGATGGGGTAGAAGGCAAGTAACTACAGTATGAAGAGGTGGTCAGGCACTTGTGGTATGAACCAAGAACTAAGGCTAAGGTGAGATGTGAAGTCAGGAAAAGGAATGAAAGGACAAGAGCAAGTATCAATGACCCTGGGGCTTAGATGAGGGTGAAGTATGGTTATACAGTGGGCCTAGGGGTCATGGCTAGGGGGAAAGGGCATGGCAGCACCACTAAGATATGAAACACTGTGCCAAACATAACCATTTATACTTTTATTACACCTTTACCTGTACATCACATATAAAGGTGTTTAGAAGTGTCTTTGCAAGTTTTGTAATAATTACTGATGCTGGGTCTATTTCTCCTTTACAGTATGGTTTCTTACCCCCAGGATTCAAACTAAACAAATACAGAAACACACACTTCAGAAATTTGTACAAAAACACTCAAAATGTTAATTGCATTAGATTTACCTCCATTTTCATTAGAGAAAGAATAAGCATTTTGTATCTCCTGTGAAAATCTAGGCCTTCCCATTCTTTTTGTAGTATAAAACCAGGATCTCTAATCACAATGGGCAAGACCACAAACTGGGAGCTTAACAGTTCAAATCACCTTTAAGTGAAGCAAATGCAGCAAGAGTGGCATTTACTTCTTTAGGACAGGTGCTATAAATTTACTGAGAGATTGGAAATTGGGCTGACTCTTGAAAATCATATATAAAATTACTTTAGGCCCACAAGAAATGTTTTTGTATTTGAAATTATGTTCTGCTCCAGTGTGAGCTCAAATTAAAAATTTTAGACTTTTCTAGTGAAGTTACAGGAAACTTCTCTGCATCTGCCTGGACATATTGAGCTTTTTTGTTTTTTTCACTGCTAACATGAAATAGTGAAAGTTGACAAGAGTGTGTATTCACTAAGAAGCTGCCAGGGATTCATAGGGTCCAAATAATTGATACCCATTAGATATCTGAAAACCTGCATGGACTCATTAAGCAGGTGTTTAAATGTCTTGGCTGGATCAGTGGAGCTCAGTGAACCAGCATATTTTCAAAAGAAACTCTCTTGTTGTGAAAAAATGTTGACCAGTGTTCATCTTAATGTGAGCAAGTAGACTGTGCAGGCCAAGACTGGCAAACAAGCAGGAATTAAAGGCTGATTTCCATGCCTCTCCTGGGTATAGCGTCTGCATAAGAGGCAAAGATGCCACAGATTGAACCTACAAAACTGAGAAGTGTGTGTATCATTTTTTTGTTCTGTGTTTCCACGTAGAGATACATTATCATATTTTATACACGTAGCTGCAATAAACTAAGGAAAAGAAAAAAAAAGGTGGTGGTCCCAAGGCTTGACTGTAGCATGAGCTTGAACTCTGGTAGATTTATTGTGTATGCTTAACTGCAACACCAGTGACATATCAGCAGTTTATGGACTGGAAAACAAAGCCATTAAGTTCTTTTGGCACTGTGTTTCTGACAAAAAAGAAGGTCTGAAGAAAGGGAGGTACAAAAATGTGTTTTACACTGGAGGCCCATTAGCTCTATTGATCACAGAAACTGCTTTGCAGCCTCCACCTGCAGTATTGTGTGTGAGGGATTTATTTTATGCTCTGTTCATCACAACAAACAGACCTCCCTAGTAGCAATGTGTGTTCTTATATAAAAGATAATTTGGGGGCTCTGAAGATTTGAAACCCAGATTTGGTCCTAATTATTGGAAGGTCACCTAGGAATTCTGGAGAAGTTTGTTTATCCTGATTCCAGCCTGCTAGGTCCAAGAAAATACACTTAATTCAATCCAGGTGACTTTCCATTAAATATAATCTTGTCTTAATTGGTGCCACCTTGACCTCTACTTGTGAAGTCTGTTTTGTGGTCTACAAGTCTAGTTTTAAATGCTCAAACACACATTTCTCCATCTGATTCCCTGTGATTTCATTATGACAACAACACATTTCAAACCAGTCTCCGTGTGTGCGTGAAATGCAGGGAAGGTTTAGGAACAAGAGCATGTCCAAGCAGGATAGATGTCTTCCTCAAACTGCCCGCCATGATGGTCTTTGTTACCTGAGCCCACCTCACAGTTATCATAAACTTTAGGATGTCCAAGGTTCAGAGATCAATTAATTATTCAAAGGCCCTGCTCGCTGGGGTAGTTCATCCCACTCACTCTCCCCAACAGAGAGGCCACAACTTCAGTTTATGGGAATCATAAATTGGTAAGTAGGATTTGTGGGCCCTGTGAGTTACAGGTCATGTCTCCACCAGTGTGCTTTCCTCCTTGAAGTAACCCTTTCAGCCTGGCAGCCCTATATAAGGCTTGAGTTCACCCTTGTGGGGTATTCCCAGGAGACCTCAGCCTCTCTTAATGATTTGACACTTTAGCACTGCTCCAGTGAGAGGAGGAACAGGAAGGTTGAGATGCTCCTACAGAGTAGTGGGCTGAGGAGCATTAAGAACTGCAGTTCAAAGCAAATGCCTTCTGCTTGGCATGAGGATTTTAATCTGATCTGGCATTTCAAACTGATGAAAATATTGCTCTGAATTTCCATTTCTGACAGTGGCAGAGAAACAGAAGCTCCTTTATTTCACCGGAAGCCACAGTTTCTATTCTGGGAAGAAATACAGGGGTTAAGTAGCCCATATCACAGGCATTAGCCAAGTGGGAGCTTGTCATATTTGATCAGTTGCTGGTGGTAGGAGATTTTCTGTGAAATGCGGTAAAAAAAAATGTACTCAATCACTGACATAAATTAATACTCTAACAATATTAAACTTTGACTTCAATAGTGGCTGCTGCTTCAGAGGGCTTGAAAAACTGAAATTCTGAATTACATACCAAACCCAGGCCACCGACTCATCTGGCAACATTTACAAATGTCATATCAATACTTTGCCAGAAAAGAACAAAGGCAAAACAGTGACAGGACCCAGCAATCTCAGAAGAGAGAGAATTTGGATGGAAATTCATGTGGAGTGCTTCAAACAGGTATGATCTGGATTGACCTGTATGTTAGTGTTGCAGGTATTTTACAGACACAGGAGGTTTGAAAACTTTCAAGTAAATTACATTAAAATCAATACTATTAATAAAACTGCACCATGTGCCATAGGGAAGCCAAGCACTGCTTGATACAATGCACAAATATATTTGTTGCCAAGATTATATAAAGTGCATTTTATATGCAGAAGACAAATATTTTGGCTTTTGTTCAAAGCTGCAGCTTCTGAAGTCATGTGGCACCATGAGATGAAGATCCCATTTGAACTTGGGACAAGAAAAGATGATTCATGGGGTTGCAGAAAAAAAATCTAAAAATTTGAATTGTTCAAGAACAGAGTAGGCAAAGAGAAGGAACAGATTTCTATGCCATTGTTGCTTTTAAGTAAAGTTCGAAGTTTGAACCCTAACATGATGATTTTTATAATGATACTGATAATGCTACTAGACACTTTGGACTAACAGGAATAATTAATATCCTAGTGTACTTTATTACAGAGAAGATTTTCATATTGCTGCCCAAGAGCAACGTACAGTTCCTGAAGCAAAATCCAGAATCTTCAGCTTCTAATTGTGTTGTGGGATTCAGCATGTGCCAGCTTAAGGCACCTGGGTGGGATCTTATTAAAGAAAAGGGAGGCCTGAGTGGCAGAGGTGGGTGTGAAGAAATGTGAAACTTGTTACATCTACCTTAAAAAGACACTAAGAGATTTTAAGGACCTGGAACAAGGGTCTCTTACGCAACAGTGGGTACTGATTTTTAGGGTATGTTTAAGGGAATCAGTTTAAAGGACAGACAGTATTTTATGAATGTGTGCTGTGAATTAGATTTCTTTTTGGAGAGCTTAAGCAGTGATGGGTAGAGTGAAGGGATGGATCAGTAGCGCCATGCATTGTGTTGACAAGAAAAGGCGAAATCTCCTCTGTGGCCTGCAGATTGTGCCAGTCTGCTATTCTGCTGTATGACACAGAGACCCAAAAACTCATCTATGCCAATGGACCTCACTACAAGCCAGGCATCAGTCCCACCATGACTGTGTCTGCTCTTTTAGGAGAAATAGGTCACCATTTCACTGAGAGTGCTCCCAATGTTTGCCCCTATAAAGCCTATGTGGATATGTTGACCTCACTGGGTTGTATCTATAGAATGTGGTACCAGCGCTCAGTCAGAATCTGGAGCCAGAGGAGCAAGACATGACTCCCCATCAGGGAAAGAATTGGAAGACAGTTTATACAGGGAACCAGTTCAGGTTTTTGGGTTGGGTCCAGTCTAGCTACATGCTGATTCCGTGGTGAGCCTCAAGCTACTCCAGAAGTGCTTTATCAAAGTTGAAACAATCAACCAACTATTGCCAGAATCCTCAGATACATTTTTTTTCTTTTTTTATTTGCAGCTGACCATGGTTTCCAAACCATGCCATCCGCACAGAAGGGCACCATTCATTATGCAGGTGTATTGTTCCCCATTTAACAGATGTATTTCCAAAGGAGTTGAATTCACCTGGCTGGTGTTTTCTTTCACAGTAGCTTTGGCTTCCTTGGTACTATGCCAAGAAAGACATCTTTGTTTGTGCCCTTCACTCTAAGTGGTGTCAGCAAATTACTGGCAACAGCACATATTAGTGTCTTCATCAGAGTGAGAATTTATGATGTCACCGCTAAATCCATCAGGGACATTACATCCTTATAATTCATAGCTGACTCTTAAATACATGAAAGGAATGGCAGTGTGCCAGCTAACAAAGAATAATTGCCCTACTTACTTTAGCCATGATAATTTGCTTAAATAATAAAAATATGCTGGTGCAACAAGAAGAAATTAATGCACTGATAAACATAAAGGAGAAAAACACGTAAGTACTGAGCCATATATTAAATAATACCCATCTTTCTGGCAGTGTCATTCTCAATTTCTGATATTTTAAGCTGATGGAAGCTTTGATCAACATTTACACTTCATTCAGTCAAGAGGAATATGGCAGCATTATTTAAATTTCATTTTATGGCCCAAAGGATGGTAATAATTCGTGGCTGGAAAAAAAATGATACATGAAGCAAGTTACAGTAATTGCATATTTTTAATGCAAAATTAATTGACTATGCCTGAGAAAGGATATTAAGGGAGTATTCCAGGAGCCTGATTAATTTGGAAAGGAAGCTGAGACCACTGATGAGAGAAATTGCTAAAAACAGCTCCCCCCCCCTCCCCGGCCCCAGTATAAATTTCTGAATTTTTCACTGCTCAAGTCAGGGTTACCTTCTCCTTAAACTTTTTCTCAATGAGAAAAATACACTTGGTTCACGGTGGAGAATTAAGGCATGAACAGATTTCTCTGGGACACAAAGCAGTCATCTTGGTATCTACACATTTTTTAATTTGGAAATTATCCATTACTGAATCAAATACCTTTGTTTTTTGGTTTTTTTTTAGCAACAACAACAGCAAAAAAAGCTTTCCCCTCTTTCTCTAGTCTTCACCCTGAAAACTCTCTTTAAAGAATGTTTTCATTAAAAGTCAGCTTTGATGGAACACTTTCAGCCAATACAAATGAGTGTGTTTTCGGTAAAACAGACTTCAGTAAAGCAACATGAAGAGGAGCTGGAGACATTTGCCCTATTAACCCATACCTAATATAGTAAAGACTGGAAAGGACTTTGTAGTCAAAAAGATTTGCTTTTCAAAACATCACACTTAAACTCAGAGGGATGGGGGAGAGAGGGAAAAAAGAAGGGAAGCTTGGTGCAAGAAATCATCTATACAAGCTCCAAAGGCTGCCAGACAAAATATTAGTCTTCTGCTAAATTATACAGCATGATATAGAAACACTTGCATTTCTGAAAGGCAACAAAAGAGAAAAATACTGATGAGGAAACTGAATCTTCAAAGCCAAAGCTAGGGATGTTATTCTATGCTCCACGGTAATCCCCAGCTTACACCAGCTCTCTGTTTGGTTCCCAGTGCCAAGGGACAGTAAGCTCCACTGATTTCACCACCACTATCCTACAGCCTATGAATCAGAGGCGTTGTATTACAGCCAGGAAAAAGGAACCTGTTGAAAGAGATGTGCTCTGTAACCACGGCAGTCATCAAGAGGGTTACGGATTTTAACCACATTAGTGAGTAAATTAAGGCAAAGCAAACTGTCAGCATAAACCTGTGAAGGGGAAAAATCCAGGGGGAGGCAAATGACTGCAGTGATGATATTTCCGTGATTATGTGAGTCTGGAGAACAGTGCACACCTTGTTATACGACTTATGAAAGACGCTACAATTTGTGCTCCTTACATTTTGGAAGATGTATACTAGCATGGTTAAGGAAAGCTGTCTATACTTAAGTACAGTAAGATGAGCACGCAGCCACCAGACACTTCTAGTTTCTTATCCAAAACTCGTGAAGAACATTTTTCCTGCTCCTTTTATTAGCCAGCCAGAAATATTAAAATGACTGTTCTACAGTATGCCATAGGTTACCTGGAATACCTGAGTCACTTTGTATTTTACATATCTTTATTTCTTTTAGTGTTCAGTCTGAATGTTATCACATTGAGGTGGGATTTATTGCTATAAATATTTTCCTTATGACTCTTTCCCAGTGCTTGTTTGACAGTGATAAAAACTAAACTGACACATGTTCATTGTGTGGTAATGCACTTAATCCGTGCCTTGTCTCTGGAGTCTTATAATCTATAGACTGCATTGCATAAAGGAATGGCTTTTACAGTACTTCAGTCTTTATAAAGCAACCATTTGTGGATTAAGGGTGTCTTTCCCTACTGATACATGTTGGCACACCTACTTGTAATTTCCATTGTATAAGCCAAGAGTGAATTCTGCTTGGTAAGAACATGTAGGTATATTGATGCAGGTGCACTACATCTCAAGGGTTACCCAAGGTCATCTGAAAGCCAAATCTGCTCTTGAGCATCTGGAAGGCCACAAGGTTGATGCAGGGGAAGACTTTCCTTTGGAACATTTTAGTACTTTATGTGCTCAGGCACTGCCAGCACATTTATTATCCATCATCATGCCATGATGGGATCAGGGTGCACATGAGGAGGTCAGGGCAAGCAGGACAGGCCAAGCAGACCTTTGCAGGTTGCCTGAGAGGAGCTCAGGTGGAGAGGAAGTGTGATTGTATATCCACAGCTACAGATGTAGCTGTGGCATGTCTTGTCCAAATAACACTGAGCACATGTACACATGGCTAACTTGGGGAGGAAGTAAGATCTATGGCACTTTTATTTAAATAAAACGACCGGTGGAATTGGGACTGAATAACATCTTGTTCCACAAACATGAGACTACAGACACAGAGCACATTTGCTCAGGTAGCTGAAGAAAATACTGTACCAAGGAATAATTTCCCTTGCAGGTGAGTGCTTTGGAATGCTGAGGTATGAAATATTAGTCACTTTACCTGCTGTGTCAAAATGTACGTGTTTATGAATAACCCATCTCAAAAATGTGGCTTGTGTCAATCCATCTGTTCTTAATACAGATTCAAAACATGATCCTCGTTCTTGGATTTGATTCAAATGTGACCAGAAACCCAAGAGAATGATTTCTATATTTGGAAGTATAATTTCTAAAGGTCCGGGCATCAACACTGCTGCATCCAACTGAGCTCCATCTATTTGTGCACACATTTTGAACCCTGAAACAAACACAGCCTACGCCCTCACCTGTGTCTTCAAGGTAACAGTTTCATACCTAAGTGCTCCTTTTTTTGTGAGCCTTGCAAGAAGCTGAATAATTTGTGTATGGCATAAAATGCATTTATGGTCTTTCCTAAGTCAGCTGAAGCAACAAAAAAGGCAGCAACTTCCTCATAACCCACTGTGAGTAAAGAGGGTGGCGCCGGTTTAGGAGGTGGAGGTGCTCTTGAGAGCCTTTCAGCAACCTATTCAGGAATCATCGGAAGGCAAGATCAAACCTGTAGATTTACAGGCCAAACAGTACGTAGCTGTGACACATGCTGCAAGAGAGAGATTATTGCAGCAGAACAGCTGTGGTCTCATAATCACTGACTAGATCCCAGCACTATCATCCTTGTCCCATATGGTCTAGATAGGCTGCGCACAGTGTAGGGAGCAATGAGTCAAGGAGCCTGCAAGGCTTCTGAATAAAATGGGATGATGAGAGAATGTCACACTTCATCTCTAGATGAAGTATCTTGTGGTGACCACCATGTGAGCCAGAGACCAGCTGATGAGGTCTGTCTTTTCTGTGCCTCCAGTGCTCTTTCAGCAAGCTGCAGTGACAAGGGCAGAAGGAAGGCTGGGTGTGGTGTTACAGAGGACAGATAATTGCTACCTTAAACCTGAGCTTCCTCATGTTCAACAAGGGAATGAAGATCTATCTCTTTGTTCAGGCTTTTAGCCAACTTCCCTCTCTGATAAAAAATAACAGTGAATGGCAGTTTCAAGCAAACTGGCAAAAGTTTCTACTTGTTTTCATTTCGAAGCTGAAGTGCTTCAGGAGTTCACAAGATGTTTGTTTATCAAATCAGGGAAATTTTCTTTTTAATCAACTGTTTAGGAGTAGTTCACATACTTGGAGGAAATGCAATAAAACAAACCAAAGACGTGAGAAAAATGCCACTCTTTGTATTGTGGAATGCCACTGATGCCCAGGACTGCTTTCAGCACGGTGATGTCTGTCTGCATGTTGCTGTACCCCTCTCAGCATAGGCAGCTGTAACCTGAACCTGCAGCAAGTCTGTGCTCCTCAGAGGACTTCCCAGAGAACATGAAGAGACTGCATCCATGTGGTACAGGCATTTATTCTCAAATGCAGATGAATTAGTTGTGCCATTTTTCTACTAGAACTTGACTATCAGTCAAAATGGTGACATCAGCCTGTCCAGGTATAACACTTTGCTCAGCAAAAACTGTTATGTGGAGGGAGGGGAGAGGAAAAAACACCTCTTTGAGTTTTCTCCATTTTAATGAAACAACAAACTCTGGAAAAAGTTTATATGCACATACCCACACCTTCACACATGTTTAGTTTATATAGTCAACATATTGTAATCAGCATCTCTTCTACTCCTCCCCCCCCATCCTTTTTCAGCAAAGTGACCAGAGGAGTACCTGCATTTCGAATTCCCGAGTATCCGGTTTCATTCACAAACGAATTGCTTCTTTCGTGCAGGAAGGCTGATTTGAAGGTACTTATGGAGCTGTTTGCACTGGGCCGGATGTTTAACACACTGTTAGTTCCAAGTTTGGCAACAAAATCCTACTTTAGTGAAGGAATTGCAGCTTACAATGACCAGAAGTGCAGTCGCACCTCGCTATTAAAAGGGCCCTTCCTTCTAGGTGACATTCCTGAGAACTGAAAACTAGGTATATCTTTCTTTATGAGGGGGACACTGTATTGTATAAAAGTACTCTCCTTGAGATATTTTCCAATATCTGCTTGATTATAATGTTCTATTTAAACAAACTAGCAAGCCTATCAGAAATGGTACTTATTGCAGGGCAAGAGGCTTTTGACCTTCTGTGTAATTATTCCCAGCTCACCCTTGGAAGTCTGCATTACTCTAAACTGAATTTGTGGCATTGTGTGGTGCAAAAAGGAATTGAATTGTATCCATTAGTAAATTTGAACTGGAATGCACAGTAAATGTCAAGACTCTTAACTGAGCTTTCTATAATGGCTTCCAAGCTTACTAAGAAACAATCAAAAGCTATTAGTTATGAGTAGGTAAACATTTTAAGGATATTTTTTTCCAGAAGACTCTTTACTTCTATTTGATGAGACTTTGTACATGACTTAATGTAAAGCTGTAAAAGAATAGATGTATTTTTTATAAAATTAGTCTGAGGATCTTTATGAGAATATTCAGAACAAACATTCACAATTTCAAAGTGTTAACTATAAATCTTTCTGCATTAGTCTATATTACAACAAAGCCTTTTTTTATGCTAAAGTACCTGAGATACATTTTTACCTATGAGTCTAGACTGTGCCAGACTTTTCTCCTGTTAGATATTATCTCTCTCCTGCTCAGCAGTATTTAGTTGACCATGGAAGCAATTTCCTCTTTTATGTGAAATCAGTGATAGACAATCTGCTGTCTTCTTTTCTAGAGCAAGATTTTCAAAGATATACAACAGTCTTATGAAAGATCTGGTCAAGAAGAGCATAAAGAAACTTCCTTTGTAAATCTCTTACCCAACATTTGACTGAAAGCTAGGCAGAGGACAAAGACTGTGGCTGCTTGCAACAGCTCCTCAAAAGGCAGTGTTATCTGACCAACAGTAACACATCCTTATCCAAGACTGAGAATCTGTTCAAAGCCAAAGATAAAGTAGTTGGCTGATGCAGCAAGATACAATGCTTCTGCAGCCAGCAGCACAAAAAGGAACAATGTGTTTAACGTTAGATGTAGGTCAGATCTCAGCTCACATAACCATGTACACATTTAAGTTGCATGGAGTGGAAGCAGCTAGCAGGAGAAGAATGAGTTGAATTAAGTGCAGAGCAAGACTTGAAATCTTATCAGTGAAGCCCTTGTTCTGCCACCAGTACCCACAATCTCATTTAGATATTCAGAAAATGTGTATATGGAGTTCCGTGGCACTTTGGGTGACTTCTGAACTATGATACATAGCAATAAGCAGCAGCAGCAGAACAACAATGAAAACAAACCAACCAACCAACCAAAAAAAAACCCATAAAAAAACCCCAAAAACCACAAAACAAAAAAAAAAGCCCAAGACAAACAGAACCCCAACCAACTAACCAACTAACCAACCAACCAGGCCACTTGCTGAGAAGTACTTAGGTAACTTAGGAGGTGTTGGTACTTACACATCTGGACATCAAAGTACAGGCTCAGACACTGAATACTTAATTTACAGCCTCCTGTGCTTTCTGTGCCCTGTGTCCCTGCAGACACAGGGATCACCAAAGAGAGACACAAGGCCTAGGGAAGTAGATGCAATTCAGACTGCCTGAATCTAGGCTCAAATGCTCTAAAGGACACCATGCTAAAAATTTCTTCTTTCACTGTTCTTAACAACAGCTGCCTCTTAGTGATCATGAAATAATTTATGCTGATTAACCATTAGAAAATGATGCAGATTTTAGTAGAAGATAAGTGTGAAATCATTAAGGGATAGTTCCTTGTAACTGGTTCCTTTTTTTTCCCCCCAAATGGAAGTATCTATTAAAGCTGTACAGCTCATCTGAAGAGGGATTGAAAAATCAGATGTCTTAGTGACTATGTGTGAGAACAAGGATACTTTTAAGAATGCAGTCAAATAGACATTAGAAACTTTCTGAGAAGAAATCCAGACAGCAAGTTCTTCACAAGCAGAAAAGATTACTCAAGATAAAATGTCACAAGAGACAGTAATTAAGAAACTTATATTTTGCATCTTGATTTTTATATATTTTCAAATAATAGTGTCATAGGAAACTGAGATATTGACTCAAGAGGAAGTCATTATAAGAAATATTGGTAAAAAGATGCTAACACTGCTCATTGTCATATACTTTGTTCACAAAATTAATTCAGGTTGTGGGTTTATTGATATGAAGAGGTAAACTAAGTAGAGAGGAGGAAGGATGAAAGATAACCACAGTAAAGGAGAAGGGATAACTGCCTCTGTGCCACTAGAAAAGTCAGAAGACAGAGATAAACAAAAAGCAGTGTGAGATTATGCCAGTGATGACCTATTTCTTTTTCCAAAGAGAAATATTGCTCCACTAATTCTTCTGCCAGTGCCCTATCTACATATCTGCCCCAGTGCTTTGCAATGCAGCTTATTTATTGTTTTGAGGAGGTGCTACATTTGAGTGGGATTTGCCTGTGCCATCTCAGGCAGTTGGGCTGATTCAGCCACCCCAATGTTTGTTTGGTTCATCTCATCCTCGCGCTACCACCGTTCTCCTGGCTTCAAGTCCAATAAGAGACTAACCCTGAATATTGTGACTGTGGTGGCAACAGCCACATCTACAACCAACCAGCTGATCCTAAAAGGGATGACTCACCCCCACAATGCTGTATTTATAAAAAACTCACAGGTTTTATTAAGATTTAAAAATAGTAGGAAACATGACAGAAGGATGAAGTGAACATATATTAAAAACCCCTTTTTTCATCAAAAGAACCAGACCAGTCAGAAAACCTGACCATGAGGATTATGGCCAGGCATTGCAGCTGTTTGTCTCTCTTGCATGGGTTGGTAGTGATTCCATGGGGGCTGCTGGCTATCACCTGTCACACTCTCAGCAGTGCCTCAGGCTGCTCGGTAGGTTGCACACATGCTTATAGACAAATGTGGGCTGCTGGGTGGCCTTCTGTGCCTGGTCTGTCAGGAACTCACTCCATTAGGCCTGAGGTTTACAGCAATCCAGGGAATCCCATGCCCTACAGTGCTCATGAGATGTGAGTATGGGTTGCAGGGAAAAAAAAAAGAAAGGAGGTTGCAAATCCATGGAAATCAAGCAAGCCTGTGAGGAATTTGTGGTTTATTTACTGAATTCATCCTCCCTGCTAAGGAAAGAGTCAACCTGATGAACCCAAGCACTGAGCTGTCTGCTCTGGCTGCAGTCACACCAGAACTCAGGCAGTGGTGGGAAGCACTGACGAGCACTGCCATCACCTGTGCCTTTGTACCACTGGGGTCGCCTCTGGCCTGTACTAGCATTCTTCCAACAAAATCTGGGAATACTTGAGAATGCAGCATGGCCCACAGACCCTTCCCAACAGGCAGCTGGATGATGCTGTCATGTTTTGGAGACTAGGTGAGTTTAACGGTGTGGACAGGAATTATCCCATACCAGCTGGCATCAATGCCAGCAGGTGGTTTCAGGGTAGATTTTTAATGTATTCATGTGCCATCTCATAGCAGAGAAACTTCTCAGTTCTTGGAGCTTGGTGGCCCATGATTTCAACAGCAAATTCATCCACATGTGCTTTTAGAAATTGAGGCAGTTTCTATTTTATCCTACTTTATTGAAAGCTGGGGGCTTGCTAAGGGCTGGGGGGTCAGAGATTTAGGATATCATAGAATCATACAATATGCTGAATTAGAAGGAATGCAGTAGGATCATCAAAGTCCAACTCCTGTCCCTGCACAGGACACCCCAAAAATCATATAATTTGCCTGAGACCATTATCCAAATGTTTCTTGAACTTTGACAGGCTTGGTTCCCACTTTCCTGGGGAGCCTGTTCCAGTGCTCAGTCACCCTCTGAGTGAAAAACTGTATACAAACCATATATTAGGGCATATATGAAGGGACACAGAGAGACAACAAAGGTGAGAAATTTTGTTTTCTTTCCCTGTGAAATTTTGAATTAAACTCATTAGCTACTTGTGATAGGTAGAGAGCTGTGCGCAGCAATCCACAGGCTGGGTGATGTGCAAGTTGTCAGCAAGTGGTTGTGGGCAGAAGTGATATGTCAATACTTATCTAAATGTGCATATCTAGCATAACCAGAGATGTCCCAGGCTACCACACCTGGCCTCTGCTGCCTCTCCATGAATGCAAGGGTCAGGCTTCACAGGCCAGGCTTCACAGCTGCTGATCCCACGTGGATTGTCTACCTGCTTATGTTCAAAGTACTGGCTTGAATCTTAAAGGAAACTTTGCCTGGAGTAGCTGGAATATCTCCTGTCCTATCTGAGGAAGCCACTGAGGATGAAGACCTTGGTGGTTGATAGTGGGTGTAGGGAAGAATTAACTGTCTCCTGCAGGCACCTTGTTCTGCAGCTAAGTGCCAACACTTAACTGGGAGAGGTGTCTACCTGTATTTTGGATGCATAGCTTAGGGCAGACAAATTGCAGTGAAGGAGTCTAACAAATTGCTTTGTCACAAGCATAACCAAAGAAGTAATGGTCTCTGATTCAGTGGAGCTGGCAAAGTTCAGTGGAGAATAGCCAGTATGATTTAGCACTGGCTTTAGAAGTTCCTTGATGTCATTTGTTAATGGTGAAATTGTACTTTTGGAAAGACTATACGGAAGAGCAATCACACTGCCTTGCAAAGAAGCTGAAAACCAAAGACATTTATAAATGACTCAGTGAAGAACTGAAAAATAGCCACACTACACAGCCCTCGTGGCCATCTTCTCTCCAGCAGAAGTGTGGGAGGGTAGATCAGGCACACAGTGATGCTTCCTTTGAAGTTTAAAAGCCTGTGGTAAGGCTTCTCCCTGTTTTCCCTATACTAGTATCTAAAATTCATTTAGGGGACTCTCAGAATCCCTCTTTTAATTTTGAACACACAGAGCCTTCAGCACAGCAGCATGTTGGTAGCAGAAACCACAATACTCCTTGAGGCAAGCAAGGATTTCCCTGAGAGGCCATGGATTAATTGCTGCAGTCCCTAGATTCTTACTAGCTACCACAGAGGCAAGGAGGGGAAAACTTCCTGTCATAAAAACCGACACTGGTTATTAAGGTGACACCTCCTTAAGTCCTTAGGAGAGGTCAAAATGCTTTCATTAGAGCCAACTAAACCAAATCCATGTAACTGTGTAGTATTATATAGCAAACACGGTCATCTTCAATATGTAATTCTTTTTCCCTATAAACTGTTGGAAGAGAAAATGACTGGCAATTAGTTGTGCACTGGTTATGACATAGATTTTGAATTTGTTCTATTACCTGGGTGAGCTTATAAATAGCAGAAGAAACTATAAAAAATTAAGTCCTATTTATGTACACGGGGCAATCCCAGAGGATACTGTGGAATGAAACAAAGGTACATAATTTTAAAAACTGGATTTTAGATATTTGAGCATAGCAGGAAAAACAAGGTGGAGAACGTATTGTGCAGATCCTCAAAATTGCATCAGAGGAACAATAATTAGCCTTTTATTTTTTTTTCTCTAGCCAGCTTAGATCAATAGCAACTTTTCTGTTTGTTTTATTTGGATACTTTTTGCCTTTTTTTTCTTTTGTTTGTTTGTTTGGTTGGCTTTTGTTGTTTGTTTGTTTGTTGGGAGTTTTTTGTGGGGCTTTTTTGGGCTTTTATGGGGGCTTTTATTGTTGGTTTTTGTTTGTTTTTTTTTGAGGGAGGACCTTGCGTGACCGTGCAGGTACTGGAACAGAGAGGAGATCTCAAGGGTTTAGCAGGAGAAAGCTGCTGTTGTAAGTTTCACGTATGTGCCTCCCCTTCTGTGTCTCTGAAATAAAGAGGAGATTTATGGTGTATATATTTTTGGCAACAAAAATCAGACCTGAGTAAATGAATCTGTGACTTGTTTCCACCTGCAAAGAGGGCCTCCCCAGACTGAGCACACTGGAAGTGATTCACCATCACAATTAAGGAAAAATAAGGTTCTTATAAGAATTGTCTGTCTAATCACCAGGAATCTGGACTTGACAATCCAGGCCTGCATTTCTAAAATAGATTATCTATGCCAATGTCAAGAGGGTGAAAACAGGAAAAATAGAAGATATTTTGGTGAGTCCTTCTCTTCCTCTCATCGGCTAGTTCCATTTTCCAGCCTGGTGGAAGAAAGCAATCGATGAAAAATTTCTGCTGTGTGCCTCATTTTCCTAGGGATTGAGGATATTTAAGTGTAAGATCAAGTTCTTCTCAGAGGGCCATGCATTCTATGCATGTAAATGACTTTGATTAAACTTCATAAATTAAAAACAAAGAGACAGAGAAGTCTAAGAAGGAAAAGGTGCATCTGATCCAAAAGCAAACAGAAGCCTCACACTTGCTCAGCCCAACCTGATTAGCTCACCAGACTTGCTTGAGCTGATTTGCTGTTTGACCTGAAAGTTGCCTTAGCGTTCACTTGCCCCAGCATGTCCCAAAACATTGGTCTGAGTAGTTTTGGGGCTTAGCTCCAGTGTAAAACATGCTGAGATTGAGTGTCTGACAGAGCAGAATGCCCTGATCCAGAGGTTTCAAAGGATGCTGCCATGCACAAATCTAATAGGTGTGTTGCAGACAGCCGGCACTCATTTTCTCGTCACCTGAATGAACATTTATGACTCCTAGACCCTGGTGCCTGCAACTGGAGTGTTCAAGAGCTACTCTTGGAAGCCTCATCTAGAACCTCAGCCAGATCTGTTCCACTGTGCCACTTACAACGTTATTGTTCTATTTACAATATACGAATATAAAAAATGTAAATTTTCATCAGCTGGGACATAGTGGCAATTTATTCTGGCAGCTGCAAGCAAATGAAAAAAAGTCCTGACTTACTTTCTGCTCTATCAAAATACCTTAACTGTATGGAGGTGTCCCATTTTGCAAGAGTGTATGCAAAGTGCTCTTTCTTATATATGGCTTCTGGCTGAAGAACAAGTGCAACAGGAAAAACAGCAGTGTAAACAATTCCATTTAGCTACATTTATCTGGGCAAATACACAGAAAAGTCTGGACAAGCTTTGGCTTTCAGAGAGAACTGAGGGCCAGAGTGCCAATATTTCATAACTCTTATGCTGAAAGAGTTGTTGCTGTGCCCAAAAAAAGTTGGAAACCTGCATCCAAATAATGAAAATGAATTTGTACTTTGTACTACATTCCTCCACTGGCAAGGAAAGAATGAACTGGGTGATGTAATAACTGTTTTCCATCTCAAAGTTCTACTAGATGGTATATTTTCTTTGATATTTATTGTGATTTCTTTTAATGACTTGAAGAGGGCCTCAGGCTTTGGCAGAGAAGTGCCCTTTGTTAATAGCACCATTATTAATTATAATAATTGCGTATTTCAGTAAATATTTTATACTATGGCATATTTTGGTGACATTTGAAGCAATTCCTATTTTAAACTTGGAAGTCAGATTTTGTTTCAAAACTTGCCATAATATCAGAACACAAGGTGTTTGCTACTTGGTAAGTTCATTTTTTTCTTGAAAACTGGAAATTCCAGAAGAATAATGAAATAAATGCATAAAAACTAATTAACTAATTTAAAAAACTCCCAAGAAGTTTGGGGTTTTGCTTATCATACTTTTTCTTCCTCAAGGGATCAAGTATGGACAAATGCAGAAATGTTGTCATAGTCTCCTCAAAAAGGTCAGATACAGCCTTAGTGACTGGGTCTTGTTACACTGAGTTACAGGATGAAAGAATACCAGACTGGAAAACTGTCTAATTACCTAAAGTGTCTGCAATGACAATGAGGTGAGAGAGCAGGAAGGATTGTGATAAATGTTGCAGGAGATAGGGGACACCTCATGCAAGCATCCAAAATTTAGTGGCAGTGCAACTTGCTTTGTTCATCTCTGGTAGTTTCATTTAGAGCTTTTGATTGTGGATTGATATTTGCCAAACATGCAGTTTGAATTTAATAACTCCCTTCTTCTGTTTTATCAGGGGAAGTAGAAGGAAGCAGAAACTGTGCCATGATTCTGCGCTTGCCTTATGAGTAATCATAAGAAAAAACAGATCAACAGAGCAGTTATTATTCTGTTTCATTGCTGAATTGTAATACAGGATTTAATGAAACTTATGCCTTATGACTCTGTTATGGGGAGATTTGTAATACAACTCAGGAAAACCATAGAAAATATTCCAAGGGTAAAGTATTCCAGTCTGAGACAAGAGATACCAAGACAAGAATATACATATTTGTGAAAAGAAGAATCCCTGCATCAGACGTGATAGCTGTTTGCAGGAGACAAAGCTGCAACTCATGAAGGAAGCAGGTTGGATGTGCTCAACAGCTGGTTTTCTTCTCTATCTGAAAAGAGGCTTTAAGTTTGTGTCCATTACATTCCACATGGTGGATGGAACAGAGAAGTTATCTGTAAACATGAGAGGGATGAAAGCATCTGCTGGAGGACTTGCATCTAGAAGTCATAAAGAAATTAGCCAAGATCTTTGGAAGCCCATGGTAAATTTTAGCAAAGCTTGGAATTGAGGATTTAAAACCAGGATTCTTGGTACTGGTTTGGTTTTTAAAAATGAAGAAAATAATGACACAGGTAGCTATCAGATAATTATCCTGACAGTGCTGGTTAGAAAACACAGGGCCATGGGTTTTGGACTTCAGAACAAAGGGTTAGAAGCTGTCAGTAATTTGCTTGGAAGGTAGACTTCGTTTGTTGTCTTTCATTCTAAGTTGGCAGACAATGGTAACTATACTGATGTCACATACTTGGATTTCTCCAAGGCATTTGACTTTCAAGGCATCAATTACATTTTGACTATGAAACATGAGTTATATAGAATTAATACAGCATAACACATAAAAAGTGTGTCATTAAGTGACTCCTGGAGAGATCTCAGGCAGTTGTTACAATGGAAGAGCAGATCTGCTTCCAGCACTGACTTCTAAACTGGCACGTTCAGAGTTTTCATTAACAACATTGATGACCATACAAAGTGTTTTCAAGTGGGGTTCTTAGGCAACACAAAGTTTGTTGGGTTAAAATAATATGGAGGATAATGCAATAAGGGCAGAATCAACATAACTGCTTAAACAGTTACAGTTCCATAAAATATGTTTCAGTACAGACACACTCTAGACCTCTGGAAACAATTCCTCATATAGGATGGTGGGTTCATTATTTTTTGATTATAATTCTTTTATAAATCTGTTATTATTTAGTCTTTCAGTCTTTTATGACCAGCTTAGATGCAATCAGGCAGCCATAGTTGGGGGGGTATAAATTTAGATGAGATGTGTGCAGTTCTGGGCCCCACAATTTGAGAAGGATGGGCAGGTACTCAAGTGCATCCATAGGAGTGTGCAAAAGTGGTGAAAGGGCTGGAAGGAATGTCCTATGAGAAGTGGCTGAGGACTTTGGGCTTGTCTAGTTTGGAGAAAAGGAAGCTGAGATGTGACCTCTTTGCTCATTCTACGTCTTCCTAAGGAGGGGAAGTGGAGATGGTGGTGCTGATCTCTTCTCCCAGGGAATCAGTAACAGAACATGAGGGAATGGTTCAAAGATGCACCACGGGAGGATCAGACTGGACATTAGGAAGCGTCTAATTACTGAGAAGGTGATCAAATCCTGGAACAGGCTTCCCCGTGAGATAGTCAATGTCCCAAGCTTGTCAGTGGCTAAGATGCCTTTGGACAATGACCTTAATAATGTGCTTTACCTTTTGGTTGGCCCTGAATTAGTCAGGCAGTTGGACTAGATGACTGTTGTATAATCCTTCTAGCTGAAAAGATTCTACTCTATTCTACTCTATTCTGTTCCATGCTGAGCTAAGTGTCTAGTTTTCTTTTTCCTGCCATGGTTCATAAAGGAAAGAAGAAAAAACATAGTCCATAGACCTGATGTTTCTAGCCTCAGGAAGACAGCAGAGTAACCCTCACACTTGAATCCAGTTTCTGGATTGAACAACATTCTTCGCAATATTTCTGAGTCTATTTAAGAGACTCTAAATCCACTAACATCCTAGTTAAGTTTTTCTAGATTTTAACTTCTAGGAAAATGCATCTCATGTCAAGCAAGGCAAGTTTGCCTAAATTGAATTTCAAGCCATTATCTCTTGACCAGCAACAAGATTGGAAAGAATGTCATTATCAGGATTCACACTAGCATATGCAACCTCTCCTTTTCAGTGAGTTTAGAAAGCCTTCATCTTAACTCTTAGGAAAGGTTTGTCTCCCAAACCTTAGGTCTCATTTATAGCCACACTGGTATTTCCACATTCTTCCTGAAATGGGGATTTGAGACAGGCTTGGTGATGGCAGAGGTACGACTAACACCAGAGAATGTTCTAAGCATCGGCACTTTATTGTTCTTTGGTACAACCTTTTCTACCCTTCATCTTACATGTATCACACCTGTGCCTTCTCTAGCCTTTTATGATTGGCCAGTACACCTCAGCATTCCATATTTCTTTGCCTTCAATACTGTTCACCCATTCTACACAGTTGTAGCTCATTAGGGATGAGGCTCGGCCACAGCCCCATTCCAAATCACCACAAACTGTGTGCCCAGAGCTTGGTACCTGTATCACAGTAGCAGCCTTGACAAGGCTCTGTGGACAGCCTTGGCATTTCCCAATCTTGATGGGATATTCTCCTTTCTGATGGGATGTTCTAATTTTTATTGTTTGGGGTCACTGGCACTGTTTTGTCACAGAAATACTCTGAGATTCAGTGTTTCAAAAATATTAAATATTTTTCATAGCTACATTTTCTATGGAGAATGGTCAAGACAATAGAGTAAAACAGAATTGAATCTAATTGAACCAAATAGAATAGAATAAATTCCAGTTGGAAGGGACCTACATCAATCATCTGGATCAACTGCCTGACCACTTCAGGGCTGATCAAAAGTTTAAAGCCCATTACTAAGTGCATTGTTCAGAATTTGAACTTGTTAAATTAATCACAGCTCAATGCTTCAATCTATTTAGATCCTTCTGCAAGGCCTCTTGCCCCTCTGGAGACACCACCTCCCATATCATGGGGAGCTACATATTTGCTAACTTCCATCTTGTGACAGAGACTTGGAGTGTATCTCATATGTTCCATCATCAGTAGATTGCCAAGGATGACTTCCCACTCCCTTTTATTCAATGTCCAGACACATTTTTATGCTTATGTACTTCTTCTTCCCTCGGAATCAGTGCAGCTTCATCCCACCTGGAGGAAGGGCTGCCCATCAATATTCCCAGGGGGAGCAAATGCCAGCTGGATCTCTCCTGCTCACATGCTCAGGACACAAATCACCAGGCTTGAGTCAGTGTAGGCACCACTAGGGCTGTCCTGCTCTGTACCTGTGGGTTCAACTTGATTCAACCCTAGCACATTTAAAACAAAAATTGTTTATTTATTTTTATCCCTCATTTTGGGACAGGACATGAGGGCTAGGGTCTTTAATGAAAACAGCCTGAACAAAATTGCCAACAAATGGATACCATCATTCTGTAATCATCTGCCATACTGTCTGCCAGCTACTTCCAATTAAGAATATTTCAAAGTCACAAATTATGATGAAGTACAGTGCACAGCTGTGGTCTGACTCTAATACAGGCCTGTTCTGCTATGCTGTTTCAGCTATGCAAAGCTCAATAAAGAACAGAGACCCACTGGTAGTGGTGGAAGTAAGTGAATTATTTCCTCTTGTGATTTAGAGGGCAAAATCTTCAATGCGCTAGTGCTGAGGTCCACTGAATGTCACTTTAGTAAACATATAGTGCCAGAATGAGTGATTTTTGGCTCTTGTGTTTCATGAGGTAATGTTCTACTTAATGGTTACATATGAGCAATCATGATAAAGGAAAACACTTAATACATCATCTTGCATTGCCTACAGTCTAAGGCTGCACATTAAATCATCTCATCCAATCTGGTGCACCTGGGACACTGAATGAGCCTGAGTATTTTAGAAGCACCAAAAGATCTGCTCTCCGAGCTTGTACTGTACTCTGAATTCTCTCCTCCTACATACATGGCATTGTCCAAACTTCATACAATTTAACTACTATTGGAAAGTGAAACGGACTTTAAATGAAGTACAGCATTGGCACAAAGTGAAGACCAAGAGGTTTAACTCAAGTGTCTACTGGCTATCACAAAATATTTACCTTCAATGTCAATAATACTGGCCGAGACACTGGCAGCAGTGAAAAGACCAGCAAGCCCAGCTCTACTTAACTGAATTTCTGAAGTAGTGCATCTATTAATTTATTTTTTTATCTATTTATCTGTTTATCTATCTATCTATCTATCTATCTATCTATCTATCTATCTATCTATCTATTTATTTTGTTGTTGTTGTTATTTATGTTAAATTTGGACTTGGGATGTGAAAGAGCTTAGGTCTTCTGAAGTCAGCTGAGCCCCTGCAGTCTGCGTCAGCAGAAGAGCTGGTAGAGGGACAACAGGGACAATCCTTCTGAGTGTAGCAAGTTCCTCTGCTACGAGGTGCTCTGAGTGTGATGGTGAAGCTGGAACAGGCTTTATGTTAAAGCTGGAGTGTTCCATACAAGTGTATAATATTTTTCATAATGGTGGCTTGTTAAGTTTTATTTTCCACAAACTATATCAACTCAGCTCAATTGCATGGGTTTCCCCCTTAATAATTTATTAAAATTCTATCCACCTGCTGGGTTATTTTGCCTGGTATTGAAATCAGGATGACATACCTTTAATTATCAAGTCATTCCAATTACCCTTTTGAAGTGCTGGCAGAATGCTTGGTTGGATGGGGGAGAGTGTTATTAATTGTGATGCTGTTAAATTGTGACAGATGTTTCTGATTGCTCCTCATCTTTTCATTTTACTACTCTATTGTTCAAGAAATGAATGTCTGTATATAAAGAAATGACATTTGTTAGGTTTCTTAATTACTGGTATGGTAGAAATCACTTCGTATTCAGAGGATGAGATGATGATATAATAGAAGAAGATTTAATTACTTATTCTGTATTTTTGTGCATAAGGAATAAGTTACATGTAAGAATTTCAGATGTTTCTGTAAGGTACAGTTGTTCCGAATCTACTAGAAAGACAGTGATCTTAAAAGTTTACTCCCTCTTTATTCTGTATTCTTAGTGGTTGTCCAAGTTGTGGGGTTATCAGTAGTCCAAAAGATAGCATGTCAGCATTAGAAGTTGAGTGAGGATGTACAAGGAATACTCTTGAGTGATGATAGATAGTCTCAGGGCAATTTTAGAAAGTGTTAAAATTAATTCATATTTCACTTTCAGTCTTTTAAAATGGCTGGGTTACTGCTACAATGCTTAACATCTCTTCCCTATCATTACCAGTCATTAGCAAATATCACCTGTCACGTTTTCCAGTTCCTGCATTGCAACATGCATTTCTGCTTCTCGATGACTGCAAATTGCCCCTGTTCAATCCTGAACTGTTGAGACAGCTGGTGGGAACATCCAAGATGTCAATTATCTCATATGCTTGGCAGATGGACAAGACCTTTTCCAGAAGACCTTTCTGACAGACTCTTACTGAAGCTGTCATATCCCCCACCTGACCCTCATCTTACTACATTTGCTTCTGTCAGAGGACTTTGCTGTGTGTTTTCCACAACTTATCATATAATTCATATTCTTAGCGATGAACTGTGAAATGTAACAGATGGGATTGCAAACCCCCAAAATACCAGGAAGCAGACATTTTCCATGGTTGCTATATAATCATGCAGGGATGTTAGTGACACGTGAAATTGCTTGAGACTTCCAAATCTTTCAAGAACACTTGCAAAAGGGGTGCTGATTTTTTGTTTATAAGGTAACATGAATCTCTATTACTGTTGCCCATACTGGGCTGTAAATTCAACCCTTTGATTTTAAAAAATGACCTTAGGGAGAACTGTCCCCCAGAAAACTTCTGAGTCATGTAAGGCACAAACTCAAAACACAAAAAAAGGTCTACAATAAAAGCCATTAATGGTTCTGAATTGGTTTTTACATACAGGGGGAAGAAATAATCAAGGCCTCTCACTCTAGAGTGTTATACTTGTTCTTGTACAGGTGCCAGCTTTGTACCCTTCTGCTAGGCATGTCCCAGTAATAATGAGCATGACTAATTGCACAGAAATGTCACCTTTTTGAAAAGCTCTCCTTTGCACCAAGTATTTTTGATGTGCATGGTGCCTATGCTTCACTTTAAATCTATGTAAAATATTCCAGGCATCTAGAGAAGGTACATACATTTGAGACTGGTTTTAAAAACTCATTAGAACAATATTCAATACCTCTTTTTAAGAAGAAGGTTTACCTGAGGCTTCTGGCTAAATTCCAGTCCCACTAATTATGTTTTACTGAAATACGCTATCACCTGAAGTTTTACTTGGATGGAGTATAGTTTTTTTTGTTGTTGTTGTTGTTGCTCCTTTTACAGAATGGTTTACTTTTGGCCAAAGAGTTCTGCTTTGAGGTGTTAGCCCATGCAGTATTTCATTGATAGGTTTAAATCAGAGATTTTTTTTTTCTTGGTAGACAATACAGACCAGCATGCTTCGGGCCTTTATCACATTTGGACAGGATATTCAGGACAGAATGTTTTGCAGGTGAGGAGGTGGAAAAGCTCCCCTGAGGATTGATTCTGGCTACATTGACTGATGTGTTCAGCAGGGTAAATGCCCAGTCCTAATTCATGTTTGGCTTTGCAGATTTTTGGACCTACTCAACAACTTCTTAGAGCCTGCTTCTGATGGCAGTTACGCATGGAATCAATTTTATATACGTGCTTCCTCCTGTTAACTAAATGAAATTATTCACATACCTAGGACTGAAGTAGGGGCTTCTATGTTTCTAAAATGACTTGGAATGCAATATTTTTTATTTCTGGTTTTAAGTATAAGTAGTATAAAATCACACTACTTCAGGAATATTTTAATGCCTCTTAGAAATCAATTCTGATTTTTTTTCCATTACAGAAAACAGTTTTTATTATGGTTTCTGAAGAGATCAGACCTAAACATATATTTAATTTCACTTACAAATTTACATCCCAAACACTATAAAGCTGCAGAAAATTCAGGAAGAAAATATTTATATCCACATTCTGGCTGTATAACACAAATATTTTGTCATCATTAACATTCCACAGCAGGTTAAAAATCAAATTGCATACAATATATTTATTTCCAAAATGCTGAATATATTCCTTTTCAAAATATTTTTGAATACATTGTAATTATTAGGATGAATAATAGAATTTCTTTGCTTTTTAGGCTAGCCAGAAGTACTGTATTTATTCTCTCTTGCTTGCACTGGTAATCAAATTTTTGGCTGTTCTCCAGAAATGTTCATTAGCTTGAAGAGAGCAGTGAACAGACAGCAAAAAACTGGCATCTTGGGGTATTCCTGCTAGAAGGGTTGTTAAACACAATCGCTCAGCTTATGGCCAGGTATGACTATGAGCCAGTCCAGAATTTCTGTGGCCCTCCCAGCAGCTGTGGGCAACATCTGATGCAGCCTATGTTCAATTTGATCCAGGCCTGTGCTAATACAGCTCCTGAAATGCATGAATTCCGAGGCTTAGGGCAGAGTACAGCTGTTCTTTCTGCACCTAGTTGGAGGGAAGCCCCTCCAGGCCTCCTATAGCCAAAAGAAAGCTTGTCACATTTATCCCAAAGTGTCTCCTTTACTATAACTTTCAAATGCAATGATAACATGTGAAATGAAGCAGTCATAAGATACAGTTTGGAATATTCTGGACTAGATGTCAGGACAGGTGGGCTTTGCTGCTACCCTCCTGGTGGTTCTGGCTAAGACATGCCTCATTTTGTGGTTTGGACTCTTTGGATTTGCACTGAGACAAATTACACTACATGTTTGCTCCCATTTCTGAGCTCTACACTCTTTGGCCAGCAAGTCAAATAGTGCACTGTTAAGTGTGAGGAAGTCCTTGGAAAGGCAACTGTGGGACAGTCTCCCACACTTGTGCCTGTGATGAAGCTCCTCTCCACACCACAGCTCTATCTTTGCCTCCTCCAATGAGCTGTGTAGGATTGATTTTTACCCATAACAGATCCAAACCATTTGCTGAGAACTGGTTATTTGCCATAATCTGCCACCCATTAGTAAGAATCTAGTTGCAGTTAGGGGTAGGATAAAAGCATCCTAAACTCTTTAGCTTAGCTCGTTGTAGCTGAAACACCAATCTGATCCAAGACGGAAGTTCAACTTGCCTGCTTTTCAAAACTGCTTAATATTGCATGTTCTGAAGTTTTCTAGATTCTTCCCTATTTACCTGAAAGGTCCCAAGGCATTTAGGTTTAGTCACCTACATGTGGTCAGGATCACATGTTCCTGGTAAATTACTTCTACTTGTAGGTAAACAGACATCTTGATGCTGTTGGTATACCCTGAAAAATGCTGCTGGTATTCTCAGGCTCACTTTTGGTAAAAACTGCAGTCAGTATCATTAGGAAGGTTGGTCCTTGGCAGCTTATATACATGTCAGGTAGTTCCACCTTTTTGCAAGATTTCTTCCTTCCCTTTACAAGGAAGGAGAGATTTCAGTTTTAAGCATACAAGAAGATTTGGGCTTATTAACTACGCCACTGAGGTTCGCAGACAATGAGATATTCTTTCTGAGTCTATTATCTGGTTTTCTACTTTCACACTGAAGCCAGGCCACTGCAAAATCAGGCATTCAAGAATTTTGGAGTTGTGAAAGCAGTTATGTCAGAGTCTACTTCTAGTCTAGAGACTCAATTGCTCGGCTGAAGCCATTAGAAATTTGTTCTTGAGGTTTCTTAGGAGTTACTGTTCCTTTCCAAACAAGGCTGCTCTTTGCCCAGTATCTTTTGTGACAACCAGATACATCTGAGGCACTTGGAGAGGAGCTCTGGCTCTGCGGCACATATGTTGCTTGTAAACATAGAGATGTTTTCTTAAGAAAAGTGTTGGCACAAGCAGTCCAAGCAGGGGTATCTGGGTTCACCATGATTGATGCTGTTATTGTGCTGCTGCTGCTCTTTCTCCTCAGAGTTCCAGAAAAAAAAAAAACAAAACAACAACAATTGGAGCAGCAAGAAACTGTAATAATCAATAAAGATGGCAGAGAAGCCCTGGAGGATACATGCACAAGAGTAATAAATTTCAGGCAGCTATCGGTTATCTGCACACGTTGTAGCCAGATTAAGGATTATGTAGGTCAAGACCACAGGGTCATATAAGCTGATTCAAGGTCAAGTCTTCTTTAGTATTGGCAGTCCCTGAACACGAATATGTTGCATCTTAGGGATGGCTCATGTGCAGAAGAATCATAGTCGCTTCAGTGTGTTCTGTAACCCGCACTAACAATAACTTGCCCAACATGTACTAATTCAGGGCAGAACCAGCTCAGCTGCCCCTGCTTCATATTCCTGGGATCCAAACAAGTAAAAAAAATGACACATGCTACACCACAAGCTCCCTCCCTTTGCTCTCAGTGCCAGTCTTAAAGGTGCAAAACATTTCTGGGCTAAACAGACAAATGGACATACAGTCATCATAAAGTCACCCCAGGACATCTTGCATGACCCAAGTTACCTTTGTATAGTCATTCTGTAGCCAGCTAAAGATCTCTACTGGTCCTCAGGGTTCTGGAAAACATGGCTACAGAGGCACTAGAGAGGATTCTCTGAGTGTTTTTTGGATTGTGTTAGTGCTTTGGATAGTGCTTCTATATTCTGATGAAGAAAAGCGAATTGAGTTTGGCTGGACATTAATACTCGGGCACTGTGTCATCCAAGTTCTTTTTTCATCCTCAGTAGCTCAGATAATGAGGAGGTGCTGGTACATTTCTTACAAAACCACGCTTGAGATAAATCTACGGATTGATGTTCTTATGGCTGTTATACATCATGTTGAAAACACAAACTGTAGCTTAAAGAGCAACTGCTCCCAGGGCAGGCTGAGACTTGACGACTCACACCAGAGGGAGCCAGTTCTGGAGGGTCTTTGTCTGGAGTGCCCCAACTCTGGATTTCTGACAGCAAGAAAAATTACCAGATCCTCAGCGCCATATAAAAGCAGACCAAAAAA
>VXBU01012223.1:730223-906434 GCA_013400315.1 Bombycilla garrulus
AAATCTTAGTTTGCACAGTCTCACAGTTGGGAAGCCCTCAGCTGACTTCTTGAGGGCAATTTTCTCTTTTTCTTTTCATGTACATTTCTTTGAAGTGTTTCTCATGAAAGTGTTATTGTATATTTTGGGAAGTATTATTGTCCCTGTGTATTTTCTTCTAATGTAACTATAAATTTCTATCCAAATATGCTCAGAAGGTTTTTGCTGTCAGAACATGAAATCAACTAGTAGATAAGGATACATAAAGGTGGTTATTTCCATAGACAAATCAAAGGAATAAAACAAATGAACAACATTCTTTGAGTCTTAAACACAAGCAGAGCTATATGGGTGGCATGATAGGTGGTTTTGCCTTTTAAAGTGTGTTTCCTTAAGGATAAATTTGAGTTTTGATGTCCCCAAAATTAATTTTCATCTGACTACTGATGTTCTTATCTTTTTTTCATAAGAGTTTCATCATGAAACTCCATGTCATATCTCCCACTGTGACAGATCATTAATTTTACCTGCCTAAAATTTTGACAGGTAGTATAAAGTACATAATTTACCTGATCTGATAACCCATGGGGGAAGAGAATCAGCTCCCAAAGGTCCTTATCTCATACCTTAAATATAGGATATCCCATATTCGATATCAGTCTTAAAATTCAAAGAATTGAAAGCCCTGACCTGGTGAATAAAGCAAGACAGGAGACCAACTAGCTTGGCTTAAGAGTGTGATTTTCAGATGGCTAAAATTAGTTAAATTTAATCCTCTCAAAAAAAAAACCAACATAGATGTCTATCTGAGACTAGGTTTATACTAATAAATAATTCACCACAACAGGACAGATCAGTGCTTAACAGCAAAGGCTTTGCAGCTGTGCTTACTTCAGGCAGTGTTCTGGACCAAACGCCCCTGCAAGTCTCATGGTTCAAAGCTGTGTGGACAGCCAGTCATTGGATTTAGCCTTTATACCCTGCCTTGGGGGCAGAGAACATCAGGGTGTAGCTGGAGCAGTCTCTGGTTTAGTTTCCTTTGGATGGAAGCTAGTTTGTAGCCCCCAAAACTGTCTTGCAGTCGTGCCAACACACAGGTGTACCACTACAAACCAAGGTGCTTGAGTACAACCTCAGTTTTTTATTAATGTTTGCTGACAGAGAGTGCTGTTGGCCATTAAATCTCAGTGAAATCAACAAAACTCACCAGGGACTGAAATGTTTCCATGGGCAGATCATTATCTCAGCTGCAAAGCACTATACATCTATTGATAAAAGTTTTCTGTTATAACCATATTGATAAAGGTTTTTTACCAAAATGGCTCCTTAGGCAAGATTGTGATCTAAGTGAGGATATACAAGCAAATCACAGGACAATATATCAACCAATTTAAGCCAACAAGGTAAAGACAGGCCAAAATCTTCTATTTTTTTTCAGTACTCATTTTCTACATACTTGTTTATACTTAAAAAGCAATCTCCTCAATCATTTGTAAAACACAGGTGTTGATAAGCTGCACTACAATCTCTTTTTGGAAGAGATCAGAGGGTCATCTGCTCCACCCTCTCTTCTTATACCTTATCCCTTCTGCCTCATGATTTTTGAAAGATGGTGGGTTTCTAAAACTGCAGCAACAAAGACCAGAAGAAATAGTTTACCTCATTTCAAAAAGAAAGGAGAGACGTTTGGGGCTGATTCATCTTCCTCAGATCTGGAGTTCCTTTTGGACATGACACAGTTCAATTCAGCATCAGGATTTTAATGACTGGCCGTTGTAGTTACCATCTGTTATCAGGTTTTCTTCTGCACGCCTGTTCCTTGTGATAAATCAGTTGCTTTGTAGTCAACATCCATGTTACATGAATAGAGTCCCGCAGAGCAGAGCTCAGAGTGGGATGGTAGAGGCACAACCTGTATATAAAGGAAAGTCAGTAGAAAATTTTATTATGGCAAATTTACTAGTGGTTTGGAACTGACTACACTGGTAGAATAATTGGGGAATGCACACTGAATAATATTCAATGAGCTTCTGGCTCACATTGTGTTTTTCAAGCTATCCATAAACTATTACAAAAATTAAAGATATGTGATTTAATCAGCAGTATTTAATGCAGGGTTGAGAAGATAATGGAGAGAAGTGGGGCAACACTGACCCACTTTAACTACAGGCCAAGTGTGTGAGATCTCTGAATGTTTTCCAAACAAGGTTTATGTACCTTGTCACATAGTAAATATGTTGCCTAATTTTCCTTACCAATACAAGAAGAATAGACTTCTTGCTTCTGCTAATGTAGCCATAAAATATTTGTACATTTAATTTTGGATTTCAAACTGCATTTTTTATTAACATTATAAAAATATATAGTTTCAGTGACCTTCCTGCACTGAAATAACTTACTGTTCTTTTGTCAGAGGCAAGTGGAACACTTATAAAATTTACATTTTTTTGCATCCTTGTAGGCTGTTGTGCAAAATATTCTCAGGGCTAATTGCTTAATTATTAAATTAGTAGAAGAATATTATATGAATTCAGGCAGAACATGTCAGTACCTAATTAAAATGTGGTCAGTATTTTGGATCATGTTCTCAACTGCTCTAAGGTACAAGGGGTATGCAAATGCATCTCTGTTTTCTTCACAGAGACTGGGCCTTTATATTCTTCAGCAATTCTGAGTCACCAGGCACAAAATCCTGTTCTTCTCTCTGCAGAACTGTGCTATGGATTATCAGATATGTTCTGGGCACTGAAATACATGAAATAAGTGAAAGTTCTGCTGAATAATTGAGCCAATAAGAGCAAGGAATGTTTTAAGTAGAAAATGCTCATAGCTGGAATTGCAATCATTGCAGCTACTGTGAGCTGGTCTTAAAGCAGATAGATTGAACTTTAATCAATGTTCTTTCCAGATGGCCATAAGTATGTGTTTTATAATCTGCATTTTAAGGAGTGTTTGTTTCGTAACTCTCAAGGTAAGAGTAAATTAAGACATAACACTGAAATCAGTTTAAAGAATACCACAAACAATGTAGCCTATTTCCTTTCTAATATATAAATAAGATATGGTTGATAGATTGTGACAGCCTGCTTTTCTCTGTTGCTCTAACAAGGACTGAATACTGTGCTGCCAGCACCTTCATTACTTATTCATACACAGAAAAGCTATGAGTCTCTCAGGTCTGAAGTTAATCAGCATTGCTCCAGACTTTTGCCTTAGTGTCTTGGATGCCAGATAAGAAAACCAAAAATTATAAGAGCTCTGGCAGAGGCCTTGGACTTAAGATATCTCTGATTGCCCTCAGTCTACCACTAACTCAACTTTTGGTAAATCCTGCCTGTGCCACAGGTGGATTTCTCTGATCTGTATTCCAGACTTGGTCAATCTAGAAAGTCCCTTGAGGTCCCACAAAACCTCTTTCCTAGGAAACAAGCTCATCTAGAGGCCAATTGGGCACCTAGATTCACTTTCTACCAGGGCAGAGTGCTTCAGCTTAGTCCTTCCATCTCTAAAACTTTGATGATGCTCACCTGGCCTCAGAGCATTGCTGGAGCCCCGTCTGCCTTCCTTGTCTCCCCACACAGCAGATTGCTCCAGTGGGTGGATCTCAGCTGCAAACTTCAGGATCAGGCACCAGCTGAAGCAGGCAGGCAGCAGCCCAGACCTGGCAAAATGCACGTCCCTCTCAGCAACTTCTATTATCCGCTCTCAGGATGGAGCAGATCTGGAGGGAGCCTCAGTTGTATAACACCAGTATTAGCAGCAGGATCAGAAATTCCCTAATTCCTGGAGTAATTTGGGGTTGTATAACGCAGTGAATGAGCTTTGCTTTAGCAAATGCTTTGGATCGGGAAGGAGGCACTTGGGGATGAAATACAGAATGACTTCACAGGATGAAATACACTGTGACTCGAATGGAGACAGTGGATTAAACAGGATTTTAAAGCAACACAAGCATTAGTTGTAGTAGCAGCAGAGCCTACCAGAAGGTGCTGCCTCTCCTTCTCTGTGAAAAAAGAAATAGAGCAAAAATACACCACAAAGTTGCACTTCAATGGGTACCTTCAGAGCACTGAGAACATGGCATTTGAGGTTTACAAAGTCTGCAAACTCCCTTTTAACAAAGTTGAGCCTTTCAACCACTACCACTAAGTGCATTATCCCCAAAAACTTCCCCACTAAATCAGAGTACTGCTTAACATTTCATTATTTAGTATCTCAATAAGTGAAGCTATTTTCTTTATGCTGCACTTTCTAGGGGAAACAATAGACTCAAAAAGCAGGGAAGCAAAGAAAATGGTACAAAGGAAAGCTTAAAAAGAAGCCTTTTTTTACAATATTAATTTAGAACATCTACCAGAGTGCCCTTGAAACACAAAGAAAAAAATGAAACTAGCTTATCCTCGATATGACAGAAGCTCTTCTAGGGACAGTTTGGATCCAGACTATCAGAGTCTTTTGGAAATTCCTCCCTCTCCACCGGCTGTGCAAAGAGGGTAAGATGGGTCTGCTCCTCACACAGGTTTTTGTGTAGGGACCCAGGGCAAGGTGGGATGAATCTGCAGCTGGATGATTATGTGTTCACCCGGGTCAACCCTATGCAATTTGCCTCTGAGGACTACAAAACAAAAACCAGTGCAGCAGGTCAGGACATAGCTGCAACTGTAGCTACAACTCTCTAGAGAGCTCTTTATATTTTTCTTATTTGTCAATAAATGTGTGGGAACAATTTGCTTTCTTTCTCCCTCTACAGTTACAGCTTTTGATTTTGATTTCTTCAAAGCACTGTCAAAAGATGTTCCTTCAGGACAGATCTGCACCACAGGCACCACTATGGATGGAAAAATAATAAGATCTACATGAAATAAAAAAAATCTGATTTGAAACAGCCTACCAGACATGTATTTCAGTTTGCTGGATCTTTGCAAAATACATCCTAGGAGTTTCAATGTATACTGAAAGGCTCAATATTATTTTTCATTTGTTTTGGGTTTTCATAAAACATTTATTTATCTACTGGGTTGCCATTACACAAACCCCATATATACAGCACTTAGGAGGGAAACATCCCTGTAATATTCATGCAATATAACTGATATTGTTTCATTCCTCTAAGTTGCTATGGAAAATCCTCATGAGTGAGCAAATTCTTCCTCAGAACACCACATTCTGAAACCCAGTATTAGAGAAATGCAAAGGCTGTGAATGGAAACAAGACTTGTTTGCTGTATTTAATGTCCTGCATCATGTGGCTGCTCACATGCATTTGAGAAAGAGTATTTGTGTGCACAGGAATAGCACCACAAGGAATCTTGGCAGTGCTCTTGAAGGTTTTTTAAGCTTATATATATATATATATATACACACACACACACAGACATATATATACATGTATTTGTTTCTTGCTTCTTTAAATTGCTGCCAAGTTGAACTAGGAATGACTTTTGTCCACTTTCCTTCTTCTCAGCTCCTTCTGGGTATATTATTACCTCATGTGGTTTATTATTGTACCTTGTGTTCTTTTCCTTCTTCATTACAGTCTGTAAAAAGCTTTTGGGCTTATTGTTAATTTTCCCTCTCTTTCTTTTATTTTTTTCCCCCAGTCTTAATTGTATATCTCTGAAAATGTGTTTCTGAGGTTTTAGCTTTGGCTGCAAGCACAGTAGTTATATTTATGGTCTACCATCGGTTTGCTACAGTTCAAGTAATTTTCTGCTTTTTGCTTGTTATGTTTTTGCCTGGACTTGATATACTTTATGAGTTTTTCTGCGATATTGGCTTGTATATCTGGCATAGATAATATTTTGCCTTGCTCCTAATATCCTATCAGAGACCCAAAGAGTAATAATTTTTTCTTCCTGTGTAATGTTGGGAGATTATTTTTTTAAATGAGCTGGAAAGCTTTATTAGTTTACCAGAAATGAAAGCTTGTAATGAATCCACATGGAATTCTTTAATCATATCTTTGCTATTTTTTAACTGTACCTTCAAGTGGAATGTGTTTATATTTGCAGAGGAAAAAAAAAAGTTCTCTTGTTTAGCATTTCGGCATTATGCAGGAATTTTCAGTGCATGAGGTTGCTCATCATTTTTTCCTAAGTACAAAGAGTACTCAGAAGGGAGAGAGGAGAGAGGTGAGAGGTGTTTTTCCAGCCTGAGAAAGGTGAAAGAACTGCTCCTCTTTGCCATCAGAGATTAAACTTCTGGCAGGCCAATTTGTGTGCTGTCATGTAGACCTGGGTTGTGATGTTACAGATGACACAAACAGCTTAATATTGCACTAAGGGTTTTGGCAAGTAGTTCTGCTATATTAAACCTTCTGTCTGTGATAAAATTCCAAGGGAATTTTTGGGTTAGAAGATTTTTACCTCCAAAAATTCGTGGATATCCACACATTTATAGGGTGTTTGACATGCACAGCATTTCAAACGAAAGAACATAATAGAAAAACACACTTATCCATATTTGTTTGTACCTGAGAGATCTCTTATGGAGACTTTATGAAGTCAAAGGTGAACTGAGCCCAGCCATGCTTGGAGCTGCAACTCAGGCTGAGCTGACTGTAGCCCAGGACAGTCAGGGTGGTGAGTCCCAGGCTGTGAGATCTGCTGGGTGAATCTGCTCTCCACAGATAGGCTGTAGACGCTCTTAGGGAAGGATGCTCATCATCAACTGCTGTGCTGCCTCTTCTGTGTGCCCTCCATGAGAGCTTGCTGGCTGCACAGCCTTTACTGGAGGCGGGTGTTTTTGAAGACTATGAAGATACTCAATGCAGTGTGAAGGAAGGAATATTTTCGAGGTTGTGTAGAAAACCAGCTTTAAGTGGCTTTAATGATACAACATAATGGTAAGGGAAAAGGTCCTCTGAGGGGCTGGGGAAATTTCAGTTCTAAATGTTAGACATCGTTACTTAAATACTGCATCCTAACAGATGGCACATGTGGTTACAGGAAGGTGAGCAATAGGCCTGGAGTTTTTCAGCTGATAGCTGCTTTTCATAACAAAGCATTAACGACTTAGCAAAAGATCTGGGGGCTGTGGTTAAAAAAATTCTAGGCTAAACAACCTGAATCCCATCACTTTCTGATGTGTAGAGGAGGTTCCCCTTTTCCATCCCCTTCTCACACTGCTTTCAGCTGCCTTGCTTAACACAGGGAGTAGCATTAGAGCATCATATTGCTATGAATTTTCATACTTACTGTAACAAATAAAATACATTTATTTTTGAAAGCCACATAAGGCTTTATTTTAGGAGTCCCACTGATTTCCAGGTTGCCCAGATTGCTTTCTTAGATTATGGAGAGATTGCTCTGTCTCTTTCATATGTCAACAGTTTTCCCCAACTGCTATATGGCACTCTCATCATTGCCTTTCATTTGTTCTGAATTATTTTCTTCCTTCTTAATGCAATCATATCTACATTGGTTCTTTATATTATTTTATTTTTACAATTTAAACAGGATGATTTTGCTGCCATTCTCTTTGTTTCTGAAAAACATTTCTACAAAAAATCACAAATTAAGTAAAAAAAAAAAAGACGGTTAAGACTGAAGTGGGATCAAATCAGAGAGAGAAAAGCAGCACCAGCTCACTAAAAACTTCTATGTACTCTTTTGTTTGCCTGCACTTCAGACATCTTCTCAGGAAGCCTGGGTGTAGAAAGCATGTAGCTGGTAGTAAAGAGAAAGGAGGGAGAGAGGAAGAGGGAGGGAGGGAGGGAGGAAGAGGGAGGGAAGATGTTGTGGAACTGAAATAGCGGATAAGCAGTGGAGAGCAAGCCAAGTGCCAAGGGCAGCCCTGCACCTGAACGGTCGCCAGAAGACATTGCCAGCAGTTTACAGAGGTTCTGAGGGTCTGTGGTTTGCTTCTGGGGCAGAGCTCTGGTGTCTTTTTTGTGTGGGAGGAAACAATAAAAAACACTATCAGAGAGTGTCTGCAGGTGAGTGAGGCCATCTCATGATGGAGGTAAGTTGTGAGGCCCTGCTCCTCTCCAAGCAGAGCCAAGGCTTTAACCTTACAGCCCAGCCAAGGGCTGCAAGCTTTTGCAGAGTCAGTCTTGCTCCTTAAGCTCCTCAATATTCACATCCTCCTACAAGCTACACAGCTACAGCAAGAGGCAATTGCCATGAGATTTTGCTTTAGATAAGGCTTCTTATAAGGATGTGGTTGGTCCATATTTAAGAGTTCCTCTCTTTGGAAAAGGTAAAGAAAATTTGTAACTTAGGCTGTTCACTTCTGTCACATTTTCACTTCAGCAGGGCAAGGCGAGTCCCTCTTATATCCATCTGGAGCTTTGAGTAATGGTGCTGAAATCAAGGTTTGTCATAGAGAACACATCTCAACCAGTTCAAATGAGCTCCTAATTTGGTCTAATACATACCCTGGGGTCTCTTCAATATGTATTAAATACATATGTAAATGTCTTTTCATTTTTCTGACTTCTATGTCACATTGCGCAAGCTGTCTTGAAAAAAACCTGAGAAGTGCAAGTGTTTAGTAGGAGCTGCTGACATGCTTCAGAATTCCAAATAAAGTGTTTCTTCAGAGAAGCGTGAGAAGCATGACTTCTGCCCTCCTTGGTGTCTCAGCACTTGGTCAAAGACAGTTTTAAAGCACCTTGATTTTCAGGAAGTGCTTTTAGCACCAAGATCTTCGATGCTAGCTACTTGAGCAACCTGAAATAGTTAAAAATCCCTATACATATATTTGAAAATTTAAATCAGAAGTTGATTTTTTGATGTCTCCTTTTAGTCAAAATGTGTTCTTTATTTCATCTCTTTTCAGAAGTTGGATAGTGCATTCACACTATGTCTAAATCATGCATGGATTTTTAGATTGACCTCCCTATGGACGTGTTTTTTCACTTTTATAGAAAGATTTCATTTATCATGTCATTTGCAGTACCAAGCTTTTTGCACCACACTATTCAGGGAAAATTCAGTGTCTTAATAAAACTGGCAAAATATGTCTGAGAGGTTTTCCATGTCAAAAGAAAAAAAGAGTCAGATGACACTGGAATAAAATTAAGCTTTACTTTTGAATTAAATTGTTAAAAATACTATGACTTCTAAAAGGTGTAAATTCTACTGCTGTTACAGCATATTTGAAAGGAGAAAAGGGATAGGTCAAGTCATAACACTGTGTGACAAAGAGAAGGAATTTTCTGTTCACTTTTGGAAGTTCACTTAGGCCACATTAAGAACTTTATTTTTTCCCCAGGGTCTCTGCCATTTCCTATGTATTTTAATACTTGATTAAAAATGAAGAAATGAACATATGCTGGAGGGATATAAACACTAGGGTATGAAAATGAGGGAAAGCAAAATGAGATTAACAGATGGCCAGGCATGAGGTCTCGTTTTAAGACACATACCATCACATTAAGCTACCATCCTTCTGAAAACGTAAATGCAGTCACAGAAAGAATAATTCTCCCTTGTTAATTTTTCTTCACTGTGTATATGGAAAGCCTTTTTATTTCCATTCTTACTTCAGTTTTATTTTTGTTGTAAAATAAGTATTGGAGATAGTTGAATAACTGTTCTCTGGAGATGCCTCTGGAGATTTATTTTTTGCTATTTCTGTCCACTCATACAGCCTAGAAAATCCTCAGAACTCACTTCTCTATCTATCAGCACAATGGGAGAAAGAGAAAAGGGATTTAAGGGTTGTGGCATGTATTTGATTCCAAAGATAGGTGACACATGGCTTTTGCATCTAATTTTTCTTTTTCCTCAGCATTTTTGACTTCTTAATTTCCTTCTTTGTTGTCCAGTCTGTGTGGTCCTAAACTTTTCCTTAGAGTTTCTCTCAGCTTTCTATTTTCACCTTCCTCTCCCTACAATCCCATCTCACTTTTGTATTGTGCTCTGTCAACTCCAGCTTCCCAATCTTCCTCTTCTCCAGAATCAGCACTTTTCCTAATTTTTCCCAAGAATGGAAAATGGGACTAACCTGGTGAGGGAAAAGGAGGTACTCTTTGATCTTAATGTAGGACCCCACCTGGCTCCCTGCACTTGGGCAGGTATTGTGCTCTCAAAGATAAGGGGAAGCAGCCCTAGGAAGAACCTCCTGACTGGCCATACACCACCAGTCCTTCAGAGGCCTTCTTATCCACTGAACTCACTACTTCTAGCTACCTTACTTCCCACCCTCCCTCAGGACAGGGGGAAGCAAAGCTATACCTGGGGAGTGTGGCCTCAGACTGATCTCCTCTGTTCTCTACCCACTGTCCCCTTCCCTTGCTATCAGAGAAAGAAAATAGATGGAGGTTGTTACCTCATAAAGACCCATTCAAAAGCCAGTAAGGGATGCTCTTCTTTTGCCTGCAGCCTTGCCTTAGATGGCACCTGCAACAAAAAGGCAGTGACCAGAGGTTTTTATTGGTCTCTTAAAGGAGGATGGGATGGAAAGAATCAAGGGTTCCAAAATCTGTCCATGAAATCCCATCACCATAATGGAAAAGGATATTTGGAGGGCTGCTTCAGGCTTAGAAGTTCATGTTTCAAAATCCCCAGCAATCTGACTGGAAAGATATCTTTGCTGCAAGGTGAAGTCTGATTTCTGTACATGAACTGGCTATTATAAGCAGGCAGACAGTAAGATTCATTGTACATGTGTAGTTTCCCAGCACTGCTACAATCCCACTGCACTTTTCCTTTACAAGCAGTGAGTAACCTGTGGGTATATATGCCTGCAAAATACTGCCTTTTCCCTATTCCTTCCACAAGACTCAGCACACCTTGTGAATGGGGTACAAGGATACCTAGTGCTGGGGTGGTGTGTATGCCATGAAAGTCTCCAGACCAAACCCTGTGCCAAAGCTTGGTTCTTCTGTGTGCTGCTTAGTGCTGGATGCCATGAGCATATTTCCTTCAGAGGAGCTAGCTGGAGTGCTCCAGACCAAACCCAGTGAATAAGCTTCACCCTGTGAGAAACTGGAACATCGGGAGACTCATGCTAGAGCTTAGTCCCTGGCCTCCTTGTTTTAGCAGTGTCTACATGTCATAAAAACTCAGTCTTGCACATAATTATTTGTGTAAGAGCCATTTAGCCCAGAGAAGATCAGAGACAGTGTATTCCAGACAGCCCAATATGCCACAGTCCCAAAACCGTCTCTCTGGGGATGGGAGTCTGCAGAATCAAATCCCCCACCACTTTGCAATTCTGCAGTCATTTTAAGTCTGGTAATCAACTTTTTTTTCACAGATTTCCCTTCAAATGCACCTCTAATGGTTCTGCACATATTTGTTTCTTCATAATTGTTGGTTTCTATAAAGCTAAATGTCTCCTCTCTAATTTCTCAGCTAGAAATATGTGGAGAAGATCTGACATGGGTAGGGCTAGTAATTTTATAAACTCAGCCTTTAATTTTCACACAAGAATCTGTGAGGTAAGCAGTGTCTATTAAAAAAAAAAAAAAAAAAAAGAAAAAAAACCCTTGAGCCTCTACTGCTCTTTCAGGAATTGTTCTGTACATTTGTAGCTAGGATATTGCCATCATAAAGCCCTCCTTTCACAGTAATTTAAATAGGCTTTGATGTGTTTCAAATGACCAAATGATTTATCATTAATAAGTATACAGGTAAAAAAAGTCCGTAGATATTCAAATGGAAATTAATCATGGAGTTAAATGCAGAGTTGATCCAAAGTTTACCTTATGTTGGATGATTCATGAGTTGCTTTTTTCCTTTATCTATGAACTGCTGAAATGTTTACTGCTAATAATAGCTCAGTACAATCAGGCAAAAGTATGTTTCTTGAACCACAGATCTTTATGTAATGGAAGAAAGCAAATTTCCAATATGAAAAAGAATCCTTTTCCTTCCTTATGATCTTTCTTTTTTCGAAACGGAAGTAGCCTTATATTAGATGCCTTAAGACATACATACTCTATTCATAATTACAAAAAATGATTTTCTGTTGTTCTTCTTAAAAGTGCATTTTAATATAACATCCCTCCAATGTGTACAAATATCAACATACCCTGAAATGGTACTGAGTGATTTTAAATTTGATAAGCAATCTAAATATTGTCAAAGTAGAAACTATTTAAGAACCTGAATTAAGAGAAACAGTATAGTAGATACCTCTATCCATTTAGGAAGACAAGAAAAGTCAAGTCCCCAGGGATAGTACCTGCAATATTCTTCCACACAACAGAAAGTTCAAAAAAACAACTGCAAATTCTGCACTTAAGAGATGACTCAATGAGAGAAAACTACAGAGTTTACAAGGTGGCTGTTAGTAATTCTGAAACATTTAATGTACAGTAAAATGAAGGCAGAAGTAATGGAGAAGCTGTAACACACAGTCTGCAGTAATAGAAAAAATGCAACACTATGAAGATCTGATCACCTCTGATAGATCCCTAAACACACCAATCAGATGACATCTGAAGAGCTATGCTTTGGCATTAGCAATTGCAAGACCTGGAGAAAGCCAAAAGTATAGCCTGTACTAAAAAACAGGAGCTGAAGTGACACTATTTCTACAGAAAATAAGAGACCAGGAAAAACACAACTGTCGTGGGAATGATTGCTGTCATCTATCCCTGCTTAATGGGAATGGTGAGAAAGGAGGGAGAAACTTACAGTTTAACAATGCTTTTACCCAAAACCACAGAGCATGCCTAACAAGGAACATAATGAAACTTCAATGTTACAGGACACCTATCCAGCAGGTGCAAAATGGAAATTGTAAGTACTGTGCTTCTTCCAATCAAAACAGTACAGGTATTTTTCAATCTGTAATAAGGCATCAGTATTTGCTGTAACCTCATGAATTGTAGAATATTCTACAGATTTATAGAGATTTCTCAAGCTTAGAGCATATACAGAAAATGGTGGCTCAGTACTTGTACTGGTGTTTCAGGTGCAAATCTGGAACCCTGTAAAAAAGTATCAGTGGTCCTTGTTTACAGGGTCTGATTCAGAATACAGTTTTCCACTTCCTTTACTGTCTCACTGCTGAAAAGGGACATCTCATGCTGCAAGCCCATTTTAATTTTAAGTCCCAAACCACACATTTCAGTAAACATAATATGAAGTTAATAAAAATAAATCTTTCTAACTGAATTTTATTTTCTACACAGGAAATAGGAAATATTCCCCTGAAATCAAGGTGTGTAGATCCATTCCATTTCCCAAACTAGAGTAATTTTTAAGCAATCATCATATCCTCTTCTTGTTTCTGTAAGTCCTGCATTGAGTAATCCTTAGTTCCCTATTGGATCACATCAGCAGACATGACATGATGTACTGTACATGTCAGATGCATTTTTTCACGCATTCTGTGGGTAGCTGAGAAACACGCACATTCCAGGACCTTGAAAGTCCTTCTTGTTCTGCAGAATGGGAAAGCGTTTTTTGTATTTTTTTTACAAAAAACAACTTTTTTTTTTTTTTACAGCTATCATATAGTATTCACACTGAAGGACAAGAAAAATCTTAAAGGGACAAGAGAGTATATCAGCCAAATGCAAAGAAGGAAAGAAAATATATCAGCTCCACCCACTGTTTGAATGACATGCTCACCTCCTGAGGTATACAGAATAGGTTAAAAGCAAGAAAACAGTTGTGCTGGCACGGTGAAGAGGCAAATGCATGTTCTAGTCATTACAGTTTTGCCAGCAAAATACCACATAATTCTGTAGCTGATGCTTCACATTCAGCTTAATCTGCAATATCTTTTTTTAGCTACAGAATCAGCTGCCTTGGTCACACAAGGTTAGGACTATAAGTAGCTCCAATGAACTCTGGAATGTATTTTCCAGTAACAACATCTGGCTATTGAAAACTCCACTGACAGCTGCATTGGTGGCTGTGAGAGGCTATCTTCAGGTCAAACTGCTGTAGGGCTGGCTTAGCCCTCCTTTTCACCAACGAGATTTACTCTTTCCATCCATTTTCCTTTGAGTCTGGATAATATCAAGCTTTCAACCTTTCCTTGGACTCGAGGAAAACATACTCATAATATTAATCTATGAACTGATGTAAGGATATAGTTGAGCAATAACATAGTTATGCTTGAACAGTTGAATTTAGTTGAGCTCATGAGAAATGATTTTGCAAGCTTTCCCTTGCAAAAATAAGTCCAACAGCCATGTTTATACTATTTTACGAACCAGGTAAAGCAGCTTGTCCTGCTATCCCACCCATAGCTCCTGTAATAATGTTGTCTCATCTGAGAATTCCTCATTTCTCCCTCTTCCAGGAGAAAAAAGTCATCTCAGTGCCTTGAGAAGAGAGGTTTAGTCTCCGTATGTATGTTCCCAGAACACAAGGAGGGGCTAACTCATATATTTTCTGAGCTTCCCACCTTTCCTTCCTCTACCCCACTACTTGTGACAAGGTACCTTATGTGTGTTGTCCTTATGCTTCTCCCCACACAGCAGTCACATCAGAAGAGAAATCAAGAGTGGAAGAGTCAGGCTAGCTTCACTCCAAGCTACAGCTGGAAACAGATATGACAATGAAGTCTCTGAAGTCATCTGAAAGAAACTGACTGCTTAATGGTTGGTTGGTTGGTTGGTTGGTTGGTTGGTTGGTTGGTTGGTTAGTTGGTTGGTTGGTTGGTTGGTTGGTTGGTGGGAGCTTTGTCTGCAAACCCAGTTGACTTTTACCAATTTCAGGTGTCCCTTACTCCAAAAGCTTTAGTCCGCTTCTCTAACCTGGCAGAAATTGCTGAGTTTTGCTAAGCTCAAGCCACAGACAAGAAAGTTCATGAAAAATGTGAGAAGGTTGTGCAGGTAGATAGAACCCATACACTCCAGCCAGTTTTCAAAAATTCAGGTGCTACTGGGACACCAGTTGGCATTAATGGAGAGTCCAGCTATATCTGAAATAGGTTTTTTTCTGATGTGTTTAAAATGAGAATGTTGATCAGTGCCTAGAAAGATGTCAGTCCTTTTCCAAGAATTTGATTTGCTTTGGCTTTGGCAAAGTCAGCCCGGAAAGATGTTTCACATCTTTCTATTTATTTAATTGTGATTATTTCTAAACTTCTAATTGCTCTGAGGTAATCACCTCATTAAAGATGATTTCCAGAGAATGCAAACTGAACTGCTAGGTAGCACTGTAAGAATTCTTTCCAACAGGAATTAAAAAAGATCATTGGAAATGTTAGTGGTTGTGTTTATAGGGCTTAGACAACTTTTTTCCAGTTGGCTTTAAGGTGTGAATAAATTGTTTTGCATAGCCAAGAACTGCAGGAAGACTGCTGTTTGTGAATACTTTACTAGGAAATTGTTTTAGCTAGAATATTATTTTTGAAAATGTTCATTTGCCACTTATTCTGGAAATGTTCACGCCCAGCCCTCAGTGGGTTTTAGTGTTTGTAAAGGGCTCAATCAAACTTTTACTGAAATTAATGGAAAAATATGAGTAGTGGAAAAGTCTCTAAATATAATCAAATGTATCCTTGTCTACTTGCTCAGAAGATCTAACTGCCATGATTCATAAATGAACCGCAGAGAAGGAGTGCAACAGATAAAATCCTGTCCTATCTGAACAAAACTGGGCTGTCAGCTAAAAGGCAGAGATGACACTGCCAATGCAACCTTTATTTGTTTCCCCTTTATTCTCCTCTACTTCTGCCATCCTTCCCAAAACTAATATGATTTGCAAATTAGATTTTAACTCTGAATAATAACTCAGCATTATCAGCGCCTAATTATAATCTCACTTTATATTTACTATTGATTTTGTGTAATCTTGATGTACAGAGAGATAAGCATTAGATCATTTTGCCCTGCTTAGATAGTGTACTGTTGAAATCAGTGGGAGCAGGAGTTGGTCCTTATCCAAAGTCAGTTGAAGGAAACTGGGACCTTTTCATTCATTTGGACAGTTTTCATTTCAGATTCTTGTGGACGACTAAAGGGAAACTGTTGCTGAGGTACAAAACTTCTTCCCCCTTTCTGGATTAACATTAAAACTCAGTTTGAGAGAAGGTTTACTTTTTTCCTTCCCTTTAAACTCAATAAGGTCTTTTGAAAATAGAGTGAAATCTAATATTTCCATTGATAATCTCTTTCATACAAATAAAAAGAGTCATATTGTATAAATGACCTTGGGTTATTAAGGAAAGATGACTGCAAATGGAAAAAAAATTGCATTTGCAATACCGAATGTAGGCAGCATTTGTATCTGGCAAAAACATTTTGTATGCTACTATATCGTCTTTGAACTTATTTCCCATGGGAGTAGGTGTTGCTCAAGAAAACAGGTGTTTCAGTATAATACCTGGAGGGCATCATCTAAGTAAGTTAAAACATTATTTGTTTAAGGAACCTGCTCAAGGTTTCTTGCACTCTGTTTTGACACAGTTCAGCAGAAGATATTTATTAGGATTTAAATAGTCTATGGTTCCTAAATGGAAATGCCCGAGACTGCTACATAAATCTGTTTAGACCTGCTAACAATTTAAAACTGAACCAGGACATCTCATTTTCCATGGTCTAGCTTTGTTTCAAAACTCTGGAAAAAAAAGGGCATTAAGCCTTTGATTTATCCTGTCTGTAATGTCAGACTGAGAGCACTACAATCACGTTGGTTGCTGCTGACCCCTGTGAGCTGTGCCTGCTCTGTGGAAGGTGCTCACATTTTCACCCTTGGGGAATCAGATTTCTCTTACCTAATGCCAGCATCTCCAAGTTAGACAGAAATCTAAAGTAATCACTGCAGTTCCCTTAGATAATAAAAAAGGAGGACATTTTCAAAGGGATACTCATCATCCCGTCATCTGGCGCAAGGAATTGCCAGTTGAGCTTGGTTGATGACAGAGAGAGCCTCTGCACCTAGCAGGCTTTCTGCAGCCAGCATTTTACATGGATGGTGCTAAGGGAATTAATCCCAGAGATGTGACTAATGATTTATGGAGCGTGCCTGCACAGGTGGGTACAGACAGCCCTGAGTTCATCCCATCCACACTCCTGCACAGTCAGCTAGCTCTGAGGAAAGGCAAAATGAGCTCAGGTCTGCCTGCACCTGCCTGGGTAAATCATGTCCTTGCAAGATGAGGTGTAAGTAGCCAGTTACTGCTTTCAGCTGCATCCAAAAAGATCTGCTGGTCATTCCTGGGGAAAAAAAAATAAAAAATCAGTACAAAAAGATAACTGAATGATGTCCAAAAATGCCCTCTTTCTGACCTTGAGTATGAAAAGAAGAAATAGAGAAGAGAGGAGCTGTGTCTCACAAGATAGAGTTAATGAATATGTGAGACTAGAATTTCTTTTTAAAGTCCATTAAGTTCTAATTGCTCTGAAAGGAGCCAAGTTCCCTAACAGCAGCTTCTGCACAATGGCAAGTGCTCTTCTTCCCATGAGCAGGCTGCTCCTCTCCAAGTGTGGAGTAGATTAAGAGGTGTCTAGGGCATGAGTTAAAATACTTATTTTTGAAGCTCTCTTCATCTTCTCTGAGTGCTGGGAGTTCTATTTTTATGGTGAAAGTAAGCACAGTAACACAAGTGCTACTTTTTAAATGGCACACTTGATGCACTTTAACAAGTTAAGCATATTGAATGTGTCTGGTGGTGAAATTTGCAAAGAAAAATACAGAAAATATTTTTTCTGTTTGTGCCTAAGTATGTGATTTTAAAGCTGGCATGTGTGCTGTTTTAAAATGTTACGCACTGCTTTTGAGTATAGAACTTCTGTTTCTTTTCCATTGGAGATTAGATGAAGATGAAACAATTCTGGAGACAGATCTCTTGTAATTAGGCTGTCTATCATTAGAGCTCTGATTCGCCTAACAGAGAAAATCATTCTCTAGGTTAAGTAAATGTTGATAACCTGTATCTCCTTATTCCCATCTACTTCTTTCAATATTGTCACTTTATTGAACGGGTAACACTAATGAGGTCACACTGCAAGAAAAATCTGTTGGATTACCTGTTGCAAAACTATTTAGGAATATAGGAGTCGATTCTAAACTCTCCATTAATAATTATGACTTTTTATTTTTAGTCCAGATATGCAATCTGAAAGCAAAACCTCACTGATGTCCATTAAGAACTTTGACTAAAAATGGTTTTATTTTGAAATTTTCACCTTGCTCTTTACCTATGTATTTTTGGAGTGTCTGGAGTTTGGTATCTCATCTATTTTTCTCTCTTTCTTTTTCATATCTGTAGTTTTATGTGCCTGTGTCTGTGTCAGAACTTACTTCAGTATGTAGTCAGAAATCAATATATGGTTAATCCTGGCTGAGTTCTCTTCACCCATTCTTTTCTTCTACTATGTCAATCTTCTTGTGTCATCATCAGATAGAGATGTGAGTGAAAAATTAGTCCTGTTTGTCTACCTTACACATCTAACATGCAACTAATTTTAGGTTCTTAGGGAACTTATTCTATAAAAGTAGGTGCTTATAAAGTCAACAGAAAAATGTAGGTGCTTTCAAAGTCATCCAGAAAGAATTACTGCCCATTTAGTTTTAAGATATCTAAGTCAGGCACCTGCTTTTTTGTTTTACTATGCAGAGAACTTCAGTGCTTCCTGTAATTGTTCCCTAGATCCCTAAAAATTAATTGCCTAAGCTAGACAGCAGCAATCCTTTGTAGAGGAATTCATATGACCTGTGCTGAAGTAGCTGCATTTGAAGTAGTTATATTCTTATACATCTGACTTTTAACAGAAATTTTCCTCAAGCATAATGGGATGTTTTCACCGATTAGAAAGGATTATGATCTTAGAAGCAGGTACCAACAGAGTGTAGGCGATGAAATTTGGAAAGATTTGTACCACTCTTTGTAACAGTTGCCTCTGTAGGAAAGGCTTCTGAATAGGGCAGGCTGCTCATTAAATTAGGAATCATCCCCTCTCAAGTTTTCTGAGAGCCATTGCTTGAGAAAAAGGCACATCTTAAGAAATATTTAAATACTTTAAAGGCTCTTGCCAAATCCAGAAAATAGTTTGAATCAAAAGCTTCTTTGGGATCCATCGTGATTTCCACCTGCATTCATATCCTTGCTAGTTACAGCTGTCTTGTTAGATTAGTATTCACTGTATATTTATTTTACACTACCTGAAAGAATCTGGTTGTGTAGAATAAGGAAAAAGCTGAAGAATATTCTTCAGTTTTACTGGAAGATAAAGGTACTCCAAGCACATTCAGGATCTTACCAGGTAAGTCCACAATGAGAAAGGGGCTCTTTGTACCTTTATCATAAATCACAACAAATACTTTGAAATAAGATAGAAGATCCTCAGCTTCATGTGACTTCAAATTCTGTGTTACTAATTAACATTACTAAGAATAAAGGCCATGTGAAGAGCATATCCCAACATCATGCACAGTTCCTTGTTATCATGAGCAAACACACTATAGAATGCTTGTCATAAACTGATCAAAGACTTTCCCAAATGGTTGGGTTTCTTCCTTCCATAACTTTTCTTGTAAGACTCACAACTTTTTCATGGAATCATGGAGTTATGGAATGGTTTGGGTTGGAAGGGATTTTAAAGATCATCTCATTCCAGCCCCACTGTGGACAGGGACAACTACCACTAGACCAGATTGCTCAAAGCCCTATCCAGCCTAGCCTTGAAGGGAAGGGGCATTTCTCTCTTAGAATCCTGCTTTTATTTTTCTACTCTGAGCTCTCCCTGTTACTAATTTTTAACTGTCTGCTCTGTTCCAACATGACAATTTAGCTTCAAATAATTCTTTTGCCTTCTTATATTTGTCCCCTGAGTTTAAGGAGAGACCATCCATTTCTCCTCTAAGCCTTCAGTCTGCCTTTTTAAGGATCCAAAGCTTGGTTCCACACTGGGGGACTCAGTATGTTAAAGCCACACAAATTTTTGATCTCTGAATGCAAGAGTGGAAGTCCCATGTGATGCATTTAAATTCTTTGTCCAAGGACTTGGTACAGCCCAGTGCTTATGAAAGACATTCACTCACAAGAGCCAACATGCCAACACCTAAACTAACACCAAAAGACAGAGCAGAATGAGGAGTGTGTCTGAGGTTCTCACCATGGCCTGTACCATGATATCCATATTTCTGGTTTTACTTTTACTTGAAATATCATGTCTAGTACACCCTAAAAATAACAGCAGTTGGTAGAATTGTTTTTGTAATGGGGTAGTAGGGAGAATTATCGCCTGTGAAAATTTTACACAAAAGCATCAGAGCATGTCAAGAAAGCACACAAAAATAAAACAGACAAAAAGTGTCATACATAAGAATTCTGATATTAGAAAAGTTTAGTTTCATACAAACGGGGTGTTCGCAAAAATTATTTGGTTAATCTATTAGAACAGTAAATCTTTCAGCTTCTCTTAAATCTTTCTCTTTCTGTTTGAGTCATATTCCTAGGCCACTAAGAGAACATACCTAGATTTTTGCACAAAATGTGAAGGCTGTTGTCATCCTGATTTTGAAAGTCCATGAAATCATATTTGCAATTATAAGACCCAATATAACCTTGTTATTAAGAAAATAACTAGTTGAAGCCTCCCTGAAATCTCCTCCACCCAACAGTATATGATATATTAAGGTTTTCACATTCTTTGTCAGATTTATTTGGTTGTCAGTTCAGTTACTGATGTAATTAAGAGGTGCTAGTAAGTATTACATTTGCGGCAGAAAAAATCACCTATTTGTGGACCTCACTAATTCATCACTATTTTAAAGACACTTTTTGGAGTTTGGTTACATAGCAACATTTCATTCAAACTTCCCCAGCAGCAAATTTGCTGTAGTTGCCAGAAATGTGTCATTCAGCAGTCATGGTGGCAATTAGATTGGGTATTCTGGTGAAATAATTTTGTTTCAGCGTTCTAAATATTTGTGCACACACGAATGTAAAATTTAGGATCTTCAGTTGCTGGAAAATTAATAGAAGATGCTTTTATCAGTATACTTGTTTAAATTCTTTTCATGAGAAAGAAAATTTTTTTCTCATTGCAAAGACCCATTTGATATCTATGACTTTCCAAAAAACTGGTATGGATCAGAAGAGACTGCATTTAATTGTCTACATTTAATTTAATTGTTAAAATAATTGCATAGGAATGGAAGAAAATAGAATGAGTCCTTTAATATTAGTCAAGACATCTTTATTTTTCCTTTTGAAAGCAATGTACAAGCAATCTTAATTCATCTTGCCTGTCTGCATCCACTCAGTGTGGATGTCACCTAGTGACACCTTGGATTCCTTAGATGCACCATGCCTTCAGCAATCTCATCAGAAGAGTGCAAGACATTTGGATTCTGTTCAATGTCAGGCCAACACAGATCTTTTAGGCCATCTAGAATATTAGTGGTGACACTGGGTGACAGTGTTTATGCAACTGACTTGAGACCCAGACAGTTAAACAGTCTTTTGGGGTGAGGTTGAGACATCAGTAGGGAGGTGTCTACACATAAGCATACACTCTAACATGTGAAAGCAATCCAGTCAATTCAAAAATTGACCAAATCTAGGCCTCTGTGTAGATGCAATTGTATGGCCCTCCAGACCTCATTGGTTCTACTAACAGTCAGCTCAGCTACGCAAATATACAAAATCCGTTCCATGTAAGTGGTTCTAGGATATTCCAGTCCAGAATATCCTATTCCAGTCCAAACCCCAGGTTTGTGGTTCTCATACACATGTCTATCTGCCAGGCCCAAACTATGTCCCAGGTACCTAGAATAATCTCCTTAGCACTCCTGGAAAGACAGATGAATCAACCCTTGAATCACTATTTACTGAAATGAGAACTCACACACCTATATCACATGTAAATAGACTTGTTCACATTAAATTTCCACAACCTGATTGATTCCTGACAGAGTCAAGCCTAACCTTGTTGCCTAGTATGTCTCTAGAACCAGCAACTGCAACAGGCAATAGGAAGTTCAGAGTGTTCAAAGATCAGGGACAGTTAGGGTGAGATGCCCACTTCTCTCCCTCAACAGTCCTCCACCATTCATGCAGAGAGCTGAAGATCCATGTTATCCATGAATATTATGGGCACTGCAGATGAACAAAGGTGATGCTGAGATGAGAAATTGTGTGAGTGCTATGGACAGAAAAACTCTTCTAGAACTGTTTTTAAGATTCCAGGAAAAAGCCATTAATAATATATGGTGCTAGGGTAAAGTGACAGGAATTTAAAAACCAAGATTCAGATGGAAGTCACAAAAATTCATTAGTTAGGGGTCGCACTTGTGAATTTTTGTAGCTCAGATACTGTCAATGTATAGGGGACAGGAGGAGGGGTAAGTGTGCTGGTATTTGATTCTATGCCTGTGTTGTAAGTTCAAATATGTATGAAACTTTAGTCTAATACTTTATTCATTTTGTTTTCATCTAGCCAACGAATGAATAAGGCACAATTACAAAAGAATCAATAATCCTAACACAGAATTGTATTTAGATGCATGTTTTGCAAAGAAAAAAGAAACCACTGGGAATTCACATTTTGAGAACTTCCTTCTGTGTGGGTTAAACAGATACAAAACAGATAGTTTCCTTTCATTACTGCGTAGGACTGTCATTTAAGGCACAGTATGAATGGATATGGAACAGCTGTTCTTTACTTCTCCAGACTAGAACCTGACAGATAAAATTCAGTAAATCAAGAGCTCCAGCAATGTTAGGAAAAGGCTCCTGTGCTTAGTGCTTTTACCAAAAGGGTAAAAAAGGGTATAAAGGGTATAAAAGGGTATCAGGTCTCTGCCCAACCTTCAAGGAGCTGCAGAGTCAAAGCCTTGATTTAAGATGATGGTTTCACAAGTCTTTGTTTGTACCTCTTGAAAAGCTTAAAATTTCTTAACCCATTATCTGTAACCCTGTCCAAATTAACCTAAGGTTAATAACATGGTACAATTTGAATGAGTTCTTATCTTCTTTTATCAAAAATAGAAAGACAGTGGTAGTACACAAATCTTTGACTGGATATCAGCTGTCACTTTGGATTTTTGAGATAGTGGGAGCCAGGAGAGGTCAGAACAGCGGAGAATAAGTGACTCTCTAGGATCTACATCTCTGGATCCTTTGGCTCCTTTGGTATACAATCTTTTTAAGTGACCCATTTGTTTTCTTCTACAGATCTAAAACCTTTCCTGCCTATTCTTTGTGTCGCATCTTGAAGTGGAATTAATAAGATTATTTTTCTATGCTTGGCTGTGCCTTAAACCAGTCACTCCATCTTCATCCAGATACATTTGACCATTAAGTCCTGTCACAGTTGTTTTAGCAATTATGAGTTATGACTACTATATTTACTAATTTTGACACTTAGATTCTTCCTGAAGAAAAAACAGATTCAGATCTTAATTACAGCAAGTCTGAAATTTTAGACCACTACAATAGTTTCAAACTGAGTACATTTTCAAGTCATAAATACACTGAATTTTTAATTACATATAATATTTGTGTTTATAAAACATGGGAAGAAATTCTTAAAAAAATCTCCTTCCAGTGTCATCTTTTCCAGTGCCTCTAAACTGTGCTTGCTGTAGCTGTGGATAAACATGTGTCACACTTTTTTTCCTCAATGCAGTGGGCCATCTCATCTGCTTTTGTTGTCATGTCCTATGGCACTGACAGGAATCACAGAAAACAAAACATCAGAGCCAGGATACACTGAAAAACCCACCATTCCAGGCACTACTTCAATGAAGATTTTTTCATCAGTGGATGTAAAAAAGAAATGTTGAGACCCAAAATATCATACTTTGGATTAAGTTACAGCCAACTGGTCTTAAATTCTATGCATAATCTGCTGAAAACATACAAATCAGCTTAGTTCTTTCTATATAGGTCTATTTGATAGAGTAGGTAGGCGCCTGTGTTCACAGGGGCAGAGAAGCATATCTGGGCAGGATTTTTAATTAATAACTATTTAATTTGCAAAGAAGGTTACCATTATTAAAGACATGTTAATACCAATGGATAAACTGGTTAATCTCCTTTTATAAACTGCCAACAAATAGTGATATTTTATGAGATTTTTTATGAGTTTCAGCACAGTGAAGTGCTGATTCTTCTTTATAATCCAATCTATTTTACTGACTCACGAAGGGTGGAGCAAAATGTCAAAGTGTTTTGGTCCTTCACTTAGAACTGTTTGTAATACTGAGCGATTATACATTTATCTGCCTATTAACATCAAGTACAACTTTATGTGAACTCATGATCCACAATTACCATTGTAAAACTAACTTTAAAGTACAACAGGACAACCCTGACATGTAAAGAGACAGAGAATACTCTGGATCTGAGGATATAAAAATAGAACTCTAGCCTGTCATTAAGTGTGTGTGAGGGGAACCCCAACCAGCACGTCAAGAAGAATAGGATTTGGACAGAGATTATTGGCTCTAGGAGTTACTAAATAGTGCATGTCTGCTGTAATACAGGAGTACTTGTATTACCTCTTTTGGAATACAGAGGAAAAGGATCACATATATGTGCAAGTCTGCTTTGTCCCCTGTTAATTCATGGAAGTGAGGAATTTCAGTTTAAATGTTAAATTGGGATAGTTGGATTAACAATCCATATTGTTTTCTTTGCTGGTCAAAAAAAGAAAGAAAAAAAACAAAACCGAAAAGGTGTATATAGATATGCTGTATTTCATGGGGTTTTTGGACATTCATGTCAGGTAGGGAGGAGTCAAAGTTTTGTGAAAGTCCCTCATTGGAATCTGTGTTATGTGTCTATGTCTTGAGGACTGCAAGAAATCCCCAAAGCTCCTGTACAGAGCCCTCTCAAGATTTAAGAAAGTGTTCTTATTTTTCTGTAGAAATGAAACACAAAACTTTCACAATCAACAATCAACAAAACCAACCAACCAAACAAACAAAAAAACCACAAACAAAAAAATTTTTAAAAAAGAAAAAAAAAATAAAAGAAAGCCCTGCTTGCAAAGAGGCTGATTATCTCTCAGCTTTCTAGTACTTTTCTGTCCTGTCATTTCACATATCACTGGTAAGGATCCTTACCACCAAGTTACTACTCAGTTTTTTAGGATGAACCTTCTCCATTGCTCCTTATGCATTTCATAGTAGTAAACTTATATTGGCATCTTAGTATTAATCTAAGAAGAGACCCCAGTGAGAGTATGATTCATCTCTGGTAATTGTACTAAGCGTCGGACCAGGGTAATATTTTATTTTATTTTTCTCATTATAGCCAAGTGAATTAAAAATCTCAACTGCAGCAGAGAATGGAGGGAAAGAAAGAAAAAAAATCCCCAAATTGATATCCTGTAATAATCCAAATTTTGGCAAGGAAAACTGTCACTTTCTAAGTGACTAGGGAGCCCAAACCTTGTAAATCAAAGAAGCAGATTTTTAAAGTCAGCTAGATCGACAAAGATTTAGATAGACACAGGAGGTGAAGATTTTTTAAAGCATGGATCAGCCAGCAGAATATAATTATTGAAACCAGTAGGAGTTTGTTCTGGAAATAATGCATTGTTTAGAAATCAGCCAGAGCCGGGATGTCCAAGTCCACAGAACCTTCTGATTGTCCTGCTCTGATTGATCAGCATGATACAACAGCAAGCTCCAATGAGTTGTGCCCAACCATTTTTGAGGTACAATCCTCAAACATAGAGTAACTGTTTTCCTATAACCTATTTCATAATAATTCCAGAGAAACTGGGACAGCCCAAATGAGAAACAATGAGACCTATTCTGCCAGAACAGCTGTTATCTTGGCAGCAAGATACCCTTTTGGGAGGTCAAAGTGAGTTAAATACTGATGATAAGACCCAAATTTAAGTCTTTCTAAGGGGTCTGGTAATTTAAACACTATGCTCTGGAGGGAAGCTGCAAAATCTTTCCAGCTTTCTCAGATTTCTTGGTCTTCTTTTCTCCTTATACAGGCAGTTTGATATGTGAAAAAAAACCTTGTGACCTGAAGCCACCAGGTGTGCTAAGTGGGGAACGATATAGGTTGTCCAAGCTTTTGGTGTCCAATGTGCCTATATGCAAAATAGTTATCTAAATTTCTAATGGGTAAAAATTTAGTGGAGTTTTGGAAACAATTCAGCTGACCAGGTGAACATTGTCATGTTGTCTTCCTGAGAGTGACCTACACTGACTAGGTCTCAGCAAGATTGTAGAACCATTTGTGTAGACTCCTACATTCTACGTACTCTATTTCAGGCCATGGGCTTTGGGAAGAGCAGCACTGTTTAGTCTCAAGCAAATGCAAACCCACCCCACATTCAGCAAATCAAAACTGTTTCTCAGTTTGTAACACTTTGAATACCTAGGCCTGCCACTAGTGAAAAGAAACAAGCATCATCAGAGGATAGCTTAATTCCAGAGTGAGACAAATCTCCCTCCGGAGATGTGTGTCTCTTTTGACAAGAAGGGACGCTACGTTGAATAGCATCTAAGTAGTATGAAACCAGTCTTTCCAGTCTGGAGCTGTTGTGTTGTGGCATGCTTTGGACAAACTCTTCTTAGTGGTTACTTTTGGCTCAATGGATCTGTGTTTTTATTTCTGTGCTGCTGTGTACACACAGTATGTAGACGTGTGTGGATGGGTTTAAAATACAAATGTGCTGTTGGTGAATCCATCGGCCTCAGAAAGCATGACTAACAAGAAAATTGAAATGTCGTATTGGAATTACATAGCTTTTTACAAATATAATTAGTGGGACTGAAATGACAATTATAGCAATTGTCATTAGCCTCTATGAAGGCCTGGATTTATTGTCATGATGTATCAATTGAGAAAGGGACATGATCTATGATTCAGAAGAGGATGTATTCATGATCACAATTGTTTGCATTAATGAACATCAGCTCCAACACCTGTTTGAATTCTAACTGTTCTGTTATCCAGACTTCCTGAATACCATCTTAGTCTGTTTAGCCCCAACTCTTATGACTATAAGCAAACCTGAGAACTTCATACAGTCACCACAGAAACAGAGGTAAACAGTCTGAATACTTCAAGACAGTATGAATACATAATAAAGCTTTCAATGAGGAAGTCAAAATTTCTAACTGTGCCAACTTGAAGAGGACATTGGGTAAGCCTACAGAGTAATTAAGAGCAGTCTTGAAAAACCAAGACCTGTGATCCTTCCATTTATGTTATTCCCTCAAGGACTGAATGAACTGGCCCTGCCTGAATTCCTAATGTGGAGGAACTTGGGTGAGAGGAGAGACAAGTCACCACGGCAGGACATGGGGAGGCATACTTGCCCTGGCAGATCTGGGAGGTCATGGTTTGTCCAGGCCTCAGGCTATTACTGCATGCCTGAAAAATGGACAGAAGATGAGTCTGATTTTCAGGGTGACTGCATGGAGACAGACACTTTGATGTAAGCAAATTTAAAGGAGTTTCTTGGAAGACTTTGAAACCAAGGATGAGACCTACTATTGAGATCACAGCATTTCTGTCTCACATGACAAGTTGCCTATTTGATGTTTCATTAAAGTCTAAGTTCTGAGACAAAAGGTTATCTAAAGATCTCTTTTTTTTTTTTTTAATGAGAATTTAAGACGTGTTGCCCTTTCTGTATACAGTAGATGTAGAGAAAGAGACACCTCCAGAAGGTGATTCATCCCATCATAAGATAGGCATCCAAGATAGGTCATACAATTTGCCTCTGGTGGTGTTTATTTTCTCCTACACTACCTAGAAGTACCAAAGAAGCCTTGGTTGACTAGTTCACATTTAGGTGTCCAATTTTCAGACATCTGGAAGCCATCTGAAGGCACTGACAGCCTCAGTAACAAGACTAGTTAGCTTGGGCTTTGCATAGCATTAATGGGATACTCATGGAGTTTGACTTCCTTGAAGACTGGGCAGAGCACTCAATTACTGAAAAAGACAGCATAGGCACACCCTGTGAGAGATTATCTGAGGGAATTCCCTGAAGAGAGAATGTTTTATCCTACCTGCAGCAAACCTTAAGCAATAGTGGCAAAAATGCTGTAAAGTGCCTGGGAGAAGTGATGAAGAAAACAGAAAGATATCTCCCAAGGAAGAGAATTTCTTTATCTGTCCTGACCTCAGTATAGAGAATAGCCAAAGGGAACAGGAATTCTTCCATGCATCTACCACCCTGAATAACGTGAAACCAATGACAATGAAATATCTGCAGTTTCCAGGCACATTTGGCCTAGGGGTTCAAGTGGTCACAGCAGGTTTCCCTCATCACTCCAGTTTTTACAACATGCATAACAGGCCTTTATTCTTCCACTTTGGTTTATGGCTTCTTGTACAAGACAATGAATACTAATTGTTGACCATGTTTATGATAGAAGCGTCCCCAGCAATTCACCAGATTTGTCCTCTCAGACTTCACAAGCCTCTTCTAGGGTTCATGGTTTTGACAGCTGAGATTTATGACTTTCAGGATTAACTCTGCACCTGCTTTCCCAGGCTTTGACCGAACAGAGAAAGAATGGATGGACTAAGTGAATGATGGTTTTTGAGTGGACTTCATGTGGAGATGTCAAAAGATTCTCTTGAGGAGACTGAACAGAATAACTGGATAACTTGCTGGTCATTGTGCTGTGCAGAAAGACTTGGTCTGGATGATCCAATGCACTTTAAATCACCGTTTTTTTCATTTCAGTCCATAAGTTACTCAGTATGTGCAGCCTAAGAGGTAACCACAACAAAAAATGTAGACAAAAAAATACTGTGAAACAACCTTGTAATCATCAGTCTGAAAAGATAAACTTCCTTGTACTGTCAAACATGAGTGGGATAAATGGTTTGGCATTTCTGTTCAGCTGCTCATTTGGGAGCTCAAACCCCAACTTGATAGTGCTGTCATATGAACTAAAAACTGCTGGGAGGACACACACCACATAATTAACTAAACAATTGAATCTGGATGCAGCATATGGAAATTAATTCCTCCTCCATTTCCCTCATGCACAAGGAAAACATGCACTGCTTTGTGCATAACCTTTCAGCACAGTTTCACTCGGTGTTCATTCAGTGCAGACCAGAAATGCTGGGTCTGCATTGCACCCTAAAGTGTCTGGATGCACACTGTGCACTGTCACTCTGGTAGGTCTGATAGATTGAATTTATTGCTTCAGAGCAACAGGCACAAACAGTACCCAGATGACCAGAGCCCTTCAAACAGTCCTGCCTGATTCCAGTAGGCACTGTCATGAGACTTTCTTCACTATGTTCTTTGACTAATTACCGCCTAAATTAACCCTGAAGTAATTTTAAAGCTGAGACAGATGCACTAGAGTGTGCATTATGTGACCTAAAGAGTCAATATGGAGAACCAGACACTTCTCAGAATGCTGAATCACTTTACAGAGGTGTCTTACTTTCTTTGCTGACTCTCTGGGGGCCTGGAACAATGAAGTTTCTGGCTTGCATTCTTCAGCTAAGGGTGTTTGGGAGAGGAATTCAGGCCGTACAGCCCCTGGTAGAAGAGCACAGAACAGGCCAGACTGCATTCCCTTAAGCAGCTTTCTCATGGAGCCCCACATGGACTGGCTACGTGGCCTCCAACTACAAACAGAATTTTGGGACCTGGCGCCAAGCCAAGTGATGCTATTTGCCTCGTGTCCACTCTGCTCTGGGCTGGCTGCCTCTTCAGCTGGTTCCCTCTGGGCAAAAGCAACTGGAGCAGCCCAAGCAGAGACCAGTAGCAATTAAACTATGAACCATTGATGCTCAAGCTTGGTCAATGGCCCTAGCTGACTTTTCAGGTCTTATTATTGCCCTACACACTAGTATTTAGATTTTTGAGAAGTTCTAAAAATAGCACTCCATTAGTCTCTGCCACTATTAGTCAAGAAGGCATTTCCACAAGCAAGAATTTGTGCTCCAGGTTCTTTAGCATAATACCTATCAAGCCCTCCTATTCACTCCTCAGCTACTAGTACAGATAATTAGACTAATTTTGAAAATTACTGTATATTTGGACAATATGCTTTTATATGCTGCCTCCAGCTGGACATCTGAACCACTCTAGCACAGGGAGGTACTTAATTCCCCCAGATGAGTCTTTTTGACTGTTTTAGTTAGTGTTTTGGCTGCGTATATCTCTGCATTAATCATAAATTTTAGAATATTTTTAGAATTCTTTGGAAAAAATGGCAAGTTTGGCATAAAAAGGTAGCCAAGAAACCATTTTGAGAAACCCTGCCCTTATGCTGCAGCCCACTGTTACTCATTCTACTGTCACTGGCAGATGGTTCATTAAATATTTATTGAGAAATAATAAATAATAACAACAACATTGACAACAACTGCTTATTTATACAATCTTTTCAAAAGCTACTGAATGAAAACCTTTTCCCCAGCGAGGATAGTCAGACAGGGTGCAGGCTGTCCAAAGATTTTTTGCAGTGTCTGTCCTTGGGAGTGTTCAAGATCCCACTGACTGTGGGCCTAAGCAATTTGGTCTGGCCACAGAGCTGCCTCTGCTTTCTGCAGTAGGTTGGGCTGGAGGGGCCCTCCAGCGCTATGACCCCACAATCCTATAAAACCAGTGAGAGTGGGATTACATAACAAAGGATATGTCTCCTGACATTTAGTCCAATATTGATTCAATTGTAAATGAAAAATACTGTAGCAACACCGTGCGAGATGATTCTTATGTCTAATTGAAGAGATGAGGTGGTTAGCAAAGGAAAACATTTTTGTAGAAAATCTAATCTTAGTAGTTAATTTACTGGGGTTTTTTTTGGTCTAACCTATGTATTTGCATACTTTGAGTGCTGTTTGCAAATTGGAATTCTTGTCAGAATCTTCCCAAAAAGTAAAGCAGCTTCATCTGCACACATAAGTTTGTTGTTGATTTCAGTAACTCCAGTAACTTCAGTAATGTTCAGCCAATTTAATTTTATTTCCATGTGAGATGAGTTATCTTATTCCTTTATTTTCAACACAGGAGCATGGCTTGTATCATATAAATGTATGTATTTTACTGCTTACTTATAGACTTGTTGTGCTGAAGTTGTTCTGTGTTTTGTTCCATAGTTCCGTGCTTGAGTCATTAGAAATTGTCCATTTTTTTCAGATTTTTTAGCCAATTATTTAACTCGAAATTTATCTGAGGCATTTTTGTATATTTTTTTTCTGAGACTGGAAAATATTTCAGTGAGAATAATCACAGACCCGTCTTGGAATCATTTGCTTAGTCTTTACACATAGATAGGAATCACACATTCAAAATGTTACAGATAGTGAACATGACTGCTATAGCTAAACATGTGTTTTGAGATCAAAGGTGAAGTATATATGTCACCTGAAAGAGACTGTTTTATAATTGCATGGATAAAGACTCCTGAAAGGAGTCCTGCTTATACTGGTATACTGTTATTGATCTCCTTCATTGTAAACGAGTCCTTTGGGGATAGGCAAATTACCCAGGAAGATGGGGGAAGAACCGTGCTTCCTTTATCTCTTTGTCTTTATCTCTTTTACTTGTGCAACTGATAAAAAGTTGCCCTGCTCCACTGATCCCAGTGAATCAAGCAACCTACAAGAGCAGTGTCAGCTGCTCAGTTCCCTGAGCACAGCACAGGGGGATCTTCTGAATGCCAAGATTTGTAAACAGCTGGAAAAATTAAAAGTTGCCATATCACACGCTGCATGTCTGTATTCACTAATGTCAGGGACAGAAGTCTCTGTCCATTCTCTTTCTATACTGAGCTGCTGCTTGGTGCTGCTATTGCACACCAGATGTGTTTCAACTCAGAGGTATTTCCAGACAGTTTGATACCAGAAGCAGAATGTCAGAAACTCACACAATGCTTTGTGACTGTTGTGTTCAGTATCAAATCTGTGTTTATGGGGATATTGTCAATCATCTCACCATACCGGGCCAGATCATCAGATTCACAAAGGCTGACGGCAGAGCAGGAACTCACAATACCCCTCTTCATCTGTAAAATGCCTCCCATAAGGCACTTGGTCTGTAGTGGCCCTTCAGTGTGCTGTGCATGTGGGACTAGGAGGGTTAGCATCACAGAAAATCATATCGTAGCAATTCAAATGTCTTCATGTAATTTCAAGTATTTTCCATGGTGTATGGGATTCAGAGAAATCTGGAATTTAAACTGACACTGGCAACAAAGAGATCCAGTCAGCAATTTCTACTCACTTCTCAATTCGATAAAAATCATCATTGTTTGGTCTGAGTGAAGAGTGAACAAAAAGCCTTGAGTCATCCCCTGCAGTGTTAGCTGTCAAACTATCAATGCAATATTTCAGTCTGTGCCTCTGCTTCTTAACCACTTACCGACTAACAGTTCAAATACTTATTTTATTTTTCATGGGCCAATTCTTCTTATCCCTTACCCAAAGTCTAGTCAGAAAAAAATATTGAAAAGGAATTTGAACTTGTACAATCAAGTTGGTTTTGCATTAACAAAGTACTTGTAACAGTGAAAAATGTATTAAGTAATCACTCTGCTGATGTGCAGTTTGAAAATTACTTGGTAAATACCTTTTCTAATTCTTCTAAAAGTAACAAAAATCTTTCCAAAGTCAGGAAAAAATGTTTACTCATTTGATGTATATCTAACAAAGGTAAAAATGAAAAGGCATGAATCTAACAAGTGCTGAATAGAAAAAAAAATATTTCAAGAGTCTGCTTGTGACCTCAGTGTGTGGTTATCCTTTGAAAAATTATTCTCTAAAGTTTTTCCAGTTCCCATCCTCTACTCCAAGCTCTGTCCCTCTCTTTGCTCATTATTTCCAGTTTTAAAGATTGTGTGGGCTAACTTAAAAAAATTAAAGAAATCTTTTTAAAATGGGCTTTTTTTTTCCTGATTGTAGTCCAATGGAAAACAGCTATAGGCCTCCCCAGTTGGTTTCCCAGCTCCAGAAACATGTTTGCCAATTTGCAGTTTATGTAATTTGCACTTCAAAATATGGGCACATAACCTCAATGCTCTCAGAGTTGTGGGAATAAACAGAATTTCTCCACAAATCTTCAGGGGAACTTTTAATCAAAAGTCTGCCTGGGGCCGGATGTTATCATGCAACATGAAGAAGCAGGATTGTGATAGATCTACTCCCAGAAAGGTTTAATCAAATCTGTTCAGTCAGAGTGCTCTACCCTTGAGTCACTGATGGGCATAGACAATGTAGGAGTGTTGCAAGAATGTCCTTAAAGAAGCATGGCACTCTCCTGTCCCTCGCATTAAATGTGGACAGCACAAAACACTGAGCCCTGCCTGCTTCTTGTTCCTTGGGTGATGGGTGATATGTGCTTGCTCCCCTTTCTAGCTCCAGAATAAATAAGGTGGAGTGAATTCAATATCCTTCAAAGTCACATGCATTTGCATGTGCCTCTGGATAGTGTTTTCAATACTCATTACTCCACAAATGAAGAATAATAAAAATATTTACCCTCATCAAAAGAGTAACCCTGAGGGGAAATGCATCAGAAATGGGACACCAACAGTACAATTTATTTATTTCTAATTTTGTAGAGCTGCATATGAATTCAATATTTTGAGTATTTAACTAAACATTTATTAATACTACCAAGACCTAATTTGAATCTCAGTTATGCCGGTGTTATTCTGAAATAACTCCACCAAGTTAATGTTTTTGAATCCAGCAATCCATTAACACCTTCAGTCTGGAATTTGCCCGAGCTTACACTTTTTTATCTGAGATTGTGGAATGAAGGCTCATGTCTGGAAGAGACACTAAAACAACCATTTAGCAATTTGCTTAAGATGCCAAAGCATCAGAAAAAGATCAACAGTGAAAAGTGGCTTAAGAATTTACTCCTTAGAGCAAAGACAGTGGGACAACTTAGCTATGGTACTGAAAAACACAGTTGTTTTTTTTTTCCCTCCAGGTATCTGAATACCTCCAGGTATTCAGAAATGAAGGAGCATTTTATATAAGGTGGTAAGTCACAAGAGTGAGGCACAAAATCTCTGTTACCAGGTTCACCCAGACCTGTGTTAGCCCTGTGCAGTAGGACTTGTGGTATTGATCACACCATGCCCTTGTTCAGCAGGGCCAAATTGCCCTAAAATTAATAGGAAGTTAATTTTCACCACCTGGTTGTAAAATTAATTAAGTGCACTGGTTGGGCAATGATTGGAACAATATTTATTTTAACATTTCCCACTATTTCTTAAACCAAAACATCTTCTCCTTAAAATACATGCGACATTGAACATTTAATAAATATGACTGTGTTGGAATGCGGTTACACTACTTCATGTGTATAAGGTAGGGGATTATTTTGAAGAAGTAAGAGAACTCAGAGTATAACAAATGATTTCTCAGTTCAGTAAAAGAAAACATAACTTTTAGGAAAATGATTTGCAGTAACTCAGGTTTTGGTTTTCCTCCTACAGGAAAAGTACAGGGTAAGTAGGGATAGAGCTGACCAGGAATTTTCAACAATTCAGACTTTCAGCTGAAAATAACTATCCAGTCAAGGGAAACCTTAGCTTGGAAAAGATTTGATTCTAACAGTTTTTTTCCTACCCACAGGCTTTTAGGAATTATTTTCAAAATGTGTTTTTCTGTTACTAATAATTTTGGAAACAGTAGTAGAGAAAACTTAACTTCCAAAAGAAGAAAATGTGAATCCACAACAATTTCTAGAATACAGCTGCTCTGTAGGAAAGCTGCTAAGAATTGAGTATCTTCTTGTTGACTCCACATGTATTCCTTTTTAAACAGTTTTTCAGATACATACAGGTAATTTTGGAGCCCTTTGGAATACCAGGAGCGTTGGTATGATCCCCACTGCCCCCTTGGCACAAAAAGACTCACTACCAGTAGGAAGCATTTGGTGCAGGAAAAAGGGAGCTATCCCAAGATGTACAGTGCAACCAAAGGTTTACATCTTCACCTCTCTGTGCTCAGACACAGAGCCCCTTCAGAGAGCCTGTGAGAAGACAGGGGGGAGACAGTTTCACCTGCAGCATTTTAAATCAGAGAGGGGTAGATTTACAGTACCCCTTCAGGCTAGTGTAAAGGAGGTGTACCTGCCTGCAAACAGGGACTAGAGATGTTTTACAAATTGTAAAAACAGGCAGACAAAGCCAGAGCAAAGCCAGAAGTGAAATCTAGCCAATCTTTCAAACTGTTTGATTATTCTGTCTCAGAGTAGGTGCTGAGATTTCATCCCCTGAGTGAGCAACCTTTGAACCCATCTTATGCTAAGTTTCAGACTGCATTGACGATGGCTGTAAGTGTAAGGAGTACAGGTTTCATCAAAAGTCTGAGAGCACACATGAAAGCACAGCAATTACAGAGGACAGGAATGAAGGGAAAAGCATTGACTTGCTGTGCGAATGTGAAACAGATCTTATATCTTTCATAAATATTTACAGAGTAATTAGAAAAAAAGGAAAGAAAATACACATCAACAAATGAGGCACACCAAAACACTGTCACTAAAGCTTACATTTCAAAAAAGTTTTGGAAAAAGAGAAGCACAGCTGTAGTCTATAGAAAACTTCATTAATGTTTTCAAGTCACTCATAGGATTTAGGTGCTGAAAGGCATGCTAAATTGGGATTTATACATAATCAGATCATTGAAAAACATACAAATGGCTGCCAGGGAAAAGTACAATGTTCACTTTTGAAATTACAAAAAATCCTTTGTTTCAAAGAGTGAATTGACTGAAGTTTAGTTTCAGTGAAGCATGTTTTTGCTTTGGGTGTCATTATTTAGTTTGGCCTCCTTGCCAGAGAAACCTTTTTACTGACTGCAGTTCCTTCAACTGTTGTTTTTATTCTCCAGCAAGTTAAAAAAAAATTTTAAAAATCAAGGCTGCATCAGATGCTTCAAATTTAAATGAGAGCTGCTCTGTTTACCTTTAATTTTGAGATGGCAGTGGGGGTGAATTGCATGGGGCTTGATTGCTTGCCAGGATTTCTCAAACAGATGTATTTGAGCCTCCTCACTTAAACAATCTGGAAAATCAGGTTGGACTGGTTGAATCAAAATGCTGGCAAGTGGGTAAAGAAAACATCCATCCATCTATCCATCCAGGCACCTCTATCGCTCCCATCGCCATGCTATCTGCACACCTTCAGCAGCAATGTCATGCAGCAGCCTCAGATTCCACACACCACTAAACATGCCCTTGGCAAAAGCCCAGCAGCTTTGCCAGAGATAAAGGATTATGGATGTTATGCCTATGCATACTAAAGAAAGGATTTATGCACTTTAACAGCAGTTTCTGAGGTTTCTATGGCTAAGATATTCAAGCACACACATATCCTAAATCTTAGGACTTAGCAGTGATGAATAGCTCTGAATGTGCTCTTACAGTACATTCATTGAAGCCTTGTGATTAGAGAATGAATAAAACACATATTTCCTTTTATAGACAGATGGAGGTAGGAGGTAGCTTTTCAGATGGTTACTAGGTAAACTTGTTTGTCATAATTATGTTTGCTTTTTTTACTTCTCTCTCTCTCTCTCTTTTTAATGTGAGAGCTGCCTGTCTCAACACCTGTAGAGACAGGAATTATTTAGATCGGAACACACTCCAAGGAAGGGGGAGGAAATGGGGGCACAACTGAATTCTATGTTTGGACAGCCACTCTTGCTGAAGGTAGTTCCCATGGATACAAAAGAAAAATACATTTCTCTGCAAAGAATGAAGTTCCAGTAGATAAAGGACGTAATTGTGTCCTGTATGGTGAGAACAAACTGTGATCCTCCTGAGTGGCACAGTCCATAAAGAATATTTGAGAACAATACATTGGGCAACCACAACCTATATCCAAGAGTAGCATGAGATGAAAAGATTTGAATAAGGGCCTTGAATAAGTTCTCCCCATCCTCAGCCCAAACTTGGCATATTGGCATTAAGCTAGTTTACAGGTACACAAACAGATAGGATACTTCATGGGATTTTACATTGCATGTACTTTGTAACGATTTAAAAGTCAATTTTTTTGCCAAAAATCAGAGTAGGAAAAAATAAGATTATCAAACTTTACAATATTACATGTTTATAGAGATGTACACAGTCTGAAGGGTTGGTCCTTTGCATTGGTGCACTCTGAGCAACCACGACAGGTCTCACAGCTCTCATCGTCCTTGTGTTCTACCAATTCAAGAGGCTACTTCTCTCTTCTATTCTATACAGTTAAGCTGTGGAAGTCCTTCCGACAAGATGCTGCAGATGTGGAATCTTAAATTTGTTCACACAAGATTGATGGAACATAGGATACACAAACTCTCTGAGGGCTATTAAACACAAAGCTGCCACCACTGGCTCAGGAAAGGAGGGCAGGAGCAGTCCTTGCAGACACAGGGAGAGGAAAGGTATGGGAAGAAGGACTCTGGTTCCGATTGCTAGAGAAGTTCCTACCCTCTGCTCTGTCTCAAGGCTTCACAGAGTCGTAACACACAACAGCTCTCCTAAATTTAAGGATTTAACTGAGATTCTCCAGGTAGGAAAGGAGATCCACCAAGATGCACCCACATAGCCCCTGCAGAAGGGCTGAGAGGGAGGCACTCACTACACCCCCCACTTAAAACCTGAATCACCCTCCAGAAGTCACCCTCTTTCCAGTGCCTAGAGACTGATGGGCAGCCAGTGTTCTCAATTCCCTCAATGCCTAAAGGCTTAAATTTAGGTAGGATAAATCTAGACCTATCTTTCCATGTGAGAATTTACACAGGAAATAATTGTTGAGAATGGGTGTCCAGAAGGTGTCTACAATAATAAATGTGTAACATAGAAGAATCAGGTTTGTTCCAAAGTGTGGAACCCAATCCTGCAAATCTAGCTGGGAAATTCTGACTTTTGAGAATTTTGGTTTAATATTTTAAAAACATTTTTCATTTGTGATATAATACATTTTTCATTTTGTTTGTATCTTCAAGTAACTGTAAAGCTGAAAAATATCTTCAAAAATGCATTTCAAGGGAAAATAGCAACTTGTTTTCTTTTGAAAGTCCCCAAAGGTCACTAGGGGACAGCTTTTGTTTGCAGATTTTCCATTAAAAAAAGGAAAGAAAAAAAGAATAGCAATGTCAGACAGAATGGTCTAAAAATTGTTATTGTGGTCAAAAGCCACATTTCAATTTAAAAAATGCCAATGACACAATGTCTTCAAGTTCTAATATCCATTTTCAAAGCGCTTACTGATACGTGCTATCAGTGACTTTGTTAAAATGACTTGTAAGTAAAAACAATTGTTATTTAAACATGTATATAACACACTCTTAAAATGATACAGTGTTTTTCATTCATGTTGAGGGAATCTGAAGTCTTTCAGCATCTTTTGAAACTCAGGTCCCTCAGCTGTTACTGGCAGCGATGCTTCACATATCACTGTTCTATTGTTACTCCTTTATATTGAAATAATGTCCAGATCCCAGGCCTGGAAGAGCACTAGTCCAACACATACAGGTACAAGGGAAGGACAGTTTGTAAAAGGTTTCAGAGAAATCACCATGACACATTGCAATGCAAATGTGTCAGTTTGGCTCAGTTTGGCTGAGATTAACACAGCTATGTGGGCAAGGTTGGGGCATCGGGACTTTGTGCATACTTATTTAATTTGGGCTGTACTTTGTTAGCTGTATTCATGTGGAGAAGTAGTATTAGTGCAATCCCTGTCTGAATCAATGGAATATTTACAGAGCATAAAGCTGATCATGACTAAGGTCATGTTTACAATGAGAATAAAAGTTGATGCAGAGAGCCCCAAGTAGTTATGAGGCCAGTACTATCTCTGAAAATTTATACCATAAAGTCAGACCAGTGTGACGCTGTGAATACAGCAGAACTGGAGACTGGCAATCCCGGAACCCGGAAAAAGCGGAATACTTGTCATAGATGGGGCAGTCAGAGCCCATGTTATGAAGAACATGACTCCACCTCTCTTCCAAGCAGCCTCTATGGCTCTATCAATCAACTCTTCATTTGTTGTGCTTTTTTTACATCTGCAAAGGGGCAAGGGCTGCACTGTAGCCTACCAAAGGACTGTTACAGCACAAAGAGCATATGTTGCCTGCTACTAGGTGCGGTCTGAGAAGGGGGTGGGTGGAGGTTAAGGACACAGAGGATGGTGGAGGCAGCCCAGTGCCATTTAATGTAGTTAAATTGTCTCTGGAGCAAATACCCCAGAGCAGCAGCCAGGCTTTATTTCCATGGAGAATCAGGACCCTGGGGAGTTAAGCAGTTTGGTAGAGTAGCTATAGCCCCTGCTGCTTGCCAGACACAAATTCCAAATCTGGAAGGATCCCCTGCCTAGCTCCAGCCTCCCCCTCTATCCAGCAAGCTCTAAAGACACCTGACATGAGGCACTATACAGCGGCCAGGCTGAAGGGGACACAAAGCCAAGAGCTCAGCATGCCACACTCCATTGTTAGCAGCCATGGAGAAGCCTTAACTGACACACACTGGTCCCTAAAGAGTTAAACAACCTGCTTTCCCCTCTACTTTTTTTCTTTCCCTAAAAAAAGTCTCAATTTTTTTTCCTAAATCTATCTGGTTTTGAGGGTCCTCTCTTCATCTCCCTCTTTGTGCTGAAGACCTGTGGCTGCTGTGTGGACTGCTGTTTCTGCACAGTTCCTGGCCATCTTGTTACCAAGATTTGGGTCACAAACCCTGAAATTAAATGTAGGAAAAATATAAAGGGTCAGTTCAAAACAGAATGCATTTCCCTATTGTCTCAATTTTTTTTTTCTGTAAAAAGGTGTATGTTTTAATGTCCCTGGTTATAGACTCTAATGTTATTTTGCAGTTCAGGTACTGGATCAAAATATGTATTTGTGCCTCATCTCTATTAGATACGAAATAGCCAATGAAACAACCAATTCTATCTGAAAAGCAACAGATTCAGACTCTAGAGTACTACAGCCTAAGTGCCATTGTTACAGCAAGAATAACAGCCCCACAAAGGTAAGAAGGAAGGATTGTTTTACCCAATGTCAGATGTGATCCAGTCATTAAAAGGTTTCTTATGCTCAATACAGCAGAATAAGTAATGGACAGGATTTCACACTGGTGTATACGTGAAAGGTTAGATGAAGAGGCTGCCTGCATTTGTTTCTTTACCCTGACAATAAAGGGAGTATAGAGCAATGCAGATGTCTATATTATAATGTTTGAAGTTAGGTGTAAACAAAATATTTACTTCTGGACGAGGATGTCTTGGTGCCATAAATGCTCAGAACTCTTCTTTCATACCAGCTAATAATTATGAACTTGGCCCAAATATCAAAGATATTTAGAGATGAAACATATTTTAGACTTTTTTTTCTAATTTACCTTCTGTGTTGTGGGGGCAGGTTCAGCCTTCAAGGCACATTTCAGTCACATATTTAAGCTCTCCCTTATAATCCAGGCAAAGCTGAAGCATAAAAGTCTCATGTAACCAAATTACTCTGGAAAGTCAGGTTTCACTATTCCTCTTACCTTTACTAAGATTTATGGCTGGGTGTATAATGTAAGAATTTGAAAGCTTTTTTTCCAGAAAAATGTATGTGGTTTCTCTGAAAAGATTAAAAATCATGTGTCTCTTTGTCACAGCAAGTACTGTGAGACAAATAATTTCAGTACAAAAAGAGAGGTGGTTGAACAGTTACAAACACTTACACAATGTATTGCTGTTTGAATGGCACGTAGTCACTGTGGATCCTGTCTGAAGAAAATGTTGCTAGGTGGCTGATAAATAAAAACAAAGTGGGTTGGATGCATAGCTGAGTCTGAACATGAATTTTCAGAACTAGCAAATGAATATGGTATGAACAAAGGAGCCAGCAAGGAAACAATGAAAAGTTTCAGTGCAAAGCCAGAGCTTCTTGCATTGCTTTCCAGAGGTAATTAGGCACAGTCAGGTGCAGCAGCTGCCACTGTTATGTGGCTGCAAAAATTAAGACTCACGGAAAAAAATGTTAAATTTAAGGTGGAACTAAGGCAGATTTCTAACACAGAATTGCAGATTCAGCCAGTGCAAGTGGTGGCCTTGGAATAGGCAGAACTTAGGTAAGGGATGAAACCAAGTGCAAACACAGCAAGAAAGAATATTTGAAATTATTTATTCTGAGATTTAAATGAGGTCTAATTCTATACAATTACACGATAAAAAATATAGATAAATACTCTTTTAAAGAGATAACCTGCAGAATTCAGTTAATCTGGGAGAATTTAAAGATGTAGAGCTTAAATCCACAAGTTTAGTTAACTGAGGTGGGTTTTGTTTTTTTTCACGGAATATAATTAAAGTTGGTAACTAACATCTCAAAGTTATTACTTCATTACTCTAAACACAATTCCATATAAGTTTTTCTTGTAGTGGGACCCTAAAAGTGGGATCAGGCAATGCCTCCACTGTAATAATTAATTTGCATTGAGAACTTTTATTTAATCATAGTTTAACACAACGTACCTACAGGCCTCAAACATGGACAAATTTTCTCTCCTAAAACAGAAAATTATCTTTAATTGACTTTTGAATTTCACTGATCTAACGGTACAGCAGTATCCATTTTAGAATGAGCGAAAAACATTTTCTTCTTTGCCTTGGAATTGAAATTTCCCCTCACAGTGACAGAGAAAAAGGGATGTTCAGAATAGCTGACATTCAGCCATATGGAGGGGTGAATTTAAAAGGCACCTTATGCAGAACATGTGTTCAATAACTATTAAAAAAAATCATAGAGCTCTGCAGGGCTAGAAGCAAGAACTTCACATTAATGCTTACAGTTGAAGAGGTCCTTCAATAAATATTTGCTCCCAGAATTGTGACACCTTTATACTTGGGAGTAGAGATTTTTGAAGATTTTTATGGTTCTTCTTGACCTCTGAAAGGCTGGATGCATGATAAACACGGCATGTGATTTTCAAGGCTACATACCATAGTCTCCGTAAAAACAGGCAAAACTTCCTCACTGCTCGGATGGTTACAAACCTCCTTCTAATTTCCAGCTTCAATTTACTCATGGTGAGTTTATACCATTTGTTCTTGTGCCAAACTTATCCTTCATTTTAAATAGCTTTTCAACCTCCCTGCATACCCCTTTCTAATATATTTATAGAGAATGATCACAAGTCGTCTCAGATCTCTGCTAAGTTTTTCAGTGTCCTCTGGTAAAATACATTTAAAAGATTCTGCTCTAACATACCCTGCACATTCAGAATACATACTATGGCATCATTCTTCCTGCCACTTAGACAGAATGATCTCCACAGTTTATCACCAGGTTTCTACTGCTGAATACAGCAGTCACCTCAGCTTGGGTGTTTATTTCCTTACCAATATAGTCTCCTTTACACGCATGTACATGTATACTATGTAACTTATTCTGGAAAAAATTACATTTTGCACAGGCTGTAGATGAATGACTATAGGAATATACAGTTTATTGTTGTTAATTAATAATCTATGCAAACTTTGACCTGAAAGAAATACAAATTTCAAGGGCTCAGCACAAAGTAAACTGAGGTAACACACAGTCTTCCCATGAAGATGGGTAAAATGTTGATGAGACTGTAGAGGCATTCAAAAATTATAAACCAGATTCCCAAGTTAGCCATAAAGCCCATGAAATGAAGAAAAAATCTTGAGGTTTTCATGCAGCTTTTGACAGTTTAAATTTTCATAACCCAAACCTTTCTCTGCAGCTTGGAAGGATTATGTATCAGCGTCATAAAAAAATGAGATAGAATTTTCTTGTAATTAGCTGACTTCAGTGAAGGTTTAGATAAAAAATACAAAATATTATGAGACTTGTGATAAAATCTTAGTAGTCAGCACTGCTGAGTTGTGGAAACAGAGAACTGTAGGTGGTAGGAGCCAAGGGAACACAACAGGCATCACTTAGCTGTTGATTACCTGAAGGTCCAGAGAAGAACATGACTTTAGGAAAACTAGGGTTTTAAAAGAAGAAAAGTGAAAATCTAAACAGTGCTCACATTGCAGTCTTAAAAATTGCTGTGAAGAGGATCCTTTCTTATGAAAAACTACTTCACACAGCACCCATCGTAGGTCTGGGTCAGGGAAGAGGCTTTTGGATTCTTAACATGTCATTATCTTCATATTTAGAAGTCCTGCAGCTGTTTAAAAGTGTGCTGGAGAGCAGCCTCTCTCAAAGGGGATTTGCACAGCAGAGATCACTGGAGAACAGCTTGCTCTGATCACAGCTGCTCCAGCTGGGAGAGTGGTCAGCTGCATGCTTCAGGCAGTTTTGCAGCCTCTTCTGTAGCCAGGAGTGGATCCAACCCAAGGTGTATGAGGAATAATAGCTTCAAGAAAGTGGCTGAAGAGTCTGTAAAGCCAGGGGAGTTATTTTGAACTGAATCTTGAAACTAAAAAGGAACTATTACTGTTGCTTCAATGTGGGGGTGATGCACTTTGTGCTTGTGAAAAGGTGCCAGCAGCACTCCACACCAGTTCTAGTCTTGAGGTCTGCAATTTCTCAAGGCCAAAGAGAAGCAATTGCATTGATGCCAGTAAAAAGTGTAGGGTATGCTGAGTTTTAGTTCAAAAGCAACATGACTAGCACACCTTCCAAGGGAACAAATAACCTCAAAAAAGAAAAATTGAACAATGGAAATTGTTTAAAGAAGAAAATTCACATTTGACTGTGAATTGCTTCATGTGAGGTAAGGGAGCCAAACCCACTGAGTGTTTTAGCTATGCTTGATTTATTGAGTGCAGTGGGCTTGTCTCTATCACCTGACATATTAATTTTAAACTATCTTTGAATAATCTTTTTAAATTAAATTTCTGTGGGATTATTGGATTTTCTGTTTGAGTGATTATTTGTTTGCTTAGAAAACACGCTAGACACCTTGCTGTTTGACCTTTCTTTTACTTCAGATGAGGGCTTAGAAACACTGAATAGCTGGGCTATGCTAACAGCCAGTTGACTGTAGCTCCAAATCAGGAATATCCTTCCCTAGAAGGAGTCCCTCCACCACACTAGAATTATCTGGTAACATGCTGGTAGCAGTGTTTTGGTTTTGAAAGAGAGGTGCCTGCCAAGGAAGGCAGGAGCTTCTCTTGGAATAAAAAAATGCAAACCCCCTCCCTCCAAATTATTTAAAGGGGCTCTCAGGCAAAGATATGAGGATAAGAATAACAGCTCTTTAATATGTATAAACAAAATTAAATAAAACAAAAATCAACAAACTACAACCTAATAGGAAAATTAGAACAAGATGCAGTATTAAACAAAAAACAAAACCTGTCAGTTAGAATACAACCTGACACCCTGTCAGTCAGGGTGTTGATAGCAGTCCGGTTTGAATGGTGGCTCCAGTAGTCCTCCTGGAGTGACAGATGGTTCTGCTGAAGCAGAGATCCTGTAGAAGGGCAGAGTTTTCCTCCAGTGGTGATGTTGAAGGGTCTGGTCCTTCCTCTGGGAATCCAGTGGGAGAGAAGGCTGCTCCTCTGGGAATCCAGTAGAAGCCAGATGCCTGTTCTGTCCAAATGCCCAGATTATATCCAGGTGGGAATGGTTGGCTCCTCCCCCTGGGCGGAGCTTCTCACAATGGGCTGATGTCATTCTATGAGTCATGGGGTGGGTCCTTAATGGCCCATTATACAGGAAATGGCTCCCGGAGGGAGTTATCTATGACTCATGGGGCAAGGTGTTAATGGCCCATTAACAGGAGATGGTCCAGGGGAGGAGGTAAGGAAAACACTGCTCCTCCTGATTTTAACAGTTCATGAAGATGGAGATAGAATACAGACCTTCTGGAATATTTTACATTGTAACCTAGGACAAGCAGTCTGCATGCTTCCCACCAGCTTTTGCTGCTCATGTATGATATTTCATATCTGTCTGTTCCTTTTCAGCCACACTGAGCAGCTCTGTAGCCTTTTCTGTGGCTACAGCTTGGCCACAGCTAAGAGTAGCAGAGAAGGTGTTGAAGAAACTTTAACTTGTTCTGTGTACCTGTGACAGGTGCAGAGGGGAAGACAGGTGGTGGGTGATGAGTCTGCAGATGAAGCTCAGTCTCAGCCACTGTTTCGTTTCTCTACAGCAATCATAATTATTACACCTAGAAACAAACAAAACTAGTTAACTTCCTACAGAAATGGACATTTCACTGTAATTTGAATAGTAGAGTGAAGCAAACCTGAGTGTTTCTGACTAGCCCCTTCCTATATCTCGTATCACAGAATCAGAAGCACAATATCAGCAGCTGATAAAAACTAAAGAGGGGATTAAGCTACTTGACTACATTATCACTAGAAAAGCACATCCTAATAGAGACTGAACAGGCAGCAATCATTCTAATGTGAATGCTGGAATAAGACCAGAAACAAATTTTAAGAGAATGACCTTTCCAACCACTCATAGGCACAGTTAACACTAGAATTAAGGTCCAGCTCAGATTAACACTGATCTATGGAGTACTTAGATTTTATTCCAAACAATGCATGAATTATCAAAACAGTGACCATTGCAGTGTTCTGTGTTTTTTCCTTCCTTTGAGGGAAAGATAAACATTATTACTATTGTTTATTACTAATAATACTATTAATAAAAAGGATCACAGGCAGACATGGTTCCTCTGACTGTTTGCCACACTCAGTACCCTCTTTTGGAAGAAACTCCTAAGCAAATTTTTCAAAGTTGAGTAGAGGTTTGGTGAGCCATTTGGGAAAGGACTCTTCTCATTTAATTTTGTCCTTGTACCATGTAGACACATTACATCTGATCTAATCACACTAGTTCTGACAGATGAAAGGAATAAGCGTACAGGACATATTTCATCTGAACTGGCTTTATGGCTCTGTTATGACAGAGACATGGCTCTGTTAGACACCCATCACATGCTACCAGCACCTTTTTCACTCTGGTGACTGTTAAGGAGAGCCTTAATTAGAGTTAATGTGGATTTACTCAGATGTGAACATCTATTCCACAGGTTATATGTCGACATTTGCATGCAATTATTATACTCTACCCTTTCTTACCCTTATGACATAACATCACACGTGATCCTAAGTCTTTCTGTTTTGCGTACTTAATTGTTGTTTGCTTGTTTGTTTATGATGCATGGAATATTTATGCATTATCACCTTTGCACACACCGCAACTTTTTCATACAGGCACACCAAATTTCTGACCACACAAGGTCTGAAACTTTTGTTCATTTTGGCACATACAAACATACAAGTGCTTGCTCATGCCCAAATAGAAATCATATTATGGGAGCTGATCTCATAATACCAATAAAAAAATCGTGATTGTTCTGTGCTAAATGACCTCAGTCATGACCTGCAGATTATCTGCGGATGATCTGTCCTCTGTGACTTCCTGACTGTTTCTCAGGCTATTCTGCTTCACAGTTATGACTGGCTGTGATGAACTGAGCCAAATGACTCAATTTCTTAGGATCTCTGATTAAAATGTTATGCTTTAAAAACCAGTTAAACAGTTTTCATTTAATTCTAGAACAAAGTTTCTTTTCTGATGGGAGAAAAAATTTGCTTTATTTAGGATTTTCCTTTTAATGTTTCTGTCTCTCCTTGTTGCTTTGGGGGTGGATTCTTATGCCACTCATTCACTGGAAAAATCATCAGCGATTTTTTTTTAATTATTGGAAAATATATTTCTCAACTTTTGAATTCTTTGATACTTTATTCTAGAAAAAAACCTTATTACAAGAACACTATTTAGTCTGTTCAGTCCCTTTTCCCTTGCATTCTTCATGTTTTCGGTGGGAGAAAATGCAGGGAAAGGGAAAAAGACAATACGTGAAATCTGATATATTATTGAAGTAAGAAGGCCGTATTCCCTGTTTTAATATTTTTTGAAAATTTGATAAGTATTTGATAAGTATTTGATTTTGCTATTTTATTTTCACATTTTTTGGTGTCTTTTTTAATATAAACACAACATTTCCTTACAAAAGTGACAATAAATTATAATTAGTAACTCAGAGTCTCTTAAGATAGACTCATATTTCTTTATATTGCCAAAGGCAAAAAAAAAAGGATCTTTTCTGCTTTAAAAAAATGCTTATTTCTTAGGGATTTTTGGCTAGCCAACACTGATATCTCATCCAGCTCCTGTGTTTACTTTCCATTTCAAGCAACCTAAATTTACATTCACTCTGTAAAAGTTTTTGACCAATAATACTGTTCCCAGAAGAGAAGGTTTCAACAGCTACACCCAACCAGCCAGACAATGCTGTTCCAGAGGGAAGGAAGCAAAAAGTCTCTGCAGATATTTGTACTGCACCAGACTTCTTAAACCCTTCATTAATGAAGTTTTAATTGGATTTATATGGAAAGCACCCTTCCCTCCTGTTTCTCCTTCTGAATACTAGCTTACTCCACCAGCATTGTATCCCAAATTACTGAGGATGGAGAGACAAAAGAGCCCATGAAGGCTTCTGGAAAGTTTCTGAAAGTTTCAGGCAGCTCCTGACTTCCCCAGTGACCCCCAAGAGATACACAAGGGAGCATAATGAGCCGGAATGATGAGCTGTTCTTTGTCATGAGCACCTTCCCAGTCTCTGTCTGCAGAGAAAGAGCTTAGCAGCAGATAACCTTTGCATTGTCCATTCTGCTCCGAATGGGCAGATGAGAAGAAAATAGCTCTTAGGAGATGTAAAGCTAGAGATAGTCAAAAAGAAAAGAATGAAAGTAGAGCCCTGGAAAATCTCTGTGAGCATAGCGGGGAGTTTGGGACATCTGTGCAGTGAGGAAAGGCTCTTGGTGAATTATTTGTCTACGTGACTTGATTTTTGATACCGAATTTCATGTGGCTGAAACATGATTGTAAGATGGTCCCCCTCATAATTTTTATTCTCCTCACCAATGGTGTGAAGCAACAGGGTATAAACCAGGGAATTTAACTTGCCCAGCAATAGCTCTGGTGCTGAAACCCAAGTTTTTAGCAAGCTACCTGCCTTTACATGAGTTCACAAGTTGTGCTACATGCACACCATTTCAGAATTTAGGCTATGTCTCAGCCTAGGTATACTGACGACAATAGAGGAGGGAGAATAAAGAGTCAAGCTTTTTTTCAGCATTCACTGAATAAAACATCCAGCTTGATACGTTTTAAAATATTTCTCACGGAGATGAAAACAAGCCATTGTTTTCTCTTAATTTTTGCTATGAAGTGTCAAAACAGTGTTAATGTGCTGTTATTTGGCATAACAAGAGTATTGCTGAGCAACAAAAGTCTCAAGCCCTTGATTGTAAAGGTGTTAAAAGGTATGAATTAATGGATTTTTCAAAGGTAAGTATTTAAGTGCTTACCCATTTAAGTCCTCTACCCATATTTAATCCCATTAAAGAGCTCTCTGCATCTGACATTTCTTACAGGCTGTTTTAAGGACTGACCATCTGTTTTAAAGAAGAATTTTCGGACAGACATCTTGAAACCACTTATATTCCTTTTTTTTATGAAAATGGTGGTAATTCTAGGAGATAGCAGACATTAATGTACCATACAATTATGCAAACAGCATAGTATCTAGTAGAGTTTGAGGTGTGTAGAGTTTAAGTAGTTTATGAATAACCTATATGCTCAAACTGACTTACATGGAGCTTTTCCAGAAATATTTCAGAGATATTTCACAAAGAGAGAAAAATAATTTTTTTTTTTTTTGCTATTTTCTCAACTCTACAAGGAAATAATAAGGGTTATCAAAATCAGGTTTCAGTTTGGGGGGGCTTTTTGAGCTTTGGTTTATTTGTTTGCTTTTTAACACAAGCTATGCTTTCTCCTCCCCAAGGTTACCTGCTGTATTTTGCAAAAATAAAGCATGTAAATGCCTACTTTAGAAACTGGAACAGGGAATTAAAATGATATTCAAAAGGAGCTGAATTCATCTAAAACTAAAGTACATTGTCAACCACCTCCACTTGCTCCAGGCACTGATGCCATGATTAGCTATGCAAGAAGCTACCTGCTGGTTTAGAATTATATGAAGTCACCTCAGGGTATCTACAAGCTTCTCACGCACAAGATACTGACAGTTTCTTCACTTGGCTTGAAACACCGTCGTTGCTACATCCAAGTACTATATCATAGATTGTTATTTCACAAGCTGTCATTAAAGCAGCTTGCCTTATTCTCACCAAACAATTAGTCTGCAAACAGTAATGGTTTGTTCCAAATACCCTCAAAGACTACAAGACCTCTAGCATTTTTCAGGTAACAACTTCTCATCCGAAGTAGGAATGTATACTGGTTTTTTAATAATAGAGAATTAGGGGGGAAAAGAGTATCATAATCTACCTTTACAAAGCAACTTAAACTGGGGAGTGGTGGCAGGAAAGAGGAGACTTATCTTGGTACAAAGATGCCTGGTAACAAAAGTATCCATGAACCCGAACAATAACATGTATGTACAAGAGTTTGGAGCTAAAAGTGTTTTTACCTGAACTGGCCAACTTTCTTTGGAGAACCAGCATTTTATTTTAATTGTTTATTGTTACTGCATGCATGAAAAGCAAATCTGGACTGTGCTGGGAATTAGATATAAGTACATATGTAGTTTAGCTGTCTCAAAATAAGCAGCATAAATGTTGTTTATTGTGTTTAAAGTCAATGATCATACTTCATTCAGAAGGGACTTGACTTGCATTTGCTGGTGTTTTTGCACACTTTAGCTGATGATTCTTGGTTCTCACCAACTCACACCACACAAGGAAAGGATGAGCAGTTCTAGATGGATCAGGTGTTTTGTACCTGTCTGTATGCACACCCACCAATAAAACTCAGTGTGGACAATCAGCTTTGTTCTTTGTGTTAAGGTTTCTCCTAGGCTGAAGTCAACAAAACTACAGCCTTTTGCAGCTGTCCCCTGACATGAACACACATTTCTTTAAATGTGCTTTCGTAACTTCACACTCCATTATTCAAGATTTAGTTTGGATCAAGTGACTCATTTTTACTTGTTGTCCAACCAGATTTTCATTGCTATAAAAAATCTAACAATCAGTCTTTGCTCTGATCATCCCAGCTTCTGCGCTTACTTACTCATTCCTCCTGAAATGGGTCCATACAACCTTCCTCATCCTGGTCCTTTTACATTTTTCAGATGGCACTCATATTTACATATGTTTGCATGTCAGGAATCCCTGCTTGGCACAGCAGGGCACGAAGGTGCCTGCTAATAATTCTAGCAGGGAAGATGGGAATAGATGCTGTCAGCACCAGTCAGGAGTAATCTGCACCTTTGAAAATGAAACCATTTATATTTAGGCACATAAATATAGACTGAAGAATCTAAATTTAATTCTTAGGCTGAAAATGTTGACCTCAATGAACAAACCCCTCTGGTAAGAGCTACAGAAGAATGGTATTATTAAACAGTTGGAGAAGATGATCTGAACTCTTCACTGCATTAATCTCCTGGTACAACTCCATGGCCCTTAAGCAAACACATCCTTGAAAATTATCTTGATCTTAGCTAGCACAGAGGATTCATGTTTTAATATAACTGGCATTTAAACAAAATACAAGTGTTGATCAGTAAAAAACCCTGTATTTCTATAACTGAGGAACACTAAGATGTACTGTCACTGGGACTATTTATCTGGGCTTTGAGAAATTCTGGAGTGCGCAAAGGACTCAGAACAAATGAGATATCACATAAAGAAACATAGGTACACAAACACACATAAGTATGTGTATACATAAATAGACAGTCTCCTTGTCTCAAACATCTTATACTGTAATCACCAACAAAGCACAGAACCAGAAAACCACAAAAATAGGAAGTAGAGGGAAAGAGAAAGAATGGTAAAATAGTCACCCTAATGCTCATGTATTTACTGCTTCACCTGAGATTTCACACTATGTGTTATTCAAAAACATACTCATTAGTGACTTCAAAGCACACAGAAGTCGACATAAAGGCTCCTATTTGTCTACCATAGACCTTTAAGCAGGCGTTTGAAAACACATGGCTACCTGCTTTGTGTCAGGTGGTGTTAACCAATGCAGAATGTTTTTTTTTTTTTTTTACCATCCGCATGAATAGCTTTTCCATTTCTTCCACATTTTGCTGTCAGCTTGTCATACACGACTTGCTTCACAATAATAAACAGACCATGGCAGTTTGGATTAAATCAGTTTTTATTACAGCGGTTGCAACCATTAATTATCTGGCTGACTTGTGATGAGATGCGGTTCTTATCTAATATGTAAGGGTATCAAGTTCATTAAAGTTCAGCAAATATAAAACTAAAAAATTTGGCTGCTGCAACTTTTGTAGAAGTCTCATAAGAGAAAAATCCTCACACATACACGGTCACATGACTTTTGCTTTTCCCATTGTTGTATAAAACTCAAGCTTGCATTAAACAAGAAGAGCAAATGAAAATTAGTTGGAAGAGTATTTCAAATTGCTTCCATCTTAAAATAATTTTTCTTCCCAAAAAAATATTTAGTAGCTTCCTAAGTGGGTGTTTTCTGTTATTATTTAAAATTATGTCTTATAAATCCCTTGAAGAAATATCCTAAAAACACAGGGTGAAACTCAGGCCTATTGAAGTCAATGCCAAAACTCCCATTGACTGCAGCCAAGCCAGGATTCCACCCACAAAAAAGATTCAAAACAAGAAATTACAGAATGTCCTTTTTTGTTTCTTTTCTTTTCTTTTTTTTTTTTTTTTTTTTTAATGCTTAATCCCATTGTTCAGTGCCCTATTCTTTGGTGATTTTAGTGTTCATTTTCACCTTGTCTTTGAAAGAGGTTTTTTAGTCCTAACTCAGCTTACAAACTAACTTTAAGCATGTTTGTCATGCATTTATGCTGATATTTATAAAAATATTCACTGTGTGCTTATACAGTATCTAGAAAGAAAGACAGCATATGCACTTATTTCTTGCTTTTGTGTATCCAAACATTTTGCAGCCTCAATTTGCATGTATATTAAAAAGCTTGATTAAGGCAACCGAAAAAATCTACTTGTAAATGACTTCAGGGATAACTGTTTGCCTTAAAGAAAAAGCACCATTTCTGTAACACAAGATAAGAGTCTTTCTTAAATGCACTACAAGATAAGAGTCTTTCTTAAATGCACTACATCTTGAATTTTAAGTGTTTGGCATCCAGATGACATTTTAAGAATTTAATGTTATTATCCAGGAAATAATAAAGTTATAATTTATACACAGAAATCTTGCTTGTGAAGCTCACGGGGCTGCTACATATGCAATGTATCCAAATCAAGGCTAAGCAAGGAAATGAAACTGTAAGCTACATGAAAGCATGCAGATGCTACTTTTCCTTTCAAACCTTATAACTGCCAGAGCACAAGCTGCCTGACCCCTAATGGAACTTCCTTAAGAGCACCAAACTCCTGCCATCATTTTAACCACTATTCCCAAACAGTCATTTAACAAGTCTTAGCACACAAAATGTAAAAGCTGTGGGATGAATACAGGAAGTCACTACCATTGACAGACAGTCACCTGCAAAACTCAAATCCAAACCAGGAGGGAGAAGGAACCTCACACGAACAGAGCAGATGCCTGGACACGGCAGGATGGGCATTTCTGTCCCTTGCAGTGTCCTGAACAAAGAAGTCCAGGCAAGCCTGAGCCAAGCAGTGCCTTCTTCCAGGGATGCTGGGATTTGAGAGTCTGACCCCCATTAATGAAAAACAAATAATTGATGTTGCCATACAACTCAGTCCCATCTGAGAAAGTTTTAATGAGATTAGGAATCACACTGAAAATGTGTAATTAATCCACTGTTTTCATTCTAGCTCTTTGCATTTGCTTGCCAGATGAAAATGATAATAGGATGATATGGTCTCTCAAGCAAGAACCTAACTGCCTCTGGCTTCAGGGTATTAGATGACTTATTCTCACATAAGGAGATATTAATAGTACTCATTAAAAACAGACCAACTTTCTCTCTATAGAATTATAATAACTCAGAAAGGCAAGAAGTATCTATTTTAGTGGGGTCTGGGTAGCACTTATCGACACACTCAGAACATGTGTTGGTGAGTCTGAGTTTTTCACGTAGAAAAAAGAACCTGTTACTCTGAAGGGCTTCTGGGATTCTGGGAAAGCAGCTTGTCAGAAACTTCAGCACAATGTTCATCAGAGTGAAAATTACTTGATGTCACTCAGCTGTATATTACCTGTCTCTGGTGTAAATTCTGCAAGAAACAAAGATAGCATAACTGCATTCAGTTCTAGGTGACATCATGTTCTGAGTTAACATAAGACCTGAACTACATCTGACCAATCTTCACTCCACTAGATGAATTAAAGAAGGTGACAGCTTTCTAGAGAACTGCAGAAGCTCTCTACCCTTTGCAGCTATCTCACCCACCATATTCCATAATGTCCTTCTCCTACCAATTATGAGAACCACCATTTATTTGTGTCCTCAAGGTGTCACAGAAGCAACAGCACATTCCTTGCAGAGGCATCACAAGACTAGAAATAACTTGCTGCTATGACCTCTCAGAGCCAAGCCTATTGATTTTTTCAAAGGTGGAGCAGACTCATTAATTGTAGCATTTCCTCCATGTAGACCTGTAATCACAACTTCCTTGTTTCAGACTGAGAGTATTGTTTCCAAACTATGAACTCCTGAAAGGCTTGACATGTGTTTACTTCAAGAATCACCTCTTCCCCCGCTCTGTGCTGCTGCTGCTGCTGAGAAAAAGCAGCTGAAGCAATACTCCCAGAAGACAACAAGCTCTTGGCTTATCATGGAGACTAAACTAGTTTGGTTGGATATCTGGAGGATAAAGGTTACCACTTTTGTGTTATAGTGAACTGGACTGCACTTTCGAGGATCTTTAGGGGATACTTGCACCCCATAACAATGAACTGATACAAAAACTTGGTCCCTTCTGCTGCTCTCTCCAGGAGCAAAGTATCACTGCCTTTTTAGGCAGCCTGGCATTTCCAGCTCTATGCCCACAGGCGGGAATCACAGCAAGTTTCCTGATAATCCACAAGTATTTTTGAGGGTATACCTGTAGCAGTTGGATAGCTATGGATCACCTATGCCTGGAAGACAGGATCACCAAGACTGCCTCAGTCTGTTTTTTCCTCCTTGGGTTCTCCTCCTCCTTTCTTCTCTGGATATTTGGTCACATGAAAAACATGGCAGCCAGCATGAAGACAGCTATAGGTACATGTATGATAGCTTTAGCCTCTTTCTCTGTAGGAGACAATTTAACTCACTTCTGTCTGACTCTTTCCCCAGAACTATTTGAAACAGGTGTTTTGGAGCTTGCCACTGACACTTCCAGTAGTGTGTAGAGAATCTCACAGGTATTCCAAGCAACCCTACACTCACTAGTCTGTAGGCATATAAGATCCTACAGACCTTGTCATGGTGAGACAGTACCTTCTCTCATCTGAAATTGTTTAAAGGATTAATTGTTAAGAATATGCTTTCATGTCAAAGCTGTAATTGCTCCTTCTCAGTACACATGAGACTGTCAAGAGAAACAGGGATTTTGTCAGGTAAAGCTATGAGTACTGCATGGTACCTAGTGATGGGACTGCTGCACAAGGATATAAAGGCTGTGCACAGATAGGCTAATTGTAGTCTAATGAGGTTCCCCACCCCTCTTGAAGAGGTTCAGGGCACTTAAAGTTAGGCTTCTGTTTTGCTTTATCTACAAGGCAGACTGTTGAGACTGTCCTCCCCAACCTGACATCCACCTTTGAAAGCATAAACCAGAAAACAATTTGGACTTTTCACAGTGACTTTTCAGAGCATGTGCTTACAGCAGCCACAGTCCCAGCATCTGGGAACAGAGAAGGCTGTTGGGGACAAGGAACTCGTCTGTCAGCACCTATCTGAGCTGCCTGCCTGCCAGGGACTGTATGCATTAAAAAAGGAATTAATAAAGCAAGGAAGGGACACACAGAGGCTAAGTCTCAGGGGATAAAGCTCAGGTAAACATACCAGAGCTACTCATTAGTTCAGGCAAAGCTAGAAATGTAGCTGTGACAACAGAGAACTTAGGGCAAGGTGCAAATGCTGATCAAAAAGCTGACAAAATATTTGGGTAGTTAGCTCATGCATGAGCTATGTGCTATCAGTACCTGGGTAAGGAGGCACAGACTGAGGATGACGGAAGGACAGCTGAAGAAGTTGAAGTTATTGCATGATGCTACACAAGGCATCAAGCACCCTGTCAGGGATGTGTGGTGGGGATAGAGCAGCTCACCTACCAGAAGATGGGGTTTTTTTTTTTTACCTTATTCACTGTAGACACAGATGTCCTTCATACTCAGCAGAAGAGTATCTAACAGATAGCAATATTGTTCAAGTGCTTGTGCATTAAAACTATTTGTGTCCTTCAACTATGGACTTTGTCCCACTAGACTTTTCCTCTTGGCTTTCTGGAAAGGTAGGAAAGGTAAGTGCACTTCTCAGGCCGCATTTTGTCTGCCAGTATTACCCACGGGGGTCAGAAACCCCCTTACATCATCTTACATGCTTGTTGCCTTCAGAGGAATGTTCCTGCCTCTAAGGAAAGCTCAGCTGCGTAGACCATGACCAGACTGATTGTGTTTCACAACACAGAGTTCAAGTTGGAGGGAAAACAAAGCAAAGTACACGTGCACACATCCTACCCCTGCCTCTGACAGAGGTGGTGTTTTAGAAACCCAGTAAAAACACCACCATTTCCAAACAGTGCTAAGTGCTGTTGCACCCTAAATCTGTATTCTGGCATTCACAGGGCATAATTGGCTTTAAGATCAGCGCAGTTAAGGGGCTATCTGTAAATCAGCACAGCGGCCTCAGGCCTACCTTTGGAATAAAAAGCTCCACTTTTACAGCACCAAAGCCCAGATCCTCAAAGACATTCAGATGCTAAATTCCCATTGACCTCTCTTTGAGGTTTCAGGCTTCAAATTTCAGCATTTTGGAACCAAGTACACAAACAAGGTCTCAGGTCTCTCTAAAATCAACATCAACATTCCATTTGTTTTCAGCTTACAATTTATATGAAGCAGTGATCACAGAATTCAAGGTAGAATATTTGACAGGTAATAAAAACATCACATCTGCTTTGTGCTTCTGTGTGAAAATCCAACAGGAACAACTAACACAAAATTCTTTCACTGTAATGTAGTCTTTACTCCTATGACTACTGAAGCAAATTGCACCTACAAATGCTAAAGGCATATGTGGACTACATGACACAAGTAAATTCAAATTGGAACTGACAGGATGCCCTAAAAATTACACTCCCACAATATGAAAATGTTGAAAAGTAAAAAAGCAAAAAATAATTTATTTTGATGAATTGTAAAAATTTACAATAAACCATAGAATCATACAATATATGTTACTTAGAAAAAAAGAAAATCCAGTGCTAAAATGCTTTGAACAATTTGAAGTTGTATGAATTTATTGTCACAAATAATTTATGATTAATCTTTAAAGGCATTTCAGAATAGTGGAGATGTTTCGTTTGAAAAGCTTGTAGAGATATAATAATGAAGAGTATTTGAGAACTTAAAAGATCTTGTTATGCTGATCTTGTCAGTTCATATACACTGGTCATGTGGACGGGTATAATATTACATGTAATGGAGTATGCGAAATTAGCTGAAATCCATGCTTGAGGAAGGATGGAATACCAATTTTCAAGAAGTGCCTGGTAAATACTGAATATGAATGTCTGAAATACTATTTTAAATGGAAGACATGCTACCAAATTAAAAAAAACAAAACAACAAAAAACCAACAACCAAAAATAAACAAAAAAATCCCTCGTGATTCCTGACTGAACCAAAACTATAGTCTTTAACTGGAAGCTCAGCAAAAACCTTTTCTTTGTCCACTGGCCAACAAGTTGTCCATGAATATTTTTGGCAGTAAGTAGTTTAAATTAAAACCACAGTGCTCTATTTCATCACGATTTTTTTGATACCCAATGCCAGACACTGTACGGTTTGAATGACAGAGCCACATCGCAGTTTTTAATTCCAAGTGTAACCTGTGGAGAGGCGCGAGCATTCCAACTGTGTCTAGAGTATCTGGATTGCCAGACTTCAAATCCCCTGTAAACAGCCTGTTGCAAGCCTAAAAATAGCTGGACATGTGTAGGACCTGATGCAGCAGCTTTTAGAAGGAGGATTCCCCAGCCAAGGCACAAGCAGAAGGCATTAGGAGTTCAATGAGTTATCATAGGTGATTTTCATTTTAGGTTTTTCTTCCTTTTTGTCTACTTCATTATCATGCTGTAAATAATATTCTCAGTCAGGATATCATTTAGAGGACTCTGGAACATATTTTTTTAGCCTTTTCCAGATACAAGGTGTAATTTAATTTTAATTGTCTTTTATTCCCACTTAAATATTCACAGAACTGCCATTATATAGAAGGTTTACACATGTGGCCCTTGTTTTTTGACAGCTGAACTCCAGTTATTTCAGGAATAGGAGGATTTAATATTCTTCCCCTCATTCTTGTGAACTGGTCTTTTGGCATCTAAAACCACCTCAGCCTCAGAGTCTACAGAAATTGTCCCCTGAATTTTCAAGAATTGTCTTACCGAATATGGAATTAATTTGTGGTATTGATGTGCCTTGGGTTGCATGAAAGTCTTCCAGAATAAAAAGCAAATTGCCACAGGCCATCTTAATTGTTCTCTTGCAACAGCTGGCCTAAGTGTATGGCATACATGGCTTCGATCAGACATGGAAGTAAAACTGGTGTTCTTTAGTCATGATTTGGCATGCAAGGGAAATGTTGGGAGCACTGCTGGCAGTATCCACCAAGGATGTGAACCTTTAAACACCCATTCCGATAAAAGCTGGAGGTTCCCTTAAGAAATGCTTTTCCATAGCACTACACTTCCTCAGTAAAGGTCTCGATATCAGCATGTCTTCCCCTTTAGTACTGCAGCACAATGCAATAATTAGCATAAAGGGATAAAAAGAGGGATAGCAAAATACTCACTCATTGGTCCAGGAGGAAAGTGCAAACAATTGCAGCTCTGTCAAACTTATACGCATGTATGGTTTATCAAATAAGTACATTTTAAATATGATTTATGTATAAAGCTCATGATGTTCTTTTCTGATGATTACTTTGCTGGAATGACAATGTAAACATATTATATAAAATGTTTTGAAGTCTTAAAGTAAAAAAAGCCCTGGCACTTGTTATGTATTGCAAATTTACACGCATGCTGAAATAGGCATATTTCAGTGTCTTATAGAGCCTTATATAGAGCGTTCATCCTTTCCAAAAAATTTCATTGCATGGATGTTTGGAACACTATTTATATTCATCCTGCAGCAAAGTACACTCAGAAACTACTTCCCTGGCTTCAGTACCTATTTTGAAAGAACTCTGTTGCAGTGCATTTATGTCTTACCTATATCCTTAAATCTGGCATAACAACTGCAGGCAGTTACCGTAAGGGTGTATTCCAGAGACATTATGCATTACCTAGATGGTCTGCATCAGTCATTTCACCCACACAGAACCAGAGGAGCTTTACTATTTCTGTGTGATACAGACAAAGGAGCATCTGTCATAGAATAGAATATCATAGAATCACATATCATAGAATCACAGAATCATAGAATGCTTTGGGTTGGACAAGACTTTTAAAATCATTGAGCTCCAACCTCGCCCACCACAGGAAAGGCATGCCACCTACTAGAGCAGGTGGCTCTGGGCCCCATCCAACTTGGCCTTGAACTTCCAGGGATGGAAGTAATTTTAATGTCACAGAAGTTTTAGTATGTTCAGATGTGATTATGAAGCATAAAAATTCACACCAAATTTTCAAACATGCAAGATCTCAAACCAAAGCAGAAGCAATATTCTTCTATTTCTTGCAGGGGAAAATAAATCAGTAGTTCTTCTTTGCACTGAAGAAAGTCAAGGTGCTACAAATAGCATAACTTACATTTTCACAGTGGCTTCTTCCTAAATGATAAACCATTTCTTAGCATTTATATATGTGAATATTTTTTTCTCTAAATTTATGTAATTGTAAAGACAATAGACAAATTTCAGTACCCTTTGATACTATCATTTTCTCTTTGTATGTCACAAAGACTACATTCTATTTTGAATTGAAATGTGCCCTAAAGCATACAATTGTGTCACTGCTCAGGGTGGGTCAAATGCAAAGACTCAAACACAGTCTTAGTGAATTTTATAAGAACTTCAATGGATTCCAAAACCAAACTGTGGTTGAAAGCCATTCAGATGGATATCAAGTCTCATCAGAATGAGTCTCCTAACATCTTGTTAGCTTTTCCATCATGCCTATACTTGAAACTTCACTATAATTTGGTTAAGAACCTAATCTATTCCATATGGATTTGACAGTAATTTTAATGGTTTTTTTTGTGGAGTTTTTTCCCAGTCATCTCCTTTCCTTTACAGGAAAGAAGCACACTAGGAAGTTAATGTGTACTGAAGCCTAGGATGTGATTCAAGGAAGTCCTCATAAATAAATACAGGGAAGTTGTGAAATACGGCACAGAACTGTGATATTAATTAGCAAACAGCACTTTCTTCAGCAACCAAGAAAATAATAAGCAAATGGAATGTCTCCTCCCTTTTGCCTTCCCGTATATATCTCTGCACTTGAGCAACTTGCTGTCTGACATTCAAACCATGCTACTCCTGGAATTGCATAGTGCCCATACTGAACATATATTCCATGCACCAACAGACACAAGAGACACAGGAGCCACAGCACCCGCAGGGGCAGGGAAGCCCACAAGTGAGGGGGCAAACAGACCTGAGTAACTCTGGGACTGACTGAAAACGAAACAGCTCTAGGCATTCACCTAGGAGGCAGGATTTAGAGTACTGCCTAGGCGAGCACCTGGGACCCAATGCATGTTTGCCCTAAGTTCCAGTTGAGACACCTTACATGGAATTGTTAAGGTTGGAAAAGACCTCTAAGATCACCGAGGTCTTGAGGACTTCTCTGCCAGGAACTGCAGGGAAGAATGTTGTCAGACCCAGGTCTTGCAAAGGCTTTGGCTAGCACCCTAACCACCAGAAAGTCTTTCCTCTTGTTGTTCTTTATCATTCAAATGTCGAAGAATGGTCTTGCGGTTTAGCCCCAGTCAGGATCAGAAAACATGGAGCCAAGCACCCCAGGCATAGGCAGGAGCAACATGAATTGTAATCACTTGGAGGCACACCCGCCCTAAATCAAAGTACATTCGCTTCCTGGCTCCTGTTCCTGGCTTGGACCATGCACAAGTCACTTGAACTGTTGGTGCTTCTCTTTCCTCTCCTGCAATTATAGGAAAACAAAACTGGCATCCCTCCCAAGGCTGTTGTGGGGATCCATTAATGCAGACTCATAAAGGACAGTGAGACTGTGGGTTGTGAAGCTGTGTCTGAATGCATTGAACTGTTATCATAAATGTTACTCACAGAGGACTCTGATATGTAACTACACATGCACGCAATCACTTAGTTTTATTGCTTCATTATGTTCCAGTGAACTAGCTTCAGATTACTGTGTCACTAGTCTGAACACTCTTTTCAGATTTGGTGATTTGCTCAGTCACGTGCCGATATCTGGCTGAATATCTTTAAATAATTTGGGTCATTTTTGGCTTCCTATGAGTGGCTGTGGTTTTACAAAGCTGAGAACTGGACTCCCAAACTTTTATTGGCGGTTTCAATCCCTGCTCTCGGCCATCACAAAAAGCTCTAAACTGGTTGAAAAATTTGTGAAAATCAATAATCTGTGCTGTTATCCATATTGCCTTCTTCTTCTCCAGAACTGCTCATGCGGCATTGCTGGCCAGAGGCTGGGTGGGCCGAAGGGTGCTGGGTAAGGAGTAGGGCTGCAGCCTGGGTTTCCTCCCACCAGCAGCTCTCAGGCAATTCCAGTGCAGCCCAGACTGCTGCTGCATCACTGGTGGCACCAGCCCAGCTTTAGATGGGGCTGTGTAGCTTGTTGCTGCTGTGCAGCCAGCATATTCCTGAGGAGGAAAGTGGGAAATGTTAGTACTGTAAAAGCCAGCCAGTTCTCCAGAAAAGGCATTTGTTTCCCTTGCCAAAAGTCAAAGTCTACTATATACAAAGGAGGCATTATAGCTTCTCATAAAAAGGTCACAATAATCTTTAGTAATGGAAAGTGGAGTACAGCCTAAATATAGGATCTCTCCCAGAATTCCTATAGCGTGTAGATTAAATTCTGTTTATTACTAATGTGTGGATTGCTGCTATGCTGCACTGTACAAAACTCAGCAGCTGAAAGAGAAGAAACCCAATCTATTTTGTGTGTAGCTATGCGACTGGAAAGAGATGTTGGTATATATATTTTAAAGCAGGGGAATTTCAATTCATCTGTAGAATATTCCAAGATGAGTCACCGATCTCCAGCCTCTTATGGAAAATTTATCTTCTTTTTTTGTTTTCCTTCCTTCATCAGAAGTGTAACTTGTGCAATGTGCATTTGCACAAGTGAGAATAGTTTTACGTGAGCTTTCAAAATAAATCATAAAAATACATATTATGAGAAGTTCCTGGACAACACCTGCCATCATGTAAAAATTCCTGAGTATAGAATTACATCACAAATCATTACTGTGTCAAAATATGTAAAGATTGGCCCTTAACGGTCCCTCAGCCAATAATGAACACATGAAATGGCCCTGAATACGTATTCACAAATTAAAGTTTCTCGGGCTTGACAGAGTTCTGACACAAAGGTGATAGAAACTGATTAATTACAATTAAGCATAATCCTGTTTAGAAAGCAGTAGTCATTTAATAATACATCATATGCTGCCCAGGGAAATGGGAGTGGGGATTTCTCTCTAATCTATCTTTTGCTGCTATGTTCCTGAAAGCTTCTCAAATCCCAATCCTATGTGGTTGCCACTATAAAAACCTCATGCAAGAAAAGTACCCTCAAGTCAACTTATCCACTTAGCCAGTGGTTAAAAAAAAAAAAATCAAGAAAATGATGGAATTTACAAACCTTATCTTGGCCCTGCTAATCTAAAAATCCTGCTTGGCCTTTCAAGTATTGTTGAAAATCTGGCAAGCATCAAAAAGAGCAAAGCAATATATATTATCTGTGCTGTTAGACATTCACTTCTAGGATGCTCTGTCCTTTTGACATTACCGATCTTGAAATGAGGAATTACTGGCAATTTTAACATCAGAAAACTGAGCCAGTATTCTGCATGGAATAGCTTTTCCTCTTTCTGGCTATATTTCTAACCTCCTAAAGCAAGACATTCCTTATCTACCAGTACTTTCTCTATTCTACTCTCAATCATTATTTCAGCAACACCCTAACTCAAAAGTGTGCAGGTTACTATTAATAAAATTCATTGAGAAGAAAATCAGCTTTTGCTAACTGATTTTTTTTTTTGGTGGCAAAGAATCAATCATTAATTTTTATAGTTTCAGCACATATTACTGCTTGTGTGAAATGGGGCAGCAGCCACCTCTACTGCAAATACAGTGAAGCATTTGCAGAAGGCATGTGTCTTTTATTGTTTTTATATATACATTTATATTGTGTATGTGTGTTTGCACATGCCCTTTTGTGCTGTATCAGATCTGTGAGAGAAAAACTGAACAGCAACAAAAATAATCAAACTAGATTTTCAAAGTATATACTTGGAAATTGCTACACTGATACACAGAAGAGTTTAGAAAAGTCATAATTAAAAAAGATATTGATATGAAGAACATGTTCTGGCCAGCCATGAAAGTCTACTGTATGTTCATCCTGCATAGCTTGGCTGGGATATCAGTGACTCTGACTTCATCTGACTTACACCAGGAAAAGAAACAATGTCACTGACAACAGAAAGTGCATTTTTTAAAAAAAATAAATGGTTGCTGGAGGCCATGACTCTGGTGGGGTGAGATTCCTCTCCTTATTTTTGCCATCTAAAAATGAATTATCTTATCTAAACATGTCACCTTGATTCTCTCTGGGGAAGTCAATAGGAAGTAGCAATTCATCTTATTCCACTATAATTGTCTAAGATAGGTAGATGAGCTGCCCTTTGTAGGCATTTAATTCTTTCCATTGACTGCAGAGAGCCAAGATAAATTATTTAGATTTGGTCTTTAATTTTTAGGTGATTAATGGTCAGTGAGACAAATACCACCTGATTCCCATGGGAGAAGAGGCAAATCTCTCACTGCAAGGCCGGTGGAAAGAATGAGCAGCCCAAGGCCTAGAGGGTGCAGACAGAAATGTGGTTTCCTTACACCGAATCAGCAAGTCTGGAGGGAAGTAAATGAAGGGTATGACTTAATTCAATAATAAGGGAGAAAGATTTGGATTCCCCATAGTATCATTGCCTTTGAATCCCTCTCCGCTTCTGTTTCTAATGACAAGGACTGGATTTCCAAAGAAAAGGATGAGACTATCCTTTTTAATAGATCTAGCATTTGGTCTTATGGTGCCACTTAGTCACAGGCACTAATAGATCTCTTTCCAAAAGCATTTCCTGGAACACACACTTTTGGAGAGTATAACAGCTCATGTGTAGGAGAGACATCCACTAATAATCAATGGTTTTTAGCCCCCATATGCAGAGTCTCTGTTTGGTTCTGCACCTTTTGAATGCATCCACCTGCCCCTAGATGCTGACCAGGAGCACGTTGTACAGAGGTGAGTGTGCACCACAGAGAGAGCTGAACTTTGCACAGGTACACAAGACAGTGGGAGATCTCTTGCTCTCTCTGACCACTCCATCACAGCTAAGGAGAGGAATTCAATGTGCCATTGTGGAAGACTGAAGAGGTTCTGGCACCCCTTGTTACTCCAGCAAATCCAAATTGAGCTACACTGGATACTTAAACAGGCTTCCAGGTGAAACTTACCCAACTCCCTAAGACTTACCTGTAACATGACCAGACCACAGTCCAGAGACAAAACTGGCATCACTGACTGGACACAGGCCTGAAGGAGGAAAACATGTGTGATAATTTGGTTTACAGTTAGATTAATTACCAGAACAACCACAGTGCAGAGAGCTGAGCACTGATCTAATCAGCTCAGCATGCATGTTTTATTCTACCACTCTCCATTGCATTAATACCCTCTAAACAGGTGTCAAAATGAATAACTGAAAGGGGTAACTCCATTGTGATGGTTAGCTAGAAGTTTTAAGTAATGTCAGTAGTTAAATACAAAATAATTGGTGACATTTTCTTTGACAAAATTCTCCAACCACAACTAGCAGGAGCATCTTAAGCTGAACAAAGAGATTTGTTTCTCCTTGTGTCATCTTCGCAATTCCACTGCAAAAAATGTTGATCCCATCAATGAAACAGTGTAGATATTTTGCTACTTCTTTGCACTTCACGAGGAATTAGTGATGGACACAATCACTTTTTTACACATTCCTATTGCACTCCTCTTTGTGGCAAATGCTCAAGCTGCTGTTTCCTAACTCAGGAGGATTTAGATAAGTGCAGCAGGTCTGCACCATGTCCTGGACCTCTTTTGCCAGCAATTTCCCTGTGCTGCTTCTGGCAGCTTTTCTGTTTTTTTCTGTATCTCCTGTCTCTGTGGTATTTCTCACATTTTTATGCACAGATGCAGCTTGCTAATCCCTTTGCCTCTGGGGCCTGTCTTCATGATACAAGACAGCAAAGCCATAGCCCATGCTTGCCGTGAGCTCCAGAGAGCAGCAGAAGGATATCACTGTGGCTGCACTGCTTAAAACCTGGGCAAGCATCTGCATTGTGCAGTACATTGCACACTGCAGATACTCAGCTAAGCTTTCCATCAGTGACTTGGTAATGCACTTTTTTGGCTGAAGTCCTCTGCTGTTTCAGCTATGCTCAATTGCATCTTAAAATTATCCTCAGTCAAAGGAACTGTGATAAAAAATAATGCCAGTGAAGGTTAGCTTACTAAAAAAAAATTACTGTATTACATTGGGAGAGTCTCTGACCTGATGGAGATCTCACTTATAAATCTCTGGTGTTCAGAGCAATTAAGAAATAAAAACTGTAAAAATCTGCTGCAATCAACTGAAATTTGTACTAAATTCTTGACTGTTGTTTATGAAAAAAAAATAGTAAAACGAATTGGTTTTGGTATCTTAATATCTGTTTTATATCAGCTTTCTGTTTCTGGAATGTAAAGCAAAGATATTAAGCATCCCATAAATCTAAGAACATGCTACTGGGAAGGAATCCATGAGAAGCAAATGCTGTAAGAAATACAAAAGCTAGTTCCTTTGTCTATTTAAGAAATCTCTAGTCACATCAAAATAGCTTCTCCTAAACAAAGTAGTACTTGCTTGCCATTAATCAGTTGTACACTAAAGGAGTTTAGATTTTTGTCTTGGAAACATGTACACTTGTTACAAGCATATCTGCAGGTAGCCACTCTAATTGGATTTTCTTTTGAAAAAGACACTTATTCCATGGGACAGGAACAATATATGTATCATAAGTTATTGAAATAATAAATTAAACAAAGGCTAATCAAAGAAAAAGAAACACTCATAAAAACTGTGCATTCTGAGCATTCTGTTTTGAAGACCTGAAAAATCTTCAGTTTTTAACATTTCAGGCCTACAGTATTGCATTGGCTTCAGCAGTAATTTATTTTTGTACTTAAAGAGGATATACATGCATGAAGACATACTGAAGTGATACAGCTTATAAATCCAAAGATAAAAAACTCAAACAAACCTCAAACTGTACCCTGCACATAGTCTGCCCTTGCAGAGAAGATCTTGAGCACCACATGGGTTCAGAACACTGCATGCTAACAGGAGAAGGGTTCCAGTGAGGGAAAGCATTTTCAGAAACGGACTGGGCCTCACCACAGCCATCATGCAGACTTGCTTTTGCCCTGTAGCCTTTCCCAAGTGCACTACTTAAAATGAATAAAGTACTTTTTATTTTTGCTCTCTGTTCTGTTTATTTTTTGTTATCCTCTTCCCCAATGAATTTTACAATGCCTGTACTTATCAAATAAAAACCCCTAGTACTTTTCCAGCAGTATGCAAAAGACCTTTCTCCTCTCTGTCACCATGAATGGTTACCCTGTTCTTTACAGTTTTCTTCCAGAATTTTTTTTTTTTTTATTGGCCACTGTCTATGACAGGATACTGCACTATAAGGATGTATGGTCATATTCAGTGGGGCTGTTTTTACACTTTGTTCTTACAATAAATACACAGAGCCTGTGTACTCTGATATTCTGCAAGTGAGTAAGGCTGCATTCCATAAACTATGTGTTCCTAAAAATAAAGAGGCAAGGAATTATGAGTAAGGAGAGTAAAATCTCTGTCTTCTCATTTAGGGATTGAGAAGAAAGCAGAAGCCCATTCAGCACTCACAAGGGGACATAATGCCACCCAGCATATCTGAGGATGTGTATTGATTGAGGTTTGGCTGTGGCCTGGACAACAAGCAGCAAGCTGCTCTGCTCCACAAAGGCTGAGGTATATTCCACATGTGTACATAGCTGTAGAACTCTGAAGTAAACAGAACTTTGAAGGTGATGACCAAAGGGATCTGTGAAGTTTTGGCATACCTATAAATGTTAAGATGCTGAGTGTGGACTTTTGAGGTGGTAATTTTCAGTATTCAAATACATAGATTACACTTTCTCTTGAAACATAGCAGCAACTAGTGGTAGTGTTGCTGGTGGTGGTTTAATTATTCTTTTTTATAGGAATAGGATTGTTATAAGTCTGACATAAGTTCTAGTAAAACTGCTCTACAACATCTGAGCTATAAGATAGAAGCGTGTTTTTGTCATGAACTATATGACTACTGGTTTGATATTCTCAGGACCAAGATGATAAAGAGCTTGTACAGTGGCTGAAAATTAGGTGTTTTGTCAACAGCGTTCTGCAGTCACAAGCAGGTAAGTGTCCCAGGATGATCCAATAGATAAGGCCATGCTTGCAACTATTTCTTCTCAGACTACACAGAATGTTCAACACATTAGGATCAATGTGACAGTAATATCTCTGTTTTTTATAAAAGAGGAAAAGGAGACAGAGGAAATATATATAATTAAATAAGATTATATTTCAGAATAGAATAATGGAAAGCTGTGGGTATTGAGATAGGATAGACTTGGGTTGTTTTTCTAGGTTTTTAGTTGTTTTTTTTTAACTCATAGCCTCAGTCAAATGTAAATAACTTTGAAATTTATACTGCAGAAGACCTTGTATCTTACTCATTTAAAATATAGAGTCTGTACATTTTCTGGGCTGAAACAGTACTTGCTGTTGGCAGCTCACAGTTTTGCATAACGTCTGTAATGAGCTATGAAAATTAGACAAATACCATGAACTTTGACTTGNCTGGTTATGTTTCCTTATGCTCCAAAATATACAACTTAAGAGGAGGGGGTTGTTTTTTCAAGAATATTTTCCTTTCCTTATCCTTTATATAAACTTCTGGATCAAAACAACAGACTCTCATTCCTGAAGTCAACTGTATATGGAATCTTCAAAACATTCCCCTCACTTAAAAAAAATTTAAAACCCTTTGAGGGAAAGGTACTTATAAAACCAGGTTAAAAAGAAATACATGACAAATGGGATAGACTGAAGAATATAGTTCCTTGGGCTTCAAATTTTATTGAGCACCAGCATCACTGTGATTTAAATTGGTAATGAACACAATAGTGTATGGAGCCCGTGATAAGGAGTTTGTGGAACCTTTAAAGGGAGTAAAGCAATCACAAACACTCATGCCTGATAGATAAAAGTCTTCAGGAGACTTCACCTCCAGATGTTCTCTCTGCCTCCTAAATTACACGAAGATATCCACAGGCAGTGCATCTTTTTATTAAGTATGAGGAATGCATCCTGAATAGGATGTAGAGAACTGTATGAAAAAACTGCATACCAAATACAAAAAAACCCATAAGATTCTAATCCTAAATGTGGCAATTCATTTTATTATTCAAGTAAGTTTGTTTTCTGCAGAAAAAGTCATATTTAAAAAACCTCAGACTTTCAGATTTAAGTATTTGTGTGAATATGTAGAAAAAATTTTCAAGATCTCATAAACAATAAAAATTTGAATTGTTTAATGTATAAGAAAGCAAGTAAAACCTCCAGCCTTTCATGCTTTGTGTAGCTTGTTTGTTTTCTGCTTGGAATTTTCATAAACTTCTGAAGGTGTTTGAAGCCCCCTTGCCACATTGTAGTTACAATAAAATCAAACTTCACATCTCCAACTTTCGCCAAAGGCACTTCTTCCCTCTGTGTTAGGAAGGAGTGGGAAGAAGGGGAGTTAACCAGATTAATGTTTGTTGAGCTAGCAGAATGCTTGTCATCGTTGATCAGGACTCTAATTTATGTGACCACATGAGAGATAGAGGCTCTCAGTCAGCAACTCTCTCGCTCACTACAGCAGGAAGACATTGGCCAAAATTCAAACTTATTATTTATTTTTGAAAATACAAATACAAGTTCCACTGGGATTTCCCTGATGAATAAGTGTAGCCAAAGAGGAAGGTAGGACGAAATTAACATAGCAAGAAAGCCACATGCTGTAACCACTAAAATGGCTGGTGAAAATCCTTAATGTAAAACAATCAATTATTTCTTATTAATTATGATTCAATATTATTCAAAATTCTATACAATTTCCTAATATTAAGCAAAAAACCCCAGGTTTTCTTTCTTTGAATTGAGGGTGAGCTAAGAAAAAAAACTTGCCTCAGGAAGCAAGCATGAAAAGATGAAGCAGTATTTGATACCGGGGCTGAAGTCCTGGGTGATAATAGGCAAGGAAGGATGAATAATGGAGTCATTAAGTATCTATAGAAAAGAAGACTGGCAAGGCTTGAGGACTGTCTTCCCAGGTGGGAAGAACTGAAATGAAAGCTAGTGACTGGATTTTTCACGAGAGCTGGAAAATGGTAGCAAGCTCGGTGAAGCATCTGGGTTAAATACAGTGAGAGTAACTGTTCAAGGAGAAGGGTATTGAAGATGTGAAGCATGTAGCATGAGTTTCACCTCACCTCACTTTAAAAATCTTTGAGTTAGTCATTCAGATTCCCTTTATAGTCAATAAGTACTTCCAGGGAGTGAGTCACCTGACCTAAATTAGACGTCTATCTTGAGATGGGATGAATCACACACTCAGAGTGTCTATTGATATCTATTGACTATAAAAGGAACCAGGACTTGCTTAGATGCAGACATCTACACTGCAGATGAATCCCATCCTTAGGCATTTTACAGAGTAATGTGATAAACACCAGGAAAATTCATTATTTGGGGCCAAGCTTCAAACACAGAATGGGCACAGGGAATCTGGTACCCTCCCCCTCACAATGTAACTGGAAATAGGATTAATAGACTGAGTTTTAGGATAATCCTTTATTGAGTTGAAAAGGAGAGGCCACAGCAAGGAATGCTGCTCTGCAGAAAACTGCTGCTAATGACAATAATTAGGCTGAATCAGAGGCTCTGCTTAAAAGACCAAAGTAAGATATGTGTTGGGCGGAGGAGAGAGGGAGCAAATAGCCTGTCTTCACTTTGGAATGCGGGATACTGCATCTAATCAGAGACTGATATCAAAGTGTTAAAACTTTATTAAAAGCAGAATCTAAACAAATGCCTTTCTACCCTGCTCACCCTCCCAAATTCCTTAATGGAGAGTTTAAATGAAAATAAAAGTTCAAAATAAGTTCAGTCACTCTTGAGAAGCTCTTATATGTGAACATTCTGCAATGAGAGCAATTTGTTATATATTAACTGCAAGATTTAAGAAGTTAAATTTTAGAAAGGTGTGGCTCATGCTAGCAAAAAACTACCACATATTTCAAATTTCCCATTCTTTTAAATGTCATACATTAAAATTACACTTGCAGATTATTGAATAAAATCTGTTTTTAAATCTTTGATAATTTTCTGCTCTGTAGTCTCACCTATGCACCATGTCATCACTTGGTTGAAGTAGACCAAAATTTTGACACTGACTCCTGCGATGTCAAATCTCAAATCTGTTGCATATACAAACACAAGATTTCCACCATCAATAATATTTGTCCTGGGTGCAGAGGATCAAGCAGAGGTATTGATTTTGACTGCCTTCTCTGGGGACTGCCAGTATGAGAACACTGGTAGAACCTCAGGTGTTATACAACATTCACTGNAATGCCTTGTCTGGGACTACTCCTGTATTTTATGGACGAACCGTTTTCAGAAAACGTTCTGTGCTTTGTGGGACTTACTGAGCTGTACTAATTAATAAACAGAGAAACAAAGCATTTGTTGAAGGAAGTAATGATATGAGTTAAAATACAGATATCTAAGTCAAATACTGTCATTAGTAGATGTTGTACTTATAAAAAATTATATTGCATCTACAATACAGTAAGGTTGCATCATTGATGACAGTAAATTTGCTTTCCTTAATACTGTACAGGAATTTTCTGAACAGAATTATGACTCCATTACTGATACATCAGCAGTAAACACCAAGCAAATAAGCAATAGATTAAATGAGGTATATGGTAAAATTTTCCCTTTAAAAGTACAAAACTCAGGCAGGCTAAAACATGGAAACATCTACATAAAAGTTGCTTGCATAATTCATGGCAAAGCTTAGTATTATGTCCATTAGAGCCAATATAAGGAATACAAAGACAATTTTAAAACAACCAGTGAAGCATTTAAATGTGCTCTGCATTCAGACTTTGTGTGGAGATTCCAGTGAATCTTAGAGTGCATTTCTTAGTTTAACATTTGTTTTGCTAATTCCTCCATGTCTCCATGGATTGTATTTACTGTTCTGTTGCTAATGCATTTTAAAGCTTTAAAGCTTTTAACCTTTAATCTCCACTTATTCAAGTGAGGTTAAGTGATCTTTTTCCTTACCTCATGTCCAAAAACAGGTCTTCAATCAAACATTCTTCTCAAAAGACCACACTCACACTTACCTATATCATCATAAGCTTCCTTTTAAATGTGGAATCCTTTCTTAATGGTAATTCATAAGAAACGTATTAAACAGCTAGTGCGGCATTCAAGGGCAAAATAAACACTGTTTTTTCCCCCATCCTATCACATTTAAAGAGGGAGACACAAAGCACATTTGAAAGACACACACAGACAGGGTGCTTCAGAGAGAAATGATATTATATTTATTTGAACAAGACTGCAATACTGCTACTGTACTCCAATACACAGATTTTACTGAGAGAAGAGCAGTGTGTCACGGAAAAAAACAGAAATGCTGTATCCAGGCAGATGTGTTTTTAAACAAATCAACTTCAGTATTAGTTCTGTCAGTGTGTAAGGGCTGAGTTACAATCAACTCAAAAGAGACTTCAGGAAATAGCAATGTTTTTTAATATTCTGTCAACTTTTCTGTTGGCATTCCTCTGTGATTCAATTCCCAAGACACTCGTCCCTTCTGGAGATGCCTTCATCTTTCTCTTGATGAAGGGGAAGCCTGGGAGATGAGTTCAGAGCCAGTGCCCAGCATTTTAACAAAGAAAGTTTGGAATTAGTCTTCAGCCACCCTACACTACAGGGAGGCACACAAGTACTTGAAAAATCTATGTCTATTATATCCCCTTTCAAATCAAGTTTGTATGCAGGAGGCTGTACAGATCCTCAGATGGGCCTCTTCAAAAAAAAAACAAACCCTAGTTTCTTCTAGAACTGAGGTTTGCAGTGTAGCTAAACCAAATTCCCATTTACTCTTCTGCCTCTAGGCTGAAATTCTCAACAAAGTACTCTGAGACTTCCTAGTGCAATCTAATTATTTGATCTGACCATGAAATATCTCTTCTAAAACTTTCCATATTCCCCAAGGTTCTATATTAAAACTGTATGTGAAAACAGAAATGACATGGAAGCTGACATACTATTTTATACTGTGTGCGTTACCGAACACAGACAGTGTCGGTCTTAAGGCCAAATGAATGAGAAATACAAATATAAGAGGCCATATATACTGTGGCTTGCAGTTATCAGAGACATATTCAAAGCTGATTGTTGCCAGTGAGAATTCTTCTGTTTGTCCTGAAACCTTTCAGTCAACTTCCAGACAAAACAAACAGCAAAAATCATTTTTGTATCAAAAGCTCAGTGTCAAATAGGCTGTTACTTGCCTATTTTGTTCACATAGTCAAAGGTCAGGGGAAATTTGAAAGCAAATTAGTTCAGTAACTTATGGAAAGTGTAAATACAGTTGACTCAGATGATGTAACAATATAAACATCATGCTCAATGACATGGCATACCAGCAAATACTTTATTTCAGTGTCCAACGATATTTTAAAAAGAAACCTTTAAAGGAATCTTGGGCAAGTTTGTTCAAAGATAGTGTTCTAGAGTGTTTCTTTTTTCATTTTGGTTTTAATTATAGCAATTGCCTTAATAAAATTTTCTGAGGTAAGGACTTACGCATTCCATTCACTCACTGCCGTGTTTAATTCCTATCACTGTTCAATCACTTGTTACTTTATTTTTAGGGGCAAATTTATAGCAAGCTGCTGGATCACATGTACCCAAGTATTTGAAGTATCTGCAGCTGCTTACATTGCAAGAGGTCCAAGCTGCATTCCTGTCATGAATCATAGATTTGTGAGGGCAGAGCCACAAATATATATTAAAAAAATGCAGCTTACATGGCTTGAAATCAGATTTTAAACAACCTTCCTAAAGGATTCATAGTGCCGGAAGAGCTGGGGCACTCATTCACCCAGGTTATGATCTATTTCTCAACACAGGGCATCTTTAAGTTCTCATTATGAGCTTCTGCTGGGGTGTTTACTGGAGACACACAATAGTCACCGTGTGACTGTAGGTAGAAAGGATAAATAAGAGATAATTGACAGAAAATCATTCCAGACCAACTACCCAGGGGGTTTCCACTTGCAAAAGCTGAAGGACAATGGATTTTGCATTGTCATTGATGTAAATTCTCTTCTGCAGGATTTGCTTGTGCAAACAGGACTTGGACCCATAACTTACATCATTTTGCTGTATATGAGAACGTCACCAATTTGCACTTATAAGTTACTGGTGGTGAACTAGGTGAGACGGGAAAGCTGTGAAAAGTCATCCTGTGGTGAATAGACCTTTGTATTAGCAAATGTGTGTGTGAACAGACACAGACAGTACAGGTCATTCTCAAGCACATTATCTATTCTGAGAATGCCAATAATTGCCAGGTTACTATGAAAATATTTGGGACTAAAATGTTTCCCAGTTGCTGCTGTGACTAGATAATAAAAATGAGAGTGATTGCTGTTAGTCACTAGTGATTGTTTTGTGATTCATTTTTAGCTTCCGATCATAAAGGAAAAAAGTTATCATGTGACACAGATATCAACCCAACCAATACAAACAGAGTTAAACAAACAGTTCATGAACAACATGTAGTCTGAAATTAAAGTTTTCCACCACTCCCTTTGTTTTTCTTTCATTTACAGAACAGAATAATTCTGAAGAGAAAGAGGGTAAGTTCATACATGAGTCATTAACCAGAGAGGGCTGCACTGCATGCATAGTTTGAAAAGTTCTCTGCATAGTAAGATGAAAATAGCAGTGTAAGTATGTCCGTTCAACAAGTAATAACTGTAACATTCTAATATGAAAATTAGAATGGATTAGAATCTCTTTTACTACATAAGAACTTCTGCAATTTTATTATATAAGCCAAGAAATACAGCACATGCAAGACAGGTGAGACTGTGGGACCATAGAAAGTTGTAATCTAAACAAAAGCTGTCTGGCAATTTTTATTAGAATCACGAGATGCATATATTTTACTCTTTAAAATGGTCACAAAAGCACTTGTCCAATTTCTTTCCTATTTTCCATATCTTATATATCTTCCTGCTTTTCCTTCCTAACCTAAAACGCCAGTTTATTGATTTAAACTTAATTTTCCTTTCAGATATTTTTTTAGTAGAAAATTAAAGTTCAGTCTCTTGATAGTTAATAAGAAGCTGTGGTCATCTTGTTGCTAGCATTCTGAAGGAGACACATATATGTAATTTCTCGAAGCAGGGACAACATACAAACATTTGTCTCAGATAATAAGAAAGAGTGAAGAATAGTAAAGAGGATTTTCATGAAACAGTATCTTGGGGAGATGAGCATGATGCTTTATTTTAGTATGTAAAAGCATCCTGTAAGCTTGCCTTGTTTAGTTCTAAAAATACACCACTTTTGACATGTATACATATAAAGAACTGCATATGTGTCAGTGCTTTTCAAGTATCATGCATTTGAACAAATAGTTGCTAGATAGACAGCAGTAGTAAGCCTGATATCAGGAACACAGTAGACAGTCATTTAGAGTAAAGAGCACCTGAGAATAAGAATGGACTAGGAAGGAGCCTATAGCTTTTATTTTTTCCTTTAATGTTTTTCTTGTCAATGCCTTATCTACCCTACAGAAGGATGGATAGTTATGAATTCAAACGAATACCGTTTCTGAGTCCCTTCATGCAACTTGCCATTTGAGTTTAACTTCCCTCTAAATCTGCTATTTATGTGATCTCTTAATGTTGGGATTGGAGATAAGAACAAAATGTAGGATGACTTTTGTTTTTCCATTTCTAACTATTATAATAATGTCTTATACTAGGCTTTAAAGGCACACACATCTGATAGTACATGAAGTACTATCAAATACTAATGACACATATAGGTATTGCAAAAATGCTACCTATAAAAGGGTTTTCTGAGAGCAGCAATCTATTACTGTCCAATCCATGCTTGACCAGCAGTCCTTTTCAGACAATTTCATACACGTGGTATGTGTGTGTATCTTTACATGGACACACAGAAAAGCCCTGAGATTCTCTATTGATACCAAGGGCAAGCTGAGTGCCAGCCAGTTCTGTAGCTAGTGCTCCTGAGATAAAATAATCAGGGGAGTTTTAGATTGGATATTGGGAAAAAGTTTTTTCACCCAGAGGATGGCTGGGCACTGGAAGAGGCTCCCCAGGGAAGTGGTCACAGCACTAGCCTGACAAGAGTTCAAGAAGCATTTGGACAATGCGCTCAGGCACATGGTGTGATTCCTGGGATAGGTCCCTTCCAAATTAGTATATTCTGTGATTCTGTAAAATTCCCTTTCTTGCACAGCTGTCTTCATCATGGAGTTAGGCTCTGTCTCTGTCTGTTAAAAAACAACATATATGACTGTACAGATTTTCCTAGGATTATTGTTTTGGATTGATGACAGTGCCTAAAGAAACACATAACATAATTTCCTTCAAATTCCTTATAAAAGTTTGTTCAAATATTTGCTAAAGAATTGCAGGACAAGCATTTTCACAGCTAATTTGAAATCTCTTTGATTTCTCTTCCCTTCAAAAACGTTGCAGTTAATCAGACAGCAGAAGCAACACCATACATTTAATCTCAATAAAATTAGAGAACGATTTTGTAGAGAACAAAGAGAACAAAGATGTAGTCAATGGAACTATCCTAATTTAGACTGCACTGTTACCAGAACAAGAAACTCTTTTCCAAGAAGTCTGAAACATACCTATGACACCTTTTCCCATAGTCTGCTTCAGACTTCTGGCTACTACAATACAGGTTACTTTTGTCAGAAAATAGTAAAAAATATTAGAGCATGCCCCTGTCTGATTCCTCAGCAAAAATATTAATTAAACTAGTTTCTTACTACTCCTATTTTAAAGTAGTTGCAAATAGTGGTAGTAAAGGAATAAATTAAATAATTTCTTATGTAAAATCACAAAAGATTATTTTGTTGGATATGACATTTAGTGAGACTAAAGAACTACTCATTTGCATATCCTAGTTTCAGTCTTTGTATTTAAAGTAAATGATCAATCAGCATAGAAGAGACTAAAAATCAATAAAGCAAATATATTTTCCTTGTAATTTGTCCAAAGGTTGTGATTTAGTTACAGTGCAACTTAAGTTGATGGTTCAGTTACAGCATGTACAACAGCATAACGTCTTTTTATTGATCACAAACTATGTGGCTCACAAAACAAAGACAAGAGGGTTTAAAACTGCCAAGTCCAAGAAACAATTCTATCCTAATGGGTACACCCATTTCCCAAAACTCTGTCTTGATCTGAAGTCTGTGGGGGTCAAACAACTGCCTTCCCATTGACCACAGTGGGTATTAAAATGGGGTTTTGAAATTTTACACAATTAAAAAATAGTAATAAAACCTAAATATGAGAAACATTCATTTGCCAGCATTCCTTTACCATTACCATATGAGGATACGGCACTTGTGTTGATGACAATGACATTTTGCCATACAGAATGCAAGCAGAAGTAAAGAAGGAATAACTCACTGTGAAGAGGAAAAATTCAGATCTTTCTCAATTTGTAAAGCAAACTTGCTTCTTCAGTACTTTAAAAAGTCATCTTTTCATGGAGGACATACTTATCCATCGCTCAGTGGAAGACTTTGAAGACCAAACCAACTGAGGTAACAAGCACCATGTTGTGTACGGATTTCTGTGTGCGTATGCACAAGTGTAAAATGCCTCTTCCTAAAATCAGTTGCAATTTCTGGCTTGGGAAGGCTGGCTAAGGGCAAAGGGAGAGGGAGAGGGATTTTGTTACCATAGGCATAAAAAAATTCTGGCACCAGCACTTGCAACTGCAGAACAGAACAGAGTAATGATAGTTCACATTTTTTAGATTTCCAGGAGGACATATTTAACATCCTATGGGCTTATCACTTAAAAATATATGCCATCCATTGCCTAAATAAAATTCCTACTTTTAATAACTTCTGCTTTGACCTTGCAAAACAGACAATGACATGATCACTTATCCTCAGAGTCTTCATTAAATCTCCTCTAAAATGTTGCCTACTCCTAAATAGGATTAGGATTTTTTAAAAATCCAAAGTGAAGCAGCAAGTGACTGTCATCCTTTAAAATTAGAATGGTTTGGATATGAATTTCCATGTGACCCCTCGCTAATATCCATCCCTACCAAAGAGACTACTGAATTTGCCTTCACACAGCTTGATGTGTCCCAGAAGGTCCAAAGAAAGCCAGACTGAGGAAATGAAGAGAAGTATGTGCTTCTGGGAAATTTCAGTTTTGATTCTACAATTCCTTAATACAGAATAGGTTTCATGTAATTAGCCCATCAATCAAAAGACTGCGAGATTCTGGAAATTATTGTAATTTGGAGTCACTTACTGTCTGCTTAAGACCAATATAGAAAATGTTTTTTCAAGTAACTGGTTAGAGAATTTGCCTAAAGAATGGGACACTCAGATACAAATCCTCACTTCAGAATGCTTTTATACCAAATGAAACAGTTGTGGCAAGAGGAGCTGAAACCAAGGAATGCAGCAAAATAGGTACATGGATGGCCTGAATCCAGCCTCTGCTGTCTGTCAGGAGAGAGCTTCTTTCACAGTCACATCTCAGAACAGCTTCAGTATTAGTGTGAAGGAGAAAAGCATTCCCTGCCAATATATTTGGCTGCACTCTGACCATGTTTGCAGGATCAGACCCATGATACCCCTACTTTGAGATTCCTGCTTTGGCTTGATTCCAGCTTCAGCACCTGTTGAGATTTAGACTTCAAAAAGCTTTTCAAGTCAAGTAGGAATACTTATTATTACTTATTAATCTTCAATTGTACATAGTTCTTTCAGTGTAATTCTTGTGATTAAGGAATTGCTTAGCTCATCAGAGAGACCTGATCACTAACATGAAGTGGGGAAAAGGGAACAGGAAGGTGTGCTGAGGTAGCTTCTCATAGGCAATCTCTTGCTTTGGCCTTTGTACACTCTGTGACGTTTCAGCAAAATCACAGATCATGGTACAATCTCAGAGTATCTTACAATGAGCCAGCCAAGTAACAAAACAAAAAACAGAGCAACACAGCCATGAATCACGCAGACTGGTAGGGAAGTAATTTTGAGTAAAGAGAATGCCAATGTTCTAAAAAGGGCAGTCTGGGCTGTAGGATACTGTATCTTTTTTGTTTGCTTTTGTTGTGGGGTTTTTGGTTTTTTTCCTGATTCTTGTATATTCTTGTATTTGCAATCTGTAAAAGAACCTGTAATACATTTTGGATCACAGTTGTTTACTGTGTTGTGTTGTACCACAATGCAGTACTGAATTTGCAAGAATGCATGGCAGATTTTAAAATTACATATACCACAGATTCTGCAGTGAAAAGGGTTGACATTCCTGAGAATGTCAAGTGCCAAATCAATCAGAGACACTATGGATGTGGAAGCTGAACTATTGATAGAGTTTCATCCATCAGTAGAAGATGATATGAAAGAGACATTTAGCATCTTTGCTGTAAACTTGCTACTCTTCTTTTGCCCAGAGGGCAAGACTTGGAAAGGATGTGCCCCATGTATTTAAAGAGTACAATAAAGAGCTTCTAAAAAGACTGAAAACAAAAGGCCGATTTTAGGAAAATCTAGTAATAAATAAAGATGAAAGAATATAACTTGCATGAACTTGGTGGAGGTATAAGAAAATGGTTATCTGCTGGGGAGTGAAAATATAAGAAGATAAAAGACTTTGAAAATAAATCTAAAAGACTTTGAATACACATCTTTGGTTTATTTGGCTGCTTGGTATCACAGTTCTTTGTCACATTGGTTTTTTTAGTACAAATAAATTTTGTGAAGAGATCTGTTGCATTAACATGCTTTGATCATGAACTGACCTGCTACAACAGTACAAATATGCTCTTGTTCACATTACCCTGAATTGAATAAATAGCATTCATTTCTTTTCCTGTGAAAAAAAATCACTATTATTCCTCTGTCCAACAGTTCCTCACTTTCCTACATTGCAAGCTAGTTCCAGTTATTCTCATAGGGTTGTGTTGCCAGGAGGTTCTTTTGTACAGCCAATGAATTATTCCAAAACATTCCACATTATTTTCTTTTTTGCTAGACCTTTGTCTACAATAACTTTGGCCCACATAGTCCTAAATTTTTCCCATTCAAGTTTCAAGCACATAACTGATATAGGAGGTTAACAGCTCCCTGAATATGCAAGAGGCACTTTCAAAAGGTAGATTCAGCTTGTCTCGCCACACTTCCTATTCTCATTTCACTCAATACTGAGAAAGGTTGAAGTGACTGCTATAGGCACCCCAGTTAAATAGGATCATTTCAGGTCCTGAAGTCTCTAAATCAGTGCTAAAAACCACCTATTTTTAAAGATGTGCTATCATTCACACAGATACTATGTCTCTGATATAAAATTTACTCACAAAACTGTCAGACATTGGGCAGACTTGACATTCATAATGACATCTATCACCCTTAAATCCTAGCACCCAGAAATTATGCCATAAGGTATAGGACTGATAGGAAAGTGTCTACAGGTAGCCTGGCTACAAGAACTTTTACTAGGTGAAAAGTATATGAAATGTGCATAAATAGTATGTGCAGTCTTGTAATCACCAAATCACATTGGGATATAAACTAGTGGGCTGCAAAATAAAGCAAAGTTTGGGCAACCAACTTCAATTTGTAATATTTTATATACAGCATAATTTGGAACAAGATACACCAAGATTCTGAGTTTTCTTCAATTAAATTTGGGTTGAAAAGGTTTGCTTCCCTTCACGGTATAAGTGCATTTCGCTAGGCTTTAGATGACCGTTTCCTGACAAACTGACAACTGATATTCAGCTGATAGCAAAACTCTTTGTTACTGTATAAATGAGCTCACTATATACAGTTGCTGACATTAGTGAGATTGTTGCAAAAACTCTCCACCAAAGTGTTTTTTTCACATAAAAAATTGATGTGAACATTTTCTGAACCTTCAGTATTTCCTTCGTTCCTTCCTTTGTGCTTGTTTGTTTGTTCTTACTCAGTCAGTCCCATCATCTGGCATTGTTCTTGACTAATTGTAATGGACTGATTCCTAACACGTGTTGTCAGTGGATTGTTCACTGGCAAATCTGACAATATTACCATCTACTTCAATCTCTTCTAAATTTTGGTGGTTTTATACTGTGGAAATTTAATAAACAGACTGGTAATTTAGAAAAAGAAATGTAAGCAAGATGTGTGGGATAGGACAAGGCCTACTCTATATCCCATATTCTTCAAATGCAATTGTTTCTTTTCAAAGCACCACAGCTGTTCAGCAATCAAGGACTATCTGTATCCCATATGCTAAAGCCAGATGTCAATATCACTGTGTGCAAATTTGCAATGTGCTGTTCAGAACAGTCAAACCATATTTCAGGGGAGGACATTGTCCAGGGAACTGAAGCGGGAGAGTTTCCAGCACAGCTCCCTGCCAAAGCAGTAATAAATCCTTTCTTTAGGGATTGGACAAAAGTTTTGCATTATATGGAAGACTAACTCTTCTTTCTTTACCAATAAAGCAGCAGAATGACAAAGTAGTGTTTTAAAAAACACTCACCTCTCTCCGCAGCCTGTGAGAGGCACAGAGTGTGAGCAGCTAGGATAAAAACTTTGACTTTTTGTGAAATTAATCCCACCCTCAGTGCATAGTCACAAGTGATTGTGAAAGAACAGATTTACTACCATCCACCCTACAGCACATGCTGAATCTTCCCACTCATTCCATCCCCTTTCATGAGGTATGTTCATCATATGTGTCTCCCACTCTGATCTCTTTAAATCCTTTTTGTTCAGCCAGCACTGCTGAGGTAGGTGGAAACCTACCACCACTCCAGTGACCCCAGCAGCACTTCAGAAGCATTGCTTCCTTGCTCACTTACTTTCCCATCTCCTAACAGTCCTAGTAATCTTCCAAATTTCTTCTTGCTCCCTAGCTGAATGCTATCACTACAGACCTCTTATTTGGGTAGACTCAGGGAGGTCACTGACAAATCCTTTGGAGCACAACATCTGTGTTGGAGGGGTAGGAGGTTGGAGCAGAGCCCTCTTACTAAAAAAAATAGTGACTTCAATGGAGATCCTCATAGGGACCTAATCCTGTGATGGCAAGAAACAATTTCTTTCTGGGATAAACCAAATGTTGACAGTAAGGCATAGAAATTCCAGGCAAAACTAATGAGAAATGAAAACAGAAGTGATGTCATATTCACCTACAGTTGTATTCAGTTCTTAGGCAAAATGAAGGGAAAAAGACTTAGAAAACACACTGAATAAAAGAAAATATATTATTGGATTTCCTTTTTTACTAGCAAAACCCTAGGGTCCCATCACATACTGAATTCTCTACAGCTGATTATAATATAAATTTCACCCATTCTCCATACACAGTGCACCTATTAATCATCAATGAACCACTATCCTTATACCATTAATTTTTGTACATTTGCATCTGGGACTAATGCTGGTATGGAAGCCTAAAGACCCCCCAAGATGCAGCAGAAAATTGTACACTGAATCATGAGCATTAGAAGTCGCATGAACACAAATTAATGACCTCACATCTCAAGTAGTTTGATCCAGGATGGTCTTTTTAAGTAGGAAAGTCTGCATGTTTGTTTGTGTGCATGTAAATCAACAAATTACATGGAAATGAACTACATATAAGAATAATTCATAGAGAATTTTTGCTCTCTGTATGCAAATAACAGTTTGAGAGGTCCAAAGCTTTCACCCAAGTTGAAATGAGTCTTTTCTTTTCTGGATATGAATATAGCTGTCGCCGCCCTGTCTCCCGTCTCCCGTTCCCCATACCATGCAAAGACAGATGCAATTTACATTTTTCCTCTTCTGGAAGATACCAGATGGTTAACAGAGTGCTCAGGAGCTGAATTGAGAGGAAGAGAGATGGATCCTATTTCCAAGAACTGTGTAAAGTAAGAATTTCTGTTTGAAGGTTTTAACAGCACTTTGTTCCCAACTGTTTATTGTATCCTGACTAAAGCAATTTTGGCATGCAATCCAAATAGGATATCTGTGTCCTGATATATGTCAAAACAACTTCAAACCTGTGCATTCTGACTGAAAATGTTAACTTCTTAGGCGTTATCTTTATCTTTGCTAGCCAAAGAATAAAAGAGAGCACATATTTGGCAGCATCCAAAACAGTGACATCAAAATAGTCCTCAAAAGTAATTCAATCTCCTCTTACTTCACATTTAGGCACATTTGAAGTTTTAAGGGATTGTATCTAACAAAAATGTTATAAAGCAGTAGAGTAGCTTGACAGACCAGGTCCAAATTCCAAGAATGTGTTTGCATATTGCCTGAAAATCCTACCTACAACTTGAATCACCTTAGTACCTCAACAGTTTGAGTCTCCATGAATGGTAACACATTGAAACACACTCTTGATTTTGCAGGGAACCATTCCTGAGGGATTTGGGGATGTCTGTTTGACTTCTGAGTTGATTCATGTACTCAGTAGATAAAAGGAGATTCTTGCACTGCATGAATGAGCCCTCCTTCTGAAAAGAAAATGGTTGGCATCCAGCCAGCAGAAGACAGTATTGACCTGTCCCTTTCCTAGAACCCAGGCAGGTAACCCAGGATTTGGGGAGAGGTACTGCTAATTACACAGGTTTCAGGCTCTTGTACCCCATTTGACATTAGGCACCCACAAAAGCATAGCTTGCTTTTCTAAATACATTCTGCCCTCTGCATATCAGTTTTATGGTTTAAACACTCACGAAGGTTACAGGAAATTTAAATGCCTGAACGTTTTAAGCTTGAGCTGTGTCCTAAACTCCCTGCTGTAGAGCAGCTACTCACTCTGCTTTCCTCCTGTTAAGGCTTTTTTTGTTTAAGCAAGATTCAGATTTAGGACAGATCATTCCCTTACTGTAGGGAGGAGAACAACAAATAATTTGGGACCCTCTTGGGTAGATTACTCAGCTAGGAGACAGGGAGACCTGGTTCAGGTCCTGATCCCAGTCTCTACTTTTTCCTAAATCTCCTGCATGCAAACTGCATAAACGTATCTGGGAGGGGAACCAGGCATCCCCCTGCTCCCTGCAGAGAGCACTCTGAGGCCTCAGAAATCTGGGCAAGTTATTGCCCAGCATGTGGGATACTGAATCATCCTCTCAAGATGCCAACTTTCTTACTTGTCTGATTAGGCTGCCTAAACATCTGATTTAGGTGTTCTGACTTAATTTCCTGAGCACTGGGCATAAACTTCATAGGCACTGCAAAGATAAAGTTCAAAACAGGCGTTATCGAACTAGCTCTAAATCACTTTTCAAAGGTCTTGCAGAAGTCCTAAGTCCACTAAATGCACGTGAAAAAGAAAATCACCCAGTGTAATTTCTATTTTTACATATTTGTTTTGCCTCAATTGCTCTTGCATCTGTTTGATTGCTGGAAAACTGTGCACTAGTGCAGACATTTCCTAACTGGATATGTTCTATCCAATTGCAGACACTTAGGTTGGCCAGGCAGTTCACAAAAGACATCATCATATCATCATTGCCATGAAGGTGCACAGACGACGGGGCAAGGTTGATGATCTATATGGCAGTGTGCCTGGCAGGATGTGACAATTCCCTACCACAAAGGCTGCCCTCAGATTCTTTTCCTAAGGAGAAAACAAGAGAAATCAGACCACTCACAGGGACAAAATGTCAAAGAGGACAAAGAGCAAGCTAAAGAGAATAGCAAAGTATAGTACAGCACTGCAAAGAATACAGTATTCATCCTCTGCTCTTGCCTCCCAGGGATTTTGCTGCCTTGCCCTCTGTACTTTTTATTCTTTGGCTACTAAAGGAATTAAAAATTCAATAATGCACATTAAAAACTTAATCTGAAGGAATGGAAATAACTGCTAAGGCTATCTAAACTTTCTCAGAGAAAGCACACAAATCCATTTACAAACCTGTGATTCATCAAAAACCAGCAAATTATTTCTTATATATCTTTATTCTATGCATCTTCAAGGCTTGTGTTAGTTTTATGCAGAAGGTCAAATTAATTCCACAAGTAATTCAATGCAGCAAGTGAAGCTGTATTGCAGCTTCATGTGGCCATATAGATTATCTAGACTATTATTTTAAAAACAACAAATTGCTGGAGTCTGAAAGTATTTGTAATAAAACAAATAAGCGTTTCATCATGTTCCTTCCTGTGGCACATGGAAGCTGTGGCTGTTAGTCTTTTACTATTATGTTTTAAATCCGTGACAGAGTATTGGAACTGGTTTTTGGCCTGTGGTTTGAGGGGGTGTTTGGAGTAGATGTTTTGTGAATCCTTCAGGACTATCCCATCTTTTGCATGCAATTGGAAACGACTGGTCTTGATAATCTAGGTGGTCCCTTCTGTACTGTGAACTTATCCTTTGGTATTTCAAAGTCTTCACCATATACTTCACCGAATATATCTTTCACACTCTTGGACTGGATTGCTACTCTCAAACTGCTGATGGAGAAAATTTAACTATTTGTTACAGGAAAAATGCTTGAAGGGTCGAGGACTTACTTGGACTGAATTCACTTCCAACAGTGGGATATTAATCAGAAAAAATACATCTCACCATAGGTTAAAGAAACATTTTTCTCAGTTGTGTGACTTTAGCTGTATTTTGTTTCTACTGAAACAAAGGTATTTTTCAATGTAAGGCAAGTAGTTACTACTGTATCTGGCATCTACGTGAAACTCTATCAGGTCATCCTGATTTATTTCTGTCAACTAGTAAGCCCTTTGGCTAGAGACTTTTTTTCCCCACAGGTGTAAAAAATGCAAAATTGTAATTTATAAAACAGAAGATGACAGAATCCCATTTGTACAATACATCTAGATGCCAAAAGTTAATCTTATTACAAATAACACAATCTTCTCACAACACTTGCTATATTATTTTCCGGGTGGTCTAAAAAGTTGATTCGCAAAATAATGCCACAACAGCAACTTGTAGCTCCTAAGGCCAAATAGCCAGATGTGTCAATAATCAGTGCAAACTGGAAACAGATGTAGGTCCTTGTTGAATAACAAATGTAATGAAAATACTTCCTTAGCTCTCTCATGCTTTCACACACACAAAAATTTATGTCTTCCATATTTTTCTTAATTGAATTGTTCGCCGCTTCATTTTTATGTCACCAAGATCTCTTTCAAAATCCTAGTCACTCCACAAAGAATTAATAAAGATTAGTATATCTACAGCAATTGCTTAATATCTGGTCGAATTGCTTCTACCTAATCATTTTATCATGGAAGTTCCTTATCATTGAGATAAGATGAAAAACTGTTAGAGGCAAATGTGAAGGCCAAGTCTGGGTAGACTCATGCACCTGCATAGTTTCTGCCTGTGTATGAGAGCAGGCAGTCTATAGGATTGGTAAGATATCTCAGACCACTGGCAAAATCCCTGACATGACCAAATAGACTTAAGTATTGAATGAAAGTCAAAAACAATATTTCAAAAATATTTCACACCATCAGGATGTCTGTGAGACCTTGTATAAAGCCACATGTTCAAACCGGATCTGTACCTTCAGTCCTTGTCTGCAAGTGATGACAGCTTAGTTATGTGAAAAGCTACTTTAAAACAGAATACCAGCTTCAAAACAGAAAAGAAATATTTTGTGACCTAAGTATTATTTACTTATATTGTCATGTTCATCACCAATCAAAAAATGCCACCCCTAATTCTTAAGAATAGAGAAGTCACATTTTTCTTAACTAAAATAGTTTGAAGATTTTTGATCACTATTGTATTCCAGAAAAAAAACCAGCTTCTTTCACCATGCAGAAAATACAGGATATTATGCCTTTTGAGACTAACTGGAACTATCACCTTATGAAATTAAACAGGAAACTGGGACCAAAAAAGTTATCTATCTTGTTCCCAGATGCCAGCACGCACATTGATCCACATCAAATCTTTACCGGAGAAGTCACGTCTGCATATGAAAAGGGCAAAGAGCATGGAGGAAGAGCTTAAAAATGTGAGTCATCCCCACAAACTGGAAAAATATTTCACATGCAAAACCCCTGAAAGGTTTTTGAATATTCATTACTTCTCCGAAGAATGAGGACAGGAGAATAACCAACATTTCAGAAAAAACATCACAAACTTATTATCCTACTGTTTTTCAAGGTGCTTTCATCCTTCAGGCTCTGGCTGTGATCTGTCAGCAGACAGACTCAGTGGCAGTGCTAGTTTTGGGAATTCCCATCCCACCCAGCTTCAGCTATTAATTCTTCCTGCTCCTGCTCCTCCTCTTCCTGCTCTTCTTTCTCCTTCTCCTTCGTGTCCTTCTTCTTCCCAGTGCTGCAGTGCTCTGCACTTTATTAGCACAACTGTTTGACAGACAGAGCTCTGAAACCCATTTAATCAGAGCTCTTCTTTAGCCCAGACCAATTCAGAAGCTCGGTGCATGCTGTAGCTCTGGGAGCAGTCAGATAGCTCAAGTGACATGGCCTCTGCTCTGGGATGAGAGCTGGGCAGGAGGTCAGGGAGCAAAAGGGGCAAGCTTTTTAGCTGTGGTGTTGCCTCATAGCTACTGTATCCTGAAACTGCAGCTTCAGTAACTGTTTTGTTTGTTTGTTTGTTTTTAACTTGGGATTTTATCAACAATATACTCATAAGAACAAAACAAATTGTGTGAAGGGTATACTAGTATTTATACGTAAACAAGTTTATTACCTTGCAATAGGAATGTGACTTACAAGCAATAGCCGTATATCAGCTCTCACGTGTCTCCTTGAATGCTGATAACATGATAGAGAAAAAGAAGGTGGACAGATTTAGGCAAATGGAAACAAAGCTGCACTCTGATCCTTGTATTAAATTTATAGTCATTAAATAACCAAAAGCATGTCAAAGTAAAAATACACCCCTTACCCTAGTTTGAAATTCTCTAAACTCAATATCAAGTGCAACAGTGGGCTAGATTTGATCTAGCAACACTAATTGTCACACAGGCATAGGAAAGATTAAAAAAAAAAGGGTTAGTCATGTTTTCCCGATGACTTAAATTCAGAAAGCAGTGACACTAAAAAGAACACAGAGGTCAATGTCCAGAACCACCTGAACATGATTCCCAATGCATGCTGTTACAAAAGCAGACTAAGAAATTTTTCAGTTACACAAGTAAAAGATTTTTTTTTTAAGCTGGAGCTGGCCAGTGGCGTTACTGGTGTTTGTGACATTGAAAAGTCATGTTTCATGTATCTGGTTCTGCTGCCCACACTGAAGTGGATGTTGTAAACCCAGTGAGGACACACACAACAGGGATCTGTGATTTAGAAAATATGCCTTGTGAAATCAGATGAAAGTCATGCCCACAATCTCACAGCAGTGCTCAGTCTTTGCTGCACAGCCTTTGGGGCTGCTTTATCACACAGCAATATCCATCTGCCTGTCACAGGCTTCCATTACGTCGCTAATTAAAAAGCTAGAGCTCATTACGAGGTATTGTAGAAGCAGCTGATTCTGAAGTTTAAGCTCCTTTTAGTAGCAATCAAGGCTTGCTTAGGCCTTGTGTTGTGCAGCTCCCAGCTCCTCTCCCACTCTCTAAGATCGTGTCTCAGGAATGACTGGAGGCTTCAGATCTCTTTCAGCAGGGAAGAGACATCAACTTCGCTCTCCCACAAAATAGGTACATGTCATATTTGGGGGATGCTTTGTGAGAAACCTTTGTATCTCATCAAGCCTGTTAATTTGGCCAAGGGCTGCTGCTACTGCATCACTCTGGAGCATAGATATGTCAGGGAAGGGAAAAACTGTGGTGCTGATGCTGAATCTGAATAAATCCTAAAAATATCTTATAGGTATGCCATAGGGTGCAATACCTCTCTGTTTCAGAGGTTTTTGAGGATGAAGATGAAGACCTCAAAAGTTGTGAGACATAAAGAAAGAACTGTATAGTGCCTTGCAGAAGCAGGTAGGTAATAGCAGTCACTAGAAAGAAAAATTAAGATAAATAGATTTTTGAAGCTGAAAGAGACTATGGCTGATTGTGTGACCCTCTTACATTCACAGGCCCCAAAGCACAGGGACAATTTTTTATACCATTGTTAAAGTAGAGATTTGGATTTCCCATCTCGCTTTATACTTGGGGATCTGGAGAACTTGACGTGTGTATAGTTTGCTGCTAACAAGGGTTAATTAGCCTTGTGAAAAACTTCATCTTATTTTATGCTTAAGCTGTGTTGACTTAACTTAGAGCTATTAGTTCATGTAACAGCTTTGATAGATTACAGAATCATTGCAACACTGACTGGAGCAATGCCTAAATACCTTTGAAAAACAGGCTTAAGCTGTGTGCCTGCTGAAAGACTAATCTTGACTTCTCAACCCTGAACTGGCACTGAAATAATTTGTGCATTTTTAACAGAACACTCAACTACCAATTGGTATTTTTAAAAAAGTATCCTCAATAATATAGAATAATTAAAAGATGCAGTATTTCTACATACAAACAAGAACTAAAATTGTTTTAATCAACTCTCAGTAACCTAAAAGCCCTTTGAACTCAGAATATTCCTTCACTTGTGATAAATGGTGAAGAAGTCTTTTCCAAGAGAAGATGACTCATAGAGAACTCTTAGAAACTCACAATATTCAATACAGCTGGTGATGAATTAAAAAGCCCTTTTTACAATTATTTAGTTTTAGATATTCTTTGTTCCAATATTTACAAAGTACATCACACTAAACAGTTACTTCCACAGCACCTTTAGCACATTAAGCTATTTCTTCCATCAGGCTATTCTGATTAGCAACTTCATATTCTTAATGTTAGCTATCAAAAGGCAAATGTCATAGAATAAATTAATTTCCACTGAATTCTATTTTTACCTTAGTTACACTTGGTCTACCATTTGAGATAGCTTAGAAATACATTGCAATGTAGAGGCATCAGATAGGACTGATATGAGTGAACTTGTGATACTTCTGTTTAAGTCAATCATTGTCATCTCTTAATATAAGGGACATAAGGCAATATAAGTAAAAGGTTAATTCCATACTTTTGTAGATATGGAAAAAGGAATATGAAGTAAGTTCCTGTTTGTCACCACTGACTACAAAGTGGTGACTGGCTTGGATATTGCTGTAATCTTCATTGTCTAAAGGGCAAAGGTGAAGCCAAGTTTGTAGGTAGAGGTAAAATCTTCTATTTGAGCAACCACTAGTGCTCGTAAAAATAGCAAAAAAATCTGGGCTTTTCAGTCTTTCTGATTTGAAAAAAGGCTTGTAGGTTTGAAGCCCTGTCTTCCTCTCCAATTTATAACAACTGACCTAATAAAATTTCAACCTCTTTTAAGTCTGGCCTTAGCTCAGGTGCAAACCTCTACCTCAGAAACATCTCTCTTTGGTCAAATCCACCCTGAAAGTGATAAATGTGTTTGTCAAGATCAATCTTTTTTCAGTATCCAGATAAGCAATAATTACTGTTTCAGTTGCAAATTAGAATTCTGAATTAAATACAGCCCACTGGAAACAGTCTTTCTCAAAGTTCTTGTTTACACTTCTCTTACAGTCCTGTACCTTGCTCACCAAGTTTAACTACCTAATAAATATCTTACTCCCATAAAAGTTAGATATTCAGCTCTGACATAGCACTTTGTGGATAGAGAAGCATTATCCAAACAAAACAAAACAAAATAAAAAAAAATAAAAGGACAACTGTGTTGGGAAGGTGGATTGCCTCATGGCTTCTGAAAGTGATGATTTCAGAGTGAAATTTTTCAATCCAGAGAGACGTGGCATTGCCCAGTGTGTATTCTGGGCAAGCTATCCAAATGCAACCTTTACACGTGTAGGAAATTATTCCTAAATTAGTAAGTATACTATGGGCATAGTTTTTATCTACATTTTTCACTCTAAGTACATAATGTTCTCTAATTTGTGTCTCCCCTTATTAGAACTTGGAAGTTGTTAACTTCTATGTTTTTATCAGATATCAGGCCTTTCACTTTATCTAGGATTATGGAATTTTTAGTGAAATAGTTTTGCTCTGAAAATTTTGAAACACTGTCAGTCATTGCTATGGCTCTGATTAATTAATGGACTTCTTACTGCAAGATGTACATTCCTCACTGGTATCTCCCACTGTGCTTTTGCTAGGTATGTGAAGGAAAATCTTGCAGAGGATATGGTAGTTGCTATATCTGATGGGAAGAAAAATAGAGATAAATAACAATGGTCTTCCCGTTTTCATTTTTCACACTTTCCAGAATGAAAAGATGTGGCATTTTTTTACTAAAGACCTAAGTGAAGAAACCATTAATGTCTGTGATATCACCTCACTCTTCTGTAAAAACAGGGTTTATTAAGAGCCAGATGAGCTATTTCTGCAAAGCATTGCATCATGTGATACCAACACAGAGACTGACAGCAGGGTCCTCAGCCATTTGATGCAGAATGATTGTGTCTGCCCTGCTCAAGAGGAGCCTCTTTCAGGAAAAGCTTGACACTTCTGATTTGATGTAGCATAGAGCATCTCATGGTACTGCCATAGTCCTTAAATACAGATAGCATTTTATATCTATCCGTCTATCTATCTATAGCCAATATTATAATACAAATTGAGTTCTCTTAGAATAATAGCTTAGCAGCAAATGAAAATCTATGCAACGTACTGTGAGAGAACAGAGACCCAGGAATGAACCAGGGACCTAAGTTGTTTGATAGTCTAAATGCAGCCTGAAAGTAATCAGACATGGCTGATGCAGGTTTGACAAATATGAGTATATACCTTAAACAGAAACCATCTCCTTTTTGTACCTATCACCTTGAAAATACTTCATGTAAAATCACAGTGATGTGCAGTATAGGACTCCAAACCTAGATTTCAAATATTGCTTCAACCTCACTCTTCATCTGAGCCAAAGTGAGATTTTGCAATGGACGATGCTATTTAGTCTATCATTTATGCATGTGGAGAAATGGATTTGAATGGAACTATGAATGCAATTATTTCAAGATATAAATATCATGTACTCCTATCAAATGTTGTGAGTCTCAAGTACTACACCAACTCTATTATGCTGAGCTAATGCAAAGATTGGAGTTGGCACCTGTATAATTTTACAGCCTTGTTGTCCTACTTAAAAAAATGTCAGGCATCATTTTTCCTCATTTCAAAATTTCTCAGCCAAGTCAGACAAATAATCCATCTTAATTTTTGTGGTTACTTGATAGCAGGTCTGTTCTTGTACACATCATCCCAAATGCATAAATTCTTCACTCTGCTTTTCAGGACTTAAGCCATAGTATTCTTGTCCCCCTTTCCTACTTGATTTCTCCAGAGTCAATGTTACATCTGGTCAAAAAGTTGAAGTACCTCTCTTTGCATTTGTACATTCTAAAATAGGGAGCTAGATTCAAAAAAGTTGCTGAATATGACAGAGATGTTCTAAATTCCCCTGGATTTCTCAGGGTTTTTAATCACACGGAGAGAAGTTTGCAAGCTTGATTTTAAAGCTTGTAAGCTGACTTCTGAAAAAAAAAAAAAAAACAAAAAAAACCAAAACCATTTTTTTTCCTTATATCATGTAGATTTCTGTTCAACAGTAGGTTTTGAAAATTCTCTGGAAAACATCAGGTGCCTATTCCTAGACATGATATCAGGTGCAGTTGCATGACATTAGCCCACATTATAAAAGTGTTGGCAAAATACCTCCTCCATGTTGTTGTAACAAACAAAGAGCTGGGTGGCTGATATTGTGTCCTGCACAGATAATTATGCTGTCTCCATAACACTGGAATTGACTTTCAGTGAACATACAAATTGAATATTGTACCACAGCCAAACCTTTGCATGGTGGTATTGTGCAGGAAGTAATTGCATGCTGGGATAGGTTAGAGAACTTCCAAGTAATGTAGCTTAACTTCATCTCTTCTTTGCAGACCAGACTGCAAGTCACACTAATGCCAATAAGTCAAGAGGTTATGTGTAGAGAGGCAGTGAGGTCCATTCAATGAACAGTAAGTTGATCATGGATCTGAGCATTTCATATTCTACAGTTTGAATTTTTAAATTCAGCTCAGCACACAACACAAATGCTTATCTCTAGGCCCATCCACAATATGATCAGGGTATATGATCATTCCCAACTCAAAGGTTTGGTTCTGGGAGTCAAACTACCATGGAAGTTGTTTTTTATTATTGGCATTCATCTCAATTCCACAGGACTTTGTTTCTCTTTTTTTTTTTTTCTTTTTTTTTTCCTTTTTTTTTTTTTTTTTGTGTTTGCTTGGTTTTTTGTGTTGTTTTCTAATTTCAAGTTGACCACAATATTCATTCAAATTAAGGCCTGTTGGCAAGAAAAAAATCTGCATTTTGGAACACTTAATAGTTATCATTCCTCTAATAGTTTTTGATTGAACTTCTGTCACTCAAGACAGTACCTCATTTCAGTTTAATGAGATATACCCCTAAATCTGTTTATTAATGTATTTCCATAAAAAGTAGGAATTCCACAAGAGCAGAACATTTCTCAGTAATTACTTTACCAGTTATTCTGCTGAGGTGTTTCAGCCAATGTCCAGTCACAAAAGGAAGACCTCCTTTATTCTGTAATGCAGTGAGGAGACTGGAAGGTCTGTCCATCACAATTTCACTTAGCAGCTGAATGTTGAAACTCTAGAAAAATCCTCCTGAGCAACCTAGAAGAAAAGAGCTGACAGATTAAAGTTATCAACACTTCTCTCCTCTAGTGACAGCAAATATGTTGTTGGGGGTGGCTTGCAGAGTTGGGACGAGACAAATAGTTTGTCTGTTTTTTTTTTTCAAATTTCTTTTTTTTAAGCCCAATGTGCTCTGTCTTATTTTAGTGGGCCTAACTCAATGTAAAGGAAATTACAGCTGGATTACCATGATGCATGAACTTACTCACCTGTTCTTCTACTCCTAAAGGCCTGGGCCAAAGGGGAGTTCTTCATAAACTTTGTCCATTGAAATTTCCTTTATACTTAAAAAAAAAAAACCATTAGGGTTAATGAGGAAGATCTCAAATTTCATTGTATTTTTGAAAGAAAACAAAAGAACATAGAGTTCGGATACTTTGGTATTTTTAGTTTGATAAAAAGGAAATGTTTGCTTTAAAATCCTATGTGAACAACATAATTATTATCGCAGACAATATTTCTAAAAAGCAAATAAAGAGGAAAACCAGAGCTTTTTTATACATTTCAATCCAAATGTTTTTCAAGACTCTGAATATATAAAAAAATAGCTATTACTTATGAAAATGAAAAGTTTGCCTTTGAAGAAGTACTTTTTTTTTTTTTAAATTAAGACCATTTCATAATAATTTAATTCCACTTCAAAATCCATTGAAGCCATTACAAACTTTCTTTGATTTCAGAAGATTTTGGACTAGGTCCACAGATGGGATTTATGTGGGCAGGGTAGAAGAAAAAAACCCAACCATTCCACACTTTCAGACCTACATACTTAGTTTCTTTTGACTTCAGAGACAAATACAGGTAAGGGCAACGCTGAGATGCATTTTCAGAAGTAAATGAAATAGAATGCAAGAGCTACAGCTGGGAAAAGAGCTAATTTACTTTTTAAATTATTAATATTTATGACTTACACATTAAGGATTACCTACATTATTACATGAAAAGAAGTTAAGAGATTACAGTGCAGATAATTATTTTTTTTTATTAAAACAAACTTAGATCTCTCCAAGTAATTGATTTCTTGTTCTTGACATCAGCTCATTAGTCACAACACAGTGAGTGTCTGCATAAAAGAAACATTATAGCAAGGAATGTTTTGAATCTACAAAAATTAGGCATATATTCCAAATAAATTATTTTATGGCTAGTACACTCTTATTGTACTTCTCTTTTCCTTTTCCTTCTCATTGATGAGGCCCATCCCCAGCTGTGCTTAGTTTGTTCAAAGTGATGCTGTCACTGTGCCGGTCCTGGGATGGGATTAATCTCACTGCTGAGCACCTGGGCCGGTTTTAAGCTCACATCTCCCTGGGGCTTGAGGGCCCGTTCTTTGGCAATGTAATAGAGCAGCCATGCCATCTCTCCTTCCCTCTTGTAAACACCATCAAGAAAGGGGTTTAGAGCTCCTTACAACGCGTTTCGCCATTGCAGGGCAAGTGGAGTCTTCAAGGCTCTTTTCCAGTTGCAAAGCATCCTGATCAAGCGCTGAAGAGTGGAGCAAGCCCTACAGGTTTGACATACCAGTGCTGACATGGCAGGTAGGTGTGCAGACAATCAGCCACAGCCACACACAAGTGTACATCTCTCTGTTTATCTCTGCTGTGTCAAATACCTGAAATGCCAAACTAAACTTGACTCAGAACTACTATTACACATACTAGAGTATATGTAAGCACATGCATTCAATTGTTTTTTTCAAAAAAGGGAGATTTTGAAGGGACTGCATGCAATGTTATGGCAAGTCATTAAAGAACGCAAAGTGTGTACTTGGACTTTGGGTGTTTTTGTGTGTACATATATATATATATGTGTACACACAAAAAAAAACAGTAGTTTTTGTGTGCCTGGAAGTTAGTCACATTTATTCGGGTAAAACAGGTAGTTTCACAGCACACCTTAATTTTTTTGTGTACATGAACATATGCACAGGTGCAGATAAAAATCTTCTTTTCATTTTTTATTAGCAGGATATATTGCACATGTATGACAACAAAACTCAACATAAAAGCCATTTTAGTGTGTACCTGGATTTTATTTCTTCCAGTAACACTTGTTCCACTTTGTGATCTGTAATCAAATAGCTCACAAGTAACCACCTAGGCATGCACTAATCTCATGTAACATTATACCATAAAAGTTCAGAAGTTAGCTGATCAGGCTCTGTCTTCAGTGAATGGCAGGAGACAGATAAATCAGCCCAGTGTAGGACAGGAATATAGAATAGGCAGTTGAACCACCAGCTGAACATGCCTGTTTCTCTCCACTAAAACACTAAACGAGTAGATTACCTTTAGACAAGCAAACACTAGACACCTAAAGTCAGCAGCTCTGAGACACATACCATCAGGCCACCAGGAAGTATGCATGGAGAAGCAGAGTAGCTCAGTACCTGAGCCTGAATGGTTAACTGACATGTCGGTCTCCTTGTAGGCACCTGCAGTTGGGCACAGGCTGCTCTTCCAGTCCTGGAGCGGTGGGGGCAGTGATAACCACAAGGTTTAGAGTGTGGCAAATGTATTTGTTCAGACAACCTAAACATTCATTAACTCTGCCCTTTCAAAGAAATGGGGTACGTGCAGGACATCATGCTACCAGGCAACAGCCAAGGACTGCTCCAAGGGCTCAGCTGTAGTTTGCTACGGGCTCCCTGCATGGAGCAGGGCTCAGCTGAGCAGCCTCAGGCACATGCTACAGAGCTGCTTGATGGTGGGATGAGCCGCAAGACTAAAACATGCTTCTCTTCAGCACCCTTATTGTGGATGATGATGATGATGATGATGATGATGATGAACCGTGCTGTGACCCTGCACCCAATGTAATGCATGCTTTCTGGATGGAGGTTCTGTCTCCTTTTCTTTCCTACTCACTCTTTACCCAGGGGAAGCCAGACAGGGAGCAGTATTTCTATGTGTTTTTCTATCATACTTTTAATACTCATAGATTCCACCATTGAAAACACATGGAATAACAACATTCACAGGCAAGGCAGATTTTCTTCTTTCTAAAAAGTTCCAGATAATATAGAGGTTAACAAAGTGCATAAAAACTGACTGAAATTGTGGCACAAGGTATATGAAGCCACTCACTTCATGTGCACTATTTACTATGTCATTATATTGGTGTCTGGGAACCCAGTTTCATTCTTTCCTGTTATGCAAAATAATTTCTGTAAAATATGTGAAGCCCAGTTTGAAAGTATTGCTTTAGTTCCTGAAATCATATTTGGAATACAAGAATACAAAAGCTTCTCACTTAAATAATTTGTAAAATCTTTTTTTGTACAAGAGAAAGCTGTAATTCACTCTTGGAGATTCAGGAATGCCATAAACCTCCAGAGCTGAGTTAACATAATTAATCACCAGAACCACAAAATTAATTTATTTTTATTATCATGATCTTTGTTGTTTTATCATACACATTTAAAAAAATTTTACCTTGAGATGCTCCCTAAGACATGTTATCTTAATGATAACTGAGTTTATTTAATGTCAGTCATAGATTACACTGTCTCTCAAAACTAAATACCCATTACAGGGCTTGAGTAAAAATTAGTGTGACCATACAAACTATGGGTGAAATGGTGCACCTAAATATTTAGGAGCTAAGCACCTGATGCCACACTTCCAGGCTACCACATCAGATATCCTTCTCTGTTTCTACTCCTACCTGTCTAGAGCAATGTAAGTAAGCTTCAAAGGTAAGTGCAGGTGCAGTAGAACATTGTTTCCCAACTGGTAAACAAAATTACATTCCATGTGTCTTGATCTCATCTAATTTTAGTAAATAAAACATGCAAGTTAATAATGTTTTCTTCTTCACAACTCCATGGAAAGAGAGAAAATATATTTCTTTGGGGTAATTAAGCCATGTAATTGCATTTAGCAAAAGACTCTTATTTCTGATATCCAGTCCCTTGAGAGTCAAGGCCTCAACTAAACATTCCAACAGTTTTGCCACTCTTTCAGGTAGAGATTGTATCATTCAGACATTTTGGTAAAAGGTTAGGAAAAAAACAGCTCAGGATTGTTGCCTGATTTTCTTTGTGTAGGGAGTAGGGCATCTTGGTTTGTTCCGTTTATCCAAAATATTATGTGAGCTGCCTCTATTCCAGGCTGTGCCGAGAGGCAAAGGAGAGCAAGCTGCTTTTGCCCTCAACCCCTCTTCTCCTATGTAGGGTTGGGCATCATCTGGCCATAGTAAAGTCTTCAGCTAATTCATCTTTGAAGAAAGAACTTGAGTCACACAATGTGTGGAATCCTCTTTTTTCATCATTCATTAAGAGAATGCTTCCTAGTGCCAGGGTATCCCAGTGTTTATTCACTCTTCTGGCATAGCAATGTAAGGGGTGGATGCCAACACAAAGCAGTCTGTGAGAGGCAGACAAACACTGTAGGTGAGACTGGTTGGGAGATACAGACCAGACACCTCCCTCAGGAAGGCCAGTCTGCTGCCAGTATGACTGGGAGCCCTTAAAGAGGCTTCAGAAATGTGCCCTTCGGTATCTTGGCTCGTGAGTCAGTTGCATGGGGAAAACAATACATGGTTTTACTGTGCCCAATAACACATCTCCTGCCTCGAGCAGAATTTGATGGGCTTGCTTTTTGAAAATAATGGGGGAAAACTCTTTGAACTGAGAGATTGGTTCATGCACTTGCAGTTATATAAAATGTATGTTTTTGCTGGAGCATCTCATTACGCAGCCACCATTTTGGCGTGCCGATGTGATGAGCATGTCAGTTAACCACATAATTACGAACGAGATGCAAACAGGACTGTCTCTTGTAGCATTGCCTCTCTTTAGAAGAGTAAGTAATATGCCACCTCCATGTCAGTAAATGCAACTTTTGGAATTAAATCAGGAGTTCATGCATAACTTCCTGCAGCTACTGTCAGTTACATCTGTTAACAAACTATGTCCCTGGCTGGCAATAAATAATTGTAAATGTCAATTACTACTAATTGTCTGCCTGAAATTAGGATTTCGGTAACTTTTTAGTGCAAATACCTCCATCAAGTTATTATATTATCAAAATCTTACACTCAAATAAATTCTTCCTTTCTCTCTCTGGGTCAGAACTACACAAGGCTGTTGAAAAATTGAATGACATATTTTAAGGGTGGTGAAAATTCCCTTTTACCAAGATCAGCCACATTTGAGTTACACGGTGTTCACATTTTCAAGTATTTCTGCAATCCTACCTTATTTGAAACAAAAACTGAGACTGTTCTGTGAGTACAATACTTCAAGGACCTGAAGTTTGAAGAAAAACATTCATTATCACAAGGGTTCATAATAAAATTTTGGGATATAGCAACCAATAGCCATTTTCAGAACAGAGGGGAGTAAATATTCTTTAATTTAAGAGAATACTGACCTCAATTTCCGCTTAGTTGCATTACTTTTAGAAGAAAAAATGCCTAAATTATTCCAAACTTTAATTTATAACTGTTACTAAAAGTCTAGCTACATGATGTAATGGAGTGTTATACAAAGAGTCCCTCGTCATCTCCAAGATCACTTTGGAACTGGAAAATATCTATGACTATAATAATGCAAAGCCTTTTATAAGGTAATCTGTTTAGGGGTAGATTGAATTAGTATGGGTGTCTGTTCCTATTCTGACTGCTAGTTCACTGGGGTAGCTATAAGGTCTGAATTGTACCTGTTCACAGGATTTAAAGACATGACATTTACTGGGAACTGCATCTCTGTAATGCAGCCATTGAGCATTAGAGAGACACCTGAAAAGTAACTAGAATAGGTTCTTGAATAACTTAATTTTATTTTTTTGTATAGAAAGAAATAAATATGTAAAAACATAATGATTTGAGGGCTAGAAATATATAAATTTTGTTATTTTACAAATAAGATTTAGAAAATGCTATCATTAAGGACTTGTGTTTTGTGGTGCTACAGAAATAATCATAGCTATATTTATATAGAAAAATTTCTACAGTAATGATCTTTTCTAAAGCTTTTGAACTGAGAAAATGCCAAAAATAAGAATTAAATGCATTAGACATAAATATATTCAAGTTTTAAAGTAGAAATAAATTTTAATCTTTTTTGGGGGAGAGAGGAAAAAAACAGATTTACTTGAAACAATGTTCTTGTCTTCTGGAGGTTCAAAAGCAGTTCATGTACAGGCTCCATTGCTGTCCTGTGAGTGTCCTTATTGTTCTATGCTTTAAGATACACCATAGGCTGGTTTTGGTGAAGGCTGGTAACCTGTGAGAAGGAGCATGGACATGGTTTAGAGGATAACATGGGCCAAGGAATGTTCCCTTAAGGAAATTATGGATGCAATTACTTTGTTTTGCAGATGGAGGACCTTTAAGCTGCTTGTGAGCCACATATTGACATTAGCCCTCAGGTCTAGAGTACAGTCCTGTCTCATCTACCCATACACAGCCATAGTCACTAGGCCTCTAACACCAGATGCCCCAGGGTGTTCAAGATATCTGCACATGACTTCCAATGCCCCACCTGTGAGCAGCCAGGCTGAGCGACCTTAACCACCAGGCTTCCACATAAACTCCTGTGAGAAGACACCTGCCTTCAGTAATCTGAGCCTCTGATGGGAATCCTGTCCCTGGGACTCACGTTAACTGCTTCAACATTGCCATTTAGCACCATTTGAACATAGTATGTTATCCTGCCTGATCAGCAGCTTTACTGCATGGCTACTCTGTATCTGCTAGTGCCATGCAGGTGCCTTGGATATCCAGATGCATTAGGTATCTAGGTCTGCCTCAGATAGCATGAGGCACCTATATTTGGGCAACTGAATCCTTTGTATGGTGATAAAATTTCAAGTCAATTTCTGTAAGAAATTACCTTTGTATGACTGTTAGCTCAAAGTGCCGGAGTAAAACATTTTAGTTGCAGATTTGCAGAGAGTTTGCTCATGATGCAAAGAACATGCGAGATAGCAGTACTGTAAATGACACTGCTATCTCCCCCCAGAATGATGGGTGCACTGAGGTTAAAGAAAGACTTTTCATTGTTTCCCTTTATTGATAAAACCCATATTTACTGTGGTTTAAAAGAACTAAAAGGCCCAGTCAAGGCTTACCATCTGTGTGGCTCAAACTGTTTAAATACGATCGCAATATTGATATTGCTCTAACCTGTTATGCCTCTCTCTGCCATCTGCAGAGCTGGGAGAACAGGTTTTCTTTATACTCACCATGACGAACTGTGTGATAGATTGAAGGAAATCATGTTTATATAAATACACAGTGTGTATACAATACATATAAAATAACTTGAACAACTTGTCTGAACACCAAGTATCCAGGAAAGGACAGTAAGTCACCTCTGCTATCAAAATGCAAACAGAATTTTGTCCATAACCTTTCTGAACAGGTGGCACACAATTGTGTGTTTGAAGGTTATGTGTTCTGGTAAACTTAGCAACAATAACTGGTAAGAACGGAAAAGTCCATGTAATCTATGTTACCCAGAAGTCCCAGTTATAATGTTGAACTTCATTTTGATGCAGTAAGAAATTATCAAGAAAAGGAGAGGAAACAATTTTATGACTGGTGCTGAAACTGAGAAGTAATATTGCCTGTGTTACCATAAAATATGTCTTTATGAGTAGAATGGTAGTGAAGAAGTTCATACATTCACTTCAATAACTGTCAAGCATATAAACACATAGGGAGATATAAATAAATGAGAGAATCTCACTGGCTTTGGAAAGTGTGTCACAGAAAGAGATGCTGAGAGAAACTAATCAGTGTCTGAAAACAAACCTATGTCGGCAGAGCTGCACAGGGCATCAGGGGCAGCCTTTTCCCTAGGTAGCATGATTTTGGAGTTAAAATGTTATTTTAGGGTACTTGCTGCTGGTCTTTCTCTCAAAGATGGCACTGTCGGGTGAAAAAGGAATCTGAGAACTAAAGTGTTTTGTTTTGTCATTCGGCAAAATTTTTCAGACCCATGCCACAAGTTACTGAGGTCATTACAGACTTTTGATTGACTCCAGCAGTCTCTGAATCATAGATGTCATGTAAGAACAGTGAGAAAGAGGGCAATTAGTGCTAGGCACGGAATGGCATGACATAAAGGAGAGGAGGAATTGAGGAGATGTTGACAATTTTCCTTTCTAACTGCAGGAGAATTTTAAGGAGGAAAAGTTAATGTACTCCTCAGACTGGGAGTTCACAGAAACCAGTACTCTGAAAAGCACTCTACCATTGGCTGTTAATCCAAAATGTGCCAATTCAACAGCAAATGCACCATCACGAGCTTCCCAAGTACCAGCCTGGTTCTGACTCAGAACAAGAAGTATAACCTAGTGATTCATCAGCATCACTTCCTTCTGCACAATTCATTTCCTGAAGAGTTTCCCATCTACTCTTGCTTTCCCTTATGATCGAGCAACAGCATGGCTGAAGATCCACATATGAAATTTCACACTGGCAGACTAGAAAGAGGAAGAATAGTTAATCTCAGAAGATGTAATGCACTTTCTATTTACCTGTATTTTTATGGGAGTAGCAGCAGAAAAGCCAAGTCAATTTATAAATTAGGCCTGGTTTCATGGTGTTGTTTTCCAAGTGAATCATCACACTGAGTTGATCACATTTTCTAATTTAAAAAGTTTAAACATGCAGAAAAATGTACTTTTTTGCTCTTTATCTTATCAGGTACATCATCAGCACATTACCACCCTCTTCCACTAAAAATATTATCCACTATGCCAACTATGAACATGCCTCAGGCTTATTTATTAAGAAACATTAAGCATTACCTCATACAGTGCATTGAAAATATGTCCAATAACAACACAACATCTAAGAAAAATGCAGAAATCATTATTTGCTGTCAGTAGGGTTAGAAACTAATTTTCATCTTAGTCTGGGGAAAAAAAAGGGGGCAGCTTTCACTTTACTATTTGATTTCCTGATGCTGATTGCATAATTTGAACTTCATATTCGTTTCAGCAGGCTTACAAGTGAGACCAGACTGGTCAAGTAATTTGATTTTATTGTATATCATTGTCAACACCTAGGTTTTAAATTCCTATGGCAAACAACAGATAATAAAATCAAGGGTTCACCATGCAATTATTATTCCTTAGAGCTGACACAGCTCTCACAGAATCAAGAAATTATGAAGACTGTGGAAAACTATGGAAAACTGAGTAGGATTTCCCTTTGACAAGTCTTACCCTGTAGTAGCCATGGCTGTTTCAAATGCATTGTCCATTTGCACTTCTCTCTTGGCATGCCTGAATTTCTCATATCTATGCTTGCCCAGCCTCATCCACCAAGCCTGCACCTGCACACTAAACTCCCCCACCCATTTCACCAAGACTGAATTTTCCTATGCCACTAGAGAATTCAGGTCTTATAAAACTCCCCAGCAGTGAGGGGAGCTGGTTGGGCAACATCTCAGAGAATCCTCATGGTTACCGTAAACATTCTATTATACCAAAGGGAAACTCTAGTAATGGAAATTTCCATAGCTGACATCCTTCCTTGACATCCTGATGCTTTCTGTTGCCATGACTCATAAGCAATGACCTGATGTGTAGGAGGTAAGATTAGTGGAGAATACCTTAAATAATGGTTATGGAACAGCTCAGTGAACATAAACTTCAGATTTATTTCTTTTTGACCAAAGAAAAATGATGGGTAAATCTATGGCCTGATCCCCAACCTTCTCCAGATTTCAGAGATAGGTGCACTTCTCAGGGAAACCATAAAGGCTGCCGTACTCTGGTGGTGGCATGATCTTTAGCCTGAATTGGTAGATCTAATCTGGGTAGCTCACAACAAACTTCATGTGATCAGACACCCACTTATAATAGCCTCTGGCTAACTGGCTGACTTTCTGTCCTATCTGTGAAACTGGCAAACAACATTAGGGTATCTGAAAACCTTGGTCCTATCCTGATTTTAAAAACACCTCTGTGTAAATCCAGAATATACAATCTGGCTTCACCGTGTTAGAGTCAGGTTTTGAAAAAGAATAATCAAGTAAGTAATCTGGTGCAAAGGTAAAGATGAGGCCATGGTATGTAAAAGCTCTAACATGAGACATAAACATGACTCTGTCTTCATGGAATTTAGTGTTGCCATGCCGGCCTTTCCTTGTTCCATGGACAAAGCAAAAGATACAAACTCAAGAGTTTTATAATGGTTTCTTAACAGTATCTGGTTTAGAGGTTAGTATTACATTTGTCAGCATGCAACACACATTTCTCACTAGCTTCCTTTCCTGTAGTATGTGAAAATATCCAAGGGTATATGAGATGTGGTTCTCTCTGTGTTGTCTCTAGGAATTTCTTAGTATCTCTGTCTGAAGAAAGGAGTCCTGAGATATTTGCTACTTGTCTTGCCAAAATGAGGGGTTTGTGAATTTACTACTTTTGAGGCTAACAAAAGGATGAATTAGGGGTTCACGGGATACATCTGCCAAAGCCATTCTCTCAAAAGAAAGATCTGTGTCTCACCAGTCCAAGTTCTGCAGGGTGTCTTATGGACACGTTGGCTTGGATCTCTTTTGTGTGAAGTGGGAACACCACGGCTCCCTAGAAGCTCTAAGGCATAATTGTCATGATTTAACCTCCAGATGTCAACTCAGTCCCACACAATTGTTCACTCACTTTTCCCCAGTGGGATGAAGGAAAGTATTGGAAGAGTAAAATTGATAAAGCTTGTGGTTTGAGATAAAAACAGTTCAGTAGGTAAAGGAAAAACCACCCATGAAAACAAGTCAAACCAAAGAATTAGTTCACCCCTTCCCAGGGGTAGGCAGATGTCCAGCCATCTCAAGGAAAGCAGGGCTCCATCATGCCTAATGGTGACTTGGGATGACAAAGGCCATCACTCTGAATGTCCTCCCCTTCTTTCTTCTTCCCCTAGTTGTACATGCTGAGAATGATGCCCTATGGTGTGGGTTATCCCTTTAGTCTCTTAGTGTCAGCTGTGTCCTCTCCCAACTTTTTGTGCAGTCCCAGCCTCCTCTCTTGTGGGGCAAGATGAGGAACAGAAAAGACCTTGACTGTGTAAGCACTGCTCAGCAGTAACTAAAATACTCCTGTGTTACCAGCACTGTTTACAGCACACAGCCCTAGTTTTCAGTGTGGCACCTACTACCTACTTTGAAGAAAATTAACTGTGTCCCAGACAAAACCAGCACACATGCTAATCATTTTAATGTGCATTTTTAAAGTTGAGTGTGTGTGATAAGAAGATTGGATGACAGCCACTGGAGAAGTGCTTTGTGAGGGTACATGTTATGTGTCTTGCTAGGTGGCACATATTCACTTTGGGAAGATTGGGGTATATTTTTGGAGAGCTGAGGAGGACAGGAAGAAACAAATTTGGTGGTGATGTGTCCACATTGATATCAGTGAACTACCACCTGAAGTGGATATCATCTCGGAGAAAATAAGTTTATTCAGTCCAGGAGAATTCAGCAGGCTGAATGAGGTGCTCCTTTCAGCACTTAGAAAAGGCTCATTACTCTAGTTGCATCTCGTACGCTGCATGTGATAGAAGAGGCAAGTGTGGCTCTGCCAGTGCAGCTTTATGACCCAGCACTGCAGGGGATGCAAGTGTGAAAGTCCACTCAGGAGTCCTCTTTTAGCTGTCCAAAGCAATGTGTTATCAATGGTCCTCTACCAAAAAAAACTGGTTCCAGGAGAAAGCTGCTACTGCTGCTGCCATGTTTTTGCCTACAGCTCTTCTTCAAAGTATGAGCCATGAGCTACTTTTTGAGAATTACATGAACCTTTCCCTCCCAGAGGCCAAGGAATGCAATCCACCCTTTCAGTACCTTGAGGAAAAATGTTTTCTCCAGCTACACTCAGGACATTGTGTGAAGGAGGACTCGGCTGTTTTTCTGGTGACCTGAAACCTTCTTAGTAGAAGGCATACAGTAGCCTCATCTGAGCCAAATCTCCCATCAGGACTCCTAAAAAGGGCTAGGTCTCTGACAAGCTTTTGAGTGGAACAAGGATACAAGCACTCCTAAACTGGAAGGAAATGTTTGCAGCAATAGTCTTCAGCTTCCTATGATCTTTAGGGGAAGGAATGGGAAACAACATCCTTCTGGAATATTCCTCTTCCGAAGGCCAGAAAGAGCTTCTGTGGACCATTGTTTTAGCAACACTAAAGCTGAAAGAGACAATTCTAGAAATGAGAACATTCAGTTCAGATATAGAACAATAATTAATACTGGAAAAATATTACAAAAAACATAAAAAACATTAAAAACATTACAAACCCTGACCTAACATTACAAAAACTGCTTTTGCTGTTCTTGAAGTGATGAACAGAATGATACACACTAGCTCTAGCTAGAGAAGCACTAAGTATTTACTGGAAGAAAAAAAAATTCCTGCTCTAGAGTAGAGGATGCTGCCAAGGCCTTCTATCTGGCAAGCACAGAGTTATAGGCAAGACTCAAAGGAAATTTGCTCCTGTTCTATCTTGTGTAAGTTTCAGTGAGGTATAAGGGCAGTGCAGATGTGGTTTCAAAGGCCAATGCTGACAATGGGGGCCAAGCTCACTCTTTTTGGGGACCAGAATTAGAACAAATAAATGAGTTCATAGCTTCCCTACTAACACTAAGGCTGCTAGCATGTTTGTAAGGCAATGTATTTTAATGTTTACTTTTTTAAAAAAGTATATCATGTAGTTCTGTCATAGGAAAAGAAATAGCTTCCCATGATTGCAAATACAGTTAAATAAGCAAGTTTAGCTTTACAATGGTCCTGATGGACTTACTGGCACAGGCTTCATATTGGAGTACTAATGCTTTCTTGGAAATAAAATTACATGGAAACAAAATGAAAAAATACTTGATATTTAAGTGATCTAAATAATTTATTGTTTCTGGTTCTTGGAGCAGAAGTTATACATTTCTATGTGTCTTACGTGATGTGTGCAGAAGTTAGGCACTAATAAGTGCACATGCAGCAGCTACTAATACAACAAACAATACTTCAAACATTAAAAAGTGTATGGAGACACTCGTAATCTAAGTTGGATGTCCCTTTGAAATTCTGCTCCACAGCCACTGACTCCATAGGCATCTGACTGTATAAGAAATTTAAGTCCTTGCTTTGGATTAAGGTCCAGTGATCAGGTTTAGGTGGACAAGACCACAAGAAAGAAACCTTGTAAAATTCACTCTGAATCTGGTTCTCCTCTGAAAAAATAGGACCAAGGCATCAAATTTGTCTGTTTGGGACTTAAGAGTTGGCTGTTTTTAATTTTAATGGATGGCAAATAGTATCAATGTGCATAACATTTGGAGCATTCACCATACTTCCAGTTCCTACATCTCTATTTATTATATATTCTTCTTTGTGTTCCTTACCCCTTACTGCATCTACAGATCAAAGCGAACAGTTCTTTAAAGAACAGTTAATGAAGAATAGAATTTATACAGATCTCCATAGCTGTTGAAGAAGCACAGCTCCCACAAAATTAATAAAATGGAGATTGCTTAATGAAGGGACTAGTAGGGGGGGTCACAGAATTTTTTCATACAATCACTATATAATCCCTGTATGTGATGCAGAGGAACAAAAATATGAATGGGTTCAAAGCGGAGATTAGACAACCATGGCAGAAGAGTTCATCAGTGCCTGTTATGTACAATGACTTGGACGCAACTCCAAACTCTCTTGATCATGAAAATCCAGAAAATTATTTTTAAAATAGATACCCTACTCATTTATAGAAATGCATTCTTAGTGACTGTTCCTGGGTGGTATCAAAGACAGAGCTGTGGGGATATTTGTCATACTTGGCCCTGCATTTCTCATGCTCTTAGTCCCCTGAAACCACTGACAAACGTGGATGTGGAAAGAAGTCTGTATTGTAATTCTAGCACTGCATAAACCAATTTTTTAGGAAGGTTCATTGTGTTACATCTCTGTGCTCTTTTTGCATCCCACATTTCTCCCTGATGACCTACAGAACTTCAAACTGTTGAATACTTTTGATTGGGATTAAATGGTTTTTTGGCAGTTGTCTCTCATTCTGTCACTTGGTCACAGCTGGGGAGATGAATTTGCCTTGTCACTACCTATTCCTGGGCCACAGTCATGTGTGGGGTGTGCGTGTGATCCCACAAAGCCCTCCCCGTAGAGTTGCTCTCGGATCTCCCCATTCTGGTTGTTCCAACAGCTGTGTTTCTACCAGCTGGAGTTTCTGATTGTTGTTTCTATTCTTCTCCAGCAATTTTTCTACCAAGAAGCCCACTGCTAAGTAAAAGAATTATGCTGTCATATTAGGAAAGGGGAAAAGTCTTCAAAGGGCAGAGGCATATCCAAGACACTTCTTAGCAGAACTCTGGGTTCTAGCTCTAAGCTCCTTCTATTAGAATAATCAATGCTAGTATTTCATGAGGCTCATTCAGACACAGGCAAACACAGACTATTTCACTGTTCATCTGCTTGCTAATCCTGGGTTCTGGGAGAGATGTGAAAAGTTGAACTTCACATTCTGTCTTTCAGTAGAATAGGAAACACCAAGTTCTGAGAAACTGTGTGACCTATTTGGAAAGGATTGCTTTCTAATGCAAGTGTAAAATCTCATCTACGGCCAAATATGCTACAAACACAGAAGAGAAAAATCAAAGTTTCAGAAAAAATACGGTATGAAATTTCTAACACGAAGAATTAAAATGACCAGAAAATCCTGTGGGAATTTCCTGAGGCAACATGCCTCTATGGGAGAAATGTTGCTCACAGTAGGTGGTGAAAGAAGCAGTTGATTGGAGTACTATATTGGGGGTGTACTTATATTTACTGTTTGGCTGACTACAGACAATAGGCTCTACCTATTAATACACTTTCTTGTCTTCAGTAATCTATCTTGTATTGACTGACTGCAGCTGACAAAAAAAGATAACTTGGCATAAATACTGTGATTAATTATTTTCTCTAGCTCTTAGTCCTTATGCATTTTATTCTTCATGTTATTTGAATATATGTATTTGAAATGTGTTTCCTTTTCTTATAAAAACTGTTGGGAGGAAACACATTTTTCCTGGCTTCATGTGAAGTGAAAAATAGAGAGAAAATGGTCTATACATATATATATTATCTTGAGCATATGTATAAGGTCTGCAATATGTATATTATATTGGATATGTATGTGAGGTCTGAAAAGCTTAAAACTTTCATTTAGAGTTTTGATTGTAAAAGAGAGGAGTAGGGTTTTGGTCTTCATTCACAGCTTTGAGCTCTAAACTGAGAAATCCCATCATCCAAGACATTCTCTATGGAAACCTCTCTATGGTGTTCTCTATGAGAACACCACCAGCCCTGTATTTTGAAGTGAGCTCATGTTTATAGAATTCTACAACCAGTAGAATAATAACCAGTGGTAAAATAAGATAAAATATTTATGTGGAGGCATAGGCACAAAAGCATCAGAGCAGTGTGTGTAGTACTTTAGTTATGGAGACAAGGATGGATTTCAAGGATTTCTTTTTCAGTTTTCCCTGCCCCTACACAACTATTAATTCACTGATTTGTTTGCAGTACACACGGAGATGTCATGCAGAATGAATTTATCTGATGTTAATAAAAATCTCAGTGTATTGTAAATGATACCTTATCTATGTTGCTAATTGAGGGCCAAATTGAGACCTGGGACATAGCAAATGTATTGGGAAATAAGGGACTGTTTCATGACAGCAAGAATGGCAGAATTTGGACCTTGGAGCAAGCTTCCTCAAGTGAAGACCTGGAGGCCAAATGCTGATCATAATGGCCAGCCAAAGCTCCTGACAAATTTGCCTGCCTGGGGAGTGGCCTCAAATGCAGATGGGGTGAATGATAAGAGTGCTGGGATTTTACTCACACATATGAATGAGGCAGGGAGAAGTAGCTGCAAGTAGTATCTACAAGGCACAAGCACATCCCACTCTCCCACTCCTCCCATTCACATGTGCTTCTGAGCATACTCCCACTTGGGTATTGATCTGGCTACTCTTCATGATGTTTTAGTCCTTTCAAAAAGGAGTACACTTTTTTGTTTGTTTGTTCCAAACTACTCTCTTCTTAGTGAAAACTTAAAAACAAATTCCTTGAAGAAGTTTCAGTAGTACTTCACCTCATTTTTTTAAAGACATCAAAATCTGGATGTCCCATGAAGATAATTCTCCATGCAGCTGGCATTTCCGCTTCCTCGTTTCTTTAGCTGCTCCATCTAAAGAAGAGTTTTGGCTTGAATTCAAAAAGCACTATAAAAATTTTAACATAAATGCTCCAAGCATAGTTTGGTGTTTGTCAGTTGGTGAACATTTTTAAATGGTTGTTATATAAAGAACAAACACAGGACTACAACAGTCAATGGAGTATGTGTATATGATACATTTACATAATTTTAATAACTAGAACAGGATTTCCTGCAATGACTGTTTCCCTGTGACAAACCACAATGGGTACATTTTTATTCAGACAATCTGCTAGAGATCTTATTTACCAGACTCTTGATGGTCACACTGCCTGAGTCTTAGCTCATTCTTAGCCTTGTCCTGAAGATTGTCCCTGTATGTGGTCTCTGGGGTGAGTCATGGGTAGAAAAGACTGATGCAAGGCAGCCAGTGTCACTTGGCCTCCAGGTCAGGGCAGGGTCCCTGTCCTTGCTTTAGCCAGCACCATTTCATACACACGCATGGGATTAACACACTCTTCTTTTTATCTGCCATTACACATGTCTTTATTTCTAACTAGTAATTATGGTATTAGGTTGATAGGAAGACAGATGGGATGTCAGCATAGCAATCAAATTTTGCGTGCCTTTCCCTCAAGTCGTGCCATAAGTGTTGAGACACCAGAGACATAAAGGCTAAAGAAACCTGACTACTTGCCATCCTCTGCTGCACTAACCTGTGGGGTGTTATTTTGGCATTTATCATTAATACAGAAGATATGGAAATAGATGAAGTTTTATCCCCCTATATGCCTCTTAGTATTGGAACTTATAGGGCACATGATATCCTGTCCCTCTTGAGTTTCCATAGAGAATGTCTGATGATGGGACTTCTCAGTTCAGAGCTCAAAGTTGTGAATGAAGGCCAAAACCCTACTCCTCTCCTTACAGTCAAAGTCTGTCCTGCATAATGTGCTCTCCAATATTATTTCAACAACACATTTACGTTGCATATACTTGTAAGGCCCACAGTTTTATTATTCTAGCTGTCTTTTTTCTTTTTTTCCTTAAAAAAAATAGATCTAGTATGTTTTTTATGCTACAGTTTCATGATTCATTCCAACTTGGCTTCAGCACAACATTTTTCCACCCACATAGAAAAGCATGCCAAGCCTCCAAGGTTTTGCAATATTCTTCTGTAGTATTACTTTTATCAGGCAATCAAGAAAATGTTAATATAACTCTTTTTTTTAAAAGAAAAAGCAAGTTTTGCTGCCAGCTGCACAACTTTCCATGTGATAATTTGAAGTATCAACATGTATCTTCTTTGAAAAATTCAATTTATATGTTCCTAAACATCTGTAGTGTTAAACTGCTCATGGGTATCAACTTAATATCCCAGGTTTTTTACTTTTTTTCAATATAGATTGTTTTTGTTGATCAGGATTGTTCATTTTATTCACCTGAGAATTCCCATTTGAGTAGGTAAAATCTAGCAGCTTTACAAGCACAGGTATATGCTGTCTTGCAAACAGCAATTTCGAGATGTAAGTTTTAATGCCGTTATAATTTATTCTAGATTCTGAGTGAGCAGAAACTGCAGCAGTTTCAGTACTTCCAAAACTGTAATAGCATCATTTAAACTGACATATTTTAACAGTTTAACAATATAATTAAACCAGAAAAACTTTCAGGTCTAAATCTGATGTCAGAGCACAAGAATCTGGCTCATATATCCCCCAAATGATGGCTTTTGCATGATTATTTTAGAGACGGGTGAAAACATAGATACATAAGATATAGTGCCTGGTTTCACAATCTTTTGGCATGATGAATCACTTTTGCTCACTTACATAGGTGAATAAGTATTATGGCACTTCCAATGAACACAATCCAAAGCAGAAGTTGCAGAGTAGAACCCATAAAATATGTTATATGGTAGATAAGCTTTCCAGTCATGCCACAAAAAAACCCGATTATTCTTTCCTGTCATATCACTACGTGGCAATTTTCAGCTCATGAGCCAGTAGTTCCTACCTAGCATCCTTTCTAAGATGTTTAATCCACTGCCACAGGCTACCATGTCTAACCCATGCTGCAGCTACATAGAAATTTAATTCCTTGTCATTAACAAAGCAGATGAGACACATGTTCCTTATATTAGTTAAAAAAACACATGCAGAGGCAAAAAAAATATATTTCAGGTTAACTAAAAGGAATTTACTATACAACTCTCAGTCTAACCACCAAACCCAAAAATCCATTATTTGCACAGTTCTATTTCCAGCACACATAAATATGCCACTCGTGTTCATTAACAGTACCACCACATACCTCTGTCTTTTCTTCCCTGTGAACAGGGATTTTCTTCCTACTCCCATCGCTCGTTTACCACTTCCATTGCATTCATTATGAAATACTGAGAAGAATCCATCTTGTCTGAATATAAGCTATTTATCACAGGTTTCTATATCTGGGCTTGAACAAGTTCCCCTCAGAGTTAAGAGAAAGCTCATATCCAAGCCACTTTCCTAGACATAGAAGTCTTATTGAAGTGTTAGATGCTATGTGTTGTCACCCTTAGGCTGCTCCAGAAGAGCATAGGCCATCCCTAGGTCTCGGGTGTTATCTTCAGGCTTCAAGCAGATGTCTCTTATTCTTGACGGCATCTCAAATGACACTAGAAGGCTGTGCTTAGGCAACCTTCAAACTCTCCATTAATTTTAATAGGAGCTTAACACCTAATTGAGGTGCAGATATCTACACTGGAGACACCATAAATTAGCCTGAGCTGAATCCTGCACTCTCAGACCTGAGGAAAACAGGCACTCATCTGTTTAGAAGCTTATGAAGATTTCTCTGACCTATCTTGTCTGATTTGGAGCTCTTCTGAATTTGGACATCCTTCTCATGAGGTACTTTTTCCTTTGCAATTATACCTAATTATACCTGAAATTCTTACACATAGACTGAAAAACTCCCTACTCCCTATAGACAGAGAGTGAAAGTAATTTACATCTTTTATGCAGCTATTAACATCAATGTAATCCATGACTACATCAATGTAATCTATTGCTATTTGGCATAATAAAACAGCCAACAAATCACAAAGTCAAGAGGATCATCTGCACAGAGTGTGAACTCTGCCCTGAGGAAATCAGCTACTGCTCAACTATCCATAAGAACTTCCACTAAAAAGAAACACGCTTTCAGACCACAATCAGCCCCATCTGTAGCCTAGTTACATTCAACAGTGCATAGGAGAATACTCACCCAGAAGTGACCAAAAATATGGTCATTCCGAAAGGCTCTCAGGACTCTGAGAACAAAGTATGTATGACAGCAGATAAAATTTTAAATGACACTCATATTGCAGACAGATGGAATAGCTGGAAATTGCAACGATGCGTTCCAGATCATTTATTGACTCCTCTCAGAGCTCTGCAGTGGGTGTCTCAAAACCTAGGCTGTCTAAGCCTTCAGCTGCCCTAGCAAATCCAGACTAGTGGGAAGAGGTGCTGAGGAATGCTGGGTACTCTGCACACATTTCTGGGCTTTGACATCAGACTGGTTCTACGTTGCTCTTGTTCACTGAAGTTCCATTACAAATGGAAGTGGATTAGGTAGTTTTTTGGAGCACATTTTTTAGTTAGTGTCATCCAAAAGGGATCTAGCTTCCATGTTTTAAGAGGCTCCATGATGCAAACCAAAGCTTCATTGGCCAGCAGGTTGGGGGAGGTGATTCTGTCCTTCACTTTGTCCTGGTGAGACTCCACTTGGAGTGCTGCATCCAGCACTGGGGTCCTCAGTATGGGAAAAACATGGACCTGTTGGAATAGATCTAGAGGAGGGCCATACAAGTGACTGGAGGTCTGGAGCACCACTCCTATGAAGAAAAGCTAAGAGGATTGGGATTTTCCTGTCTGGAGAAGAGAAGGCTCCAGGGAAACCTTATTGTGACCTTTCACTACTTAAAGGGGGCTTATAATAAAGACAAGGACACGGTTTTTAGTACGGCCTTTTGTGATAAGACAAGGGCTAGAGGTTTTAAACTAAAAGAGGGTAGATACAAGGAAGAAATGTTTTATGAAAAAAGGGGTGAAGTACTGGAACAAGCTGCCCAGAGGGGTGGTGGATACTCCAACCCTGGAAACATTCAAGGCCATGTTGGATGAGGTCTGAGCAACCTGATCTAATTGACAATGTCCCTGCATGCTGCAGGGGTTTGAACTAGATGAATTTCAAAAGTCCCTTCCAACCCAAACCAGTCTATGATTCTATGATTCTGTACTAGCTAGGGGTGGTCAGGAGATTCTCCTCTAAGTAGCACTCCCAACCAAACTAAAACATTAATAGAGACCTGTCCTTAAACATCTCCTATCTTTTGATTTTGGTAGTATGTTCTGCTTGTGGTTCACTGTATATATTCATTAATCTCTGAGACATTTCTGTCCTCTGACAGGAGTATTCATTGGGATAGAAAAAAATTAGAGGTCTGAGCAGATGTGGATATCAGTGTCTTTGTAAAATATGCTTGTGGTTGCCCACGTCCATTACCTAAATTACAGATTTACATCAAAGTTATTGTAAGCAACATTCTTCAGGTGAAGTTCAGCCCAATCTTCAGAAAAAGAATTGTCAGCACTCATATGACTGTATGAATGGCTTCTCGTCACACTGAATACCTGCCACCTTTTGCCATTTCTCTGCATAAAGCAGAATGTATGTGCTTTACCGATTTCATAAGTTCGTGTGTTCTCATCACACTTCATTCATAGCTTCTTTGTTTTACATGTGGTGGTGGAGCAAAGGGAGGATGAAGGGTTAAGCAGTTTCCAAAGGCTGCTGTTTAACAATGATTGTCCTTCTGAATCATGGATTAGCAAATAATCATTTGTTCTGATGATGTAATATTTGTAACTTACAGTAATGTAACTGAAGGGAGGAGTTCTGTGAAAATTGGTTTGAACTGGTCTCTCTGGTTTATGATCCTTCCTGTTCCCCTGCTCATGCACTGGCTTAATCTTACTCAGTAAACACGTTTGTTTCCTAATTCTCCTTCAGACTTCAATTTGCAGGCACCTTGGAGAAATCCTCCTTTCAAACCCAAAATCATAAACATAAGGGGAAAAAAAAGGTGTTTTAGCACTAAAAAAGCAAAAGAAAGCACTGATTTACTTTGTCATTGCATTCTAACTCAGCATAAAATTAACTCCCTGGAGATTGCTGATAAATACGCTCATCTTTCTAAGCTCTCATTTGGCTAAGAATCTCCTGTATACCATGGGTTTCTTTTTAAGGCAGTTCCTGAAAGGCTATACTAAATGGTATGTATTGTTACTAGAGGTAAAAAAATAGATTATATTAATATATTTGTTACTGAGAACATATAATATTTAAAACACTTTTAGACAGCAGGTGAATTTTTTCTGATGAATGTTGCTAAAGAAAGTTACTGTTTCATTAGAGCTGCAGACTTTCTCAGGAATACCTTGAATACTTACTGAGAAATCCTGAAATGGAATTCTACATTTTTTCCTGATTTTTCAGGCCTTGCCTATTACAGAGAAGTGAGTAGGAGTAGGGATGATCTCATCACCTTCTACTTATTCAACCTATTGGTAACCATTGTTGAAAAATCAACCATTGTCATTTGTTGTCATACCATAACATGTAAAACAGATGGTTACTTTCAAGTATCATATACCAATACAGAGAGCATTTCTGCTAATGAAAATTAATAAATATTTGCTTTCTGAGGATAGCATAGTATGCCTCTGATTGTGTGCAATAAAATAAAGAATATGTGAAGACCGGTTGTGTTCAAGATGAATAATCACACTTAGACCGTGGAGTGGACAGGAAGGAGGAAACCATTATTCTGCATGATGGATTGTGTTTGTGGATTTGACAGTTGCAGGATGGATATTCCTGGCAAATGCCAAGCCACCTCTGCATCCGGCTGGAACATGTCTCAACTTACAAACCACCTTGATTACATAGTCCTGACCACAGTCCACTGCTGACTCGAATGTGTTATCTGTAATAGCACCATGATATCTCTTCTTACCATCACGTAAAAGATTTCTTGCTAATCAGATAAAGTGGATTTTTACAAGAAATTCAGTGAAATCAGTACCAGCCCCATGCCACCAACAAGAAGCATCAGAGCTGCTTTTTTTACTATCACAGTGTATAAATTGTTTTCCCAACTGAACTTTGAAAATTATGTGTACTATTCAAAAGAAGGGCAAGTTAACTCCAAAAACAAGTACAGTGAGCATACATGTAGGATTATGTGAGAACGTTTCCAAACTGTGAAACAACTCAAATAGATTGCCATGCAATGATGCATAGGTCAATCAAGTCACAGCATGCTTCTGTTTAGTTTAATGGTAGATGCTCTAACATTTTTAGTTGCACAGTGCAAAGTATCACAAATTAATTGTGTGTGTCTGTGTTCTTTAGCTCACATTGTATTCAAAGAACTGTAAGGGTTTTTTTGTTGTTGTTGTTTTTTGTTTGTTTGCTTGTTTGTGTGTTTGGGGTTTTTTGGTTGGGTTTTATGGGAGGATTTTTGTGGGATTTTTTTGATTGGTTTTTTTTTTGAGGTTGCATAAGTCTCTGATTACTTTTTTACTATTGTTAGAAAATACTTTGGTAAACAGCTATACTTAACATCAGTTTAGACTTTGTTGACCTTGAACTTTTCTGAAGAGTATTCATCATATCCTTAAACACTTAGCTTATTTTTACATCTTAAAGCCAAATTACTTGGGTGGTATCCAGCAGTTAGTGGTAATGCACTACCCCACTGACCCACTACCAACAAAGATCACTGGAAATTCTCATTGCTTTCCAATCATTCACTCAGTCTTTAAAATGAGACCTAGTAGCTGAATGGCCCTCTTGTTGCTGAAACAGAAAAGCTGGTTAAAGTTAGGAACATGGTTCATGTTAAATATAATTTCAGAATTTATTTCAGTGCTGAGTCACAACTGAACCAAATATTTTAAAAGCTGCCACAGAATAAAAAGTTTTACTTTTTAAAAAAAACTTGACTTGGAGGGGAATTTGCACTTCAATACAAAATTTTGCATTGTTAGTAACAGTCAGAGATACTTGTTTATTTTTATGGCTTCATTGTGGAAGTCCATAATAAACCACATGCCATAATATATTATTTGAACCAGAATTGCAGGATAATGGAAAGATACAGTAAACAGCTGGCTTCTCTAATTTGTATGTTGAATGTTTACGTGCTCCTCTTGTTAAGTACCAAACTGTTTCATCAGAACAAAAACACGAGATACTTTGATCTGGAAAATAAGGTAAGATGTTTCAATGATACACTGCAGTCACAATTCATCCTACCTAATGTTAATCACCCATGTAAGGCATGTAAATTAAAGGGTTAGTCATCTCAGACTCCCTCTAATGTCGCAGGAGGATGATGGGCACTTTCTCAGGGTGGCAGGGAGACTTGGTGGCTCCACAAGAGTGGAGAGAGCCAGGGTGGCTAGGCTGTAACACTGGTACCTCAGTGGTGCAGCCAAGTGCAGGTTCAGGCACTACCTCATACCTCCTGCTCTCCAAAACAAATCAATGAAATAGTGTAATTATTCCTACTTCGTAATTTATTTTGGGGAGGGGTTTTCTTTGGTAGGAAAAGTAGGTAAAATCTTTCTGATTCCATAAAAACTTCTACATCATTAGAAAGCAAAGTCCATTTGCTCCAAATCCTCCTATCAGCTTTAGCTGTGAGCAGCATAAAAGAGTTCTATTTCCAATTCATGGAGAAAAATGTGTGCTTTCATTCTTCAACAAACTATTTATGACTTCAGAAACAGGCTTTAACAGGATCTAGAAAGGTCCAAGCCAACTTGCACTTTGTCCCACAGGCAGGTCAAGTAGAAGTGACGATTTTGAGGGCCAAAATGAAGAGATTAGAAAGACACCTGAACTGCAAGATGAATTTAGCAAGAGGCACATAAATCCCTTAGGTGGTCTTCTTTGAGTTAAGTTTTCTCTGAATTAAGTTGTTTTTTTTCTAATTACAGAAATGAGAACTCAGAATATATTATTGCAAGCCTACTAGAACACCAACATTATGTGATATTGCAGATACATATATCTGTCATCTTGAGCAAAAATTAAGGGCAATGGCACCAGGATATAATGTAAGGTGTGAAGGATAAGGAAGTCTCTATGTCTAAAAGTTTTCTAGATTCCTAGAACCGTGGGCCATGGGAAAACGTGGAGGAAAGGAACTCTGGAGGTCATCTACAGCAAGTCCCACCTCAAAATAGAACTATTGCAAATGCTGAAGCATCTCTGCTTGGCCTTTTCCAGCTCAGAGTGCTGGAGTCCTCCAGAGAGAGGTCCTGTGGAGAATCCACAGTTCTGTAGCTTTTGTCAAGTAAATCACCCAGAGACATAAAAGGTTATCATATGGTCACTACTTCTGAACATATCTGTCAAAAGATTGATGCAGGATAGAGAAAGAGGTGGTTGCTGCATCACTGCTCCCATTCAAGAATTTTGAGGACCCTGGAGGCAGATGCAGGATGGTGGGAAAGATGAGATATAAAACCCCACATCATTCTCTGCCTTAACTCTTCCTGCTTTCTGGATTTCCCCAGGATTTGCTCTGCTTTGGCAGGAATCTAAAGACCTCACACTCTTCACCAAGAATCCACTTCGATATTTGCTTATTGTTTACATTCATGAAGAAGAGAAAAGACAGAATCCTTAGATACAGCAGAATATAATCTTCTTGTCCTCACTCATTGTGAATAATTGTGAATAATTTAAAGTCATTGCCTACAAAACAGATCACCTGTAATGGAGGTGAAACAGGAAATAGATGAGTCCAGAAGGAAAGTGGACCTAGAAAACAGCAAAATTATATAACCAGATGAAAAACTTGCTGGGTTAAGATGGAAAAGAACTCAAATCACCATTATTGAGTCTTACCAAGAATAACAAAAAACAAGTGCAGTTTTAGCCTGTGTAGCTAGGCATGTTAGGGGAAAACAGAACCTGTGGATGGGGCTTTACATGCACAGCATAAGGAAGGCCAGGCATCCAAGACAGGATTGAAATCTACATTTTCACCCTACTCACCATTCAGGAACTTTCAGCCACTTTGCAGTGAAAATGCAAATACAAAGATGAAGATGTGTCTTTCTTCACATTCACAGAACAGAACCCAGCAGGTGTCTACATCTCCTCTTCAGATTAGCAAATGTCTAAACTGGGCTGGTGATGGGAATGTTTCTGTCTAGTTAGTCTATTTAAACTGGGCTGGTGATGGGAATGTTTCTGTCTAGTTAGTCTATTTAGTCTATTTATTATATTTAGTCTCCAGTAAAAGTAAAATTGTAGGGCACAATGTGGAAGACCAGAGTTTAATTTCCTCCGATTTTTCAAGTATCAAATGTCCTACTTGTCTGAGTTGAGTTGAAATGGTGTTGACCATAAAGTGTAAAATTTGGTTTCTGCCCAAAATTACTTTGTGCAGTCTGCAGAATGATGTACCTCTCTGGAGGTGCCTGTCCATTGACTTTTGAGGATTTTTGATACACATTAATATAACTTGAAGAGAAAAAGTAGGCTCTGAATGAAACCCCATCTCTTCCTTTCTAAACAATCCCTGAGAAGAGGACATTTTCCTTGGAAAAATGTTGGTTTCAACCCCATCAGTCAGAGCAAAATGTTGAATCTGAGCCTAACTTCCTAAGAAATGACTTAACCAAAGAATTTTGTATGAAAGGTGGGTGGCAGATCCTCCTCCACTGTCTGTTCTAAAAATCACCCACAAATCATTTTCTAAGGAGCTTTCTGGGTGTGTGTTGGGTGGTTTTCTTTTTGAGAATGTCTGCAGGTTTGAGCTCCCCAGGATACTTCAGCAGACAAATGCCTTGATCCATAGGTGGGAGATAGCTATCAAGCTGCTTAAACTGTTCTGGGCACGTGCCAAAGCCGTGCTCTGGACACCCAGAAGAGCTGAAGCTCAGACAAGCAGGTGCCTTCAGCAAGATTCAAACAAAACACCTAAACACTTATAGTGCAAACAAGGAGAATTTCATCAAAGAAAGAGAAAAGTTATTTTCCTTATAGTGTTTGGCCCACTAACTACACAAAACTTCCATTATTAAATTTACTGTCATGCTTAAATTTACACCACTGACACTTTGCTGAACTAAATACATAGACTGCCATTTCCCAGAGTGCATTTGGGATTTACAGAGTAGGTATTTCACTGTTGAAGGCCCCCAAGGATCCCCCATTTCTAGGCATGTCTAATGCATATCAGCAGCACTAGGTTCAACACAGGGCAGAGCTGCCACTGTTACTTTAATTCAAAAACACTGGGGTAGGAAAAGCAGTGGTAGTGGTGGTGGCATCCACTTCTTGCATACTAGCCTAGAGGACTGACTGCTTACACAACCATGGATGACCCAGGTTCATTGAATTCTGGCATCAGACTGCAAGCACAAGAGCAGATAAATCCTTCCTGGTGAAGCCATGGCATTACCTGGCAAGACTTTTATAATAAGGTAATTAATGAATTTTTTAATGGTTTTCTTATTGAATTATATTTTGAAGAAGCTATGGGCATTTTTCCTGCCCCAGTTTGGCCTGCAGTTAGGTTAAATAACCTTTTCTGTTCAATAAGCTTCCCTGCTCTGAGTGAAAGAATTACTCAATCCAGCATGCCATATTCCAAATGGATGGCAACTGCACCACAGCCACCTACCCCCGTCTGTGACTAGGATGAATTTAGCCCACTGCCACTGAAAAGGGCCAACAGTGACAGCAGCTGTCTGTGGGACAGGATGATAACAAAGTGTGAATAACAAGCCTCCTTTTCACGTAGATATTATGCAGATTATTCTTATTTGGTAACACTTGGAGTATACTGAGAAACTTAAACACATGCTGTTTGGTTAAGTAAACTATTAAAGAACATGGGAACCCAAAAGAACTGTAAGAAAAGGAAAAGCTCAACCTCAATGCCAGATTGGATTCAAATTTCTGCAAAGCTGGTGAAGGTAGGCTGGAGAAAACAAAAGGCAGCAATGCTATCTATGACACAAGAAGAAAAATAGGAAACTCAGCACAGGGTTTAAAGATGTCTGTGGAGGTGGGTGAGTCATTGTTGCTCACACTTTGAAGTGAAGGAGACAAGCCTGTGCGTCATATATTATTTCCTCTTAATCTGCAGAGAACAGGCCATCCCAAGCCATTGATGGAAGCCAAACTCTTGGAGCACAAACGAAACGTGACTGGACATGGGTTTCTCTTAGTCAGGCATCCTGGGAGCCCAGAACCACAAGTCAGACTCTGTCAGCAGTTGAAATACCTTTGGTTTACAGGTTAACAACCTGGCGATAAAATGAACTGTGGCTGAAACTGAGTCTACGTGGGCCTGATGTAATTAGGAGCCAAGTTTCATACCGCTATAGGGCTGATACTACACCCACTGAAGTCAATGATAATCTTTCCATGAATAACAGAGGCAGATCTTTTCATCTCTTAATGCCTGTACTTATAAAACAGGGATAACGGTACTTTCATGCTCTTTTATTTGCAGCCTCAAAAACATTTTACGATGAGGACTGTCTCTTTCTAGGCACTCCATGTGGCATTTAACACCTCCAGATTTTTCGCTTATTAGGAATTTGAAGCTGGAAAAACACATAACAACTGACATGAAATATCCAACAGATAGGATATTTCCTGTATGCAGACTGCCACAGACTTGTGGAGATCTGGATATCTAAATCTAATGCTACCAATAGAAACACTCTAAGGGCTACTGGCAGTTTTTGAAACCCCTGTTTAAAAACTTTAGGGCTATTATTTCTTCTTCTTTGATCTACTGCAATAGTAAAAAACTAGTGAAGGCAACACTAAACTTTGTAGGACTCTACAAGTGCAAGGCTGACTCCAACAGTAAAGATAACTACTAAGCTGAATAAGTTGGAGTTGTATATTTTATTCATACAGTGCTGTTTATATCTGCAGCTCAATGTGTTACATGAAGATCAATCTCTAGCATGGACAGGACAGACAGCAAAAGAAAGCCTTGCATGATCTGGATTGTATTGATTCATATTGACAATTGAGCTGGACTCTTAGTTTCATCTTTAGGTCACTTACATGAATTTATGCTTGGTTTGGGTTTTTTTTCCTTCATGGGAAGCAACTCTACCTTGCGCAAACTATTACTCACTGCTTTGGAAAAGATGCTGGCAGACACTTTAGTTTACATCCTGTGTAGGGCTTGGGCCTTCTTTTTTAACCTTCCTTTCTTTTCTTTTCAAGTAAATATATGTTTACTTGAATATGACATGCTGACAAAGCATTTTGTTACACTTTTGTAGCAAAGCCCCGCACCGTCAAATACCACACAAATATAAATACTACATGAAAGGATATTAAGTCTTACTAAGTCTTGAATTGACAGTCATGCCCTTTCTAGGTTCTAAGCACCTTTTTAATGAATATTATAAAAAAAAAAATTATGTTAACACATGAGATGAATATTTCCTCAGAGTTCTGAAATGTCCTCATTTAGACCTCTAGACCCTGGCAAAGTGTTATTATGTCACAGCGTACTTGAAAGTTCACAATATCAGTAGAAAAGCCAGAGGTATCAGCCCTCCAGCCTTTGCTAATTTGCTGAGCCACTCCATTTTGAAAATCTGGTGTCTCTCCTAGTGGAACTGCACATTTTAAGGCTAAAAAATTCTCTCAAAATTATAGACTCTTTCAAAACTTTTGTAAGCTAAATGCTTTGTTGTTGCTTTTGGAAGAAAACAAATCCTTGGGCAACCGAGCATAGAAAATAGGGCTGAACAACCTGTTCAGAAATCCCAACCTGCCTAAACACAGCAAGTTTCAGCTTGAAGAGGACTGATTGTGCTGAGGATGGCCTGAAGCCCACATAATGCAGCTAACTTCCGTGTCAGTTAGTTAGGAGTTTCAATGAGCTAGGCACACTCTTTCCTTTAAAGAGAAGGCTCCACTCATCTATTTGAGTCTGATTTAGTTTTGCTCACAAAATATAAACAAGAAAAAGCAAAAAAAATTTACTGAAATAACCTGAGTGGCATTTTTTTCAGTATTGAGGACATCATAATCTCTTGACATGCTTGTGAAGGTTTTATGGATGCCAATATCTTCTACTCCTTACTCAGAGAGGTCCCAGATGTGGAAAATTTCCTTGAATCTCTCATGGTGGCAGTGGAAAATTGTGGAAAGGAGCAAAGGGTACTGATTCACTAGGGTATTTTATTCCAAAATGACACATGGATGTAATATTGCTGGGGTCAATCAAGTCACATAAACATAAATTTGGGTCAAAGAGGTAGGATGGATTTGGCTCAAAAAATCTATTAATGTTTTGAGGAAGGGGACACTGCCTCCTTCTACTTCAAAATAACATGCAATGTTTTTTACATTAAATAACAGTGGCTGCCAATAAGACAGAAGACTGGTTGAAAACACTTTCACATGACTGCAGGTAACCATGTGTTATAAACTAGCTGAGACCTGGGAAAACACTCTAGGCGGTGGTAGGCAGACAGGTAAACTTAGCCTCATGCTTTGCTTTTAGAAGTTCCAGTACGTACTGCCACAACCAGTTTTTGTTTTGTTTTTTTCCCAGAGAGCCAGTCTGTAACCACAGACAAATGTTTTTCTCTGTTGAAACTCATCCCTATGGCACGACAGCCTGGCTAATTCTTGGTTATACTATGTACATAATAAGAATGCTTAAACATAAAAGGGATGAACGACCAAAGCAGGAGAAATTTCTCTCAATTTTACATTCCAGAAAAGCAAAATCTGGCCTACCCACATCTTTTTGTTGCTTCTAGAAGCTGAAACAGGAGATGTGAAAGGCAGTCATTGCTGCCAGTTAGGTTTCCATGTATTTATTTATGAACGCTTTCTCTTAGGCTCCTCCTTCGTGTGTTTTTTTTACATACTCTCTCATACTCTGGATTGAACTCTGGTCAATAGCTCACGATATGCAGACTTTGTCTTCTAGTTTCTGTTGTCTACAATCTGTCATCTAGTTTCTGTCTTGTTCACCTTTTGTGACTAACCTTGTAAATCCTCCTTTATCTCACTTGTGTAATTGTGCCAATAAAAATTTCAACAAAATAACATTGTGTTCATGTCCTATGACTGTCTCAAAGTACTCGAGTTAGCAGTTTAAGGTGTAAAAAACATTTTTGTTTGTTGCTTGCCCTAAAAATTCATCCTTGACATCTGAAAGTCAAACTGCTCTTACTCCATACATTTAAACAGCTATAAAAATTCAGCTTTGGAAATCTGGGGCCCAGTTCAGTAAAGTACAACTATTTGCTCAATAATGGATGGGACTAGGCTGATCCAGCTCACTTTTCCATGTATGGGCTGCGCAAGGCCAGCAAGAGGTAGGGAAGTAAGAAAATTATTTTCATAAGCAGCACAGGTGAGCACAACCAGAGGAAAACAGTCATTTCATTCTTCAGAGTATTTGTGTTCCCACTTTCCATTTGGTGAAGAATCCTCTGGCTTGCGCAGGTGCTTACCGCATTCCAGAGGGGTTTTGGAGCTGCCATTATGGACTGAGCTGGGTATCACTGTCAGGATCATGCTTACACAGAGATGTTGTTCAGCTCCACAGCTGCGCCAGAGGAGCCAATGCTCTGTTGTTTAGTCGTATTCCAACTGTCTTTACTCATAGTGAGTAATTCTTTTGAAGTCAGTGTGTCTACGCATGTGAGTAATGGCCTCAGGATCCGGCCCTTCAACACTGTATGACGTGTTGTGTTTCAAATGCTTCTGCACTGTTGTTTTTAAAACTTCATTGCGATTCACCTACTGGAATTATCTTTTGAATAGCTTCTTTCCATGGATTCCATTATGTATATTCTTTTATTTATTACATTTTCACTTTGATCTACATGCCAATCTAGATAAACTCAATAAAGATAGAATTTTAATGAACACAAGGAACTATGTGTAGCTGCAACAGCCAGTTTTACTAGTTTTATGGGTGTGTGCATTTATTTTTACTTGTGTAATATTGAGCTTGCAAGGTTATAGTGTGTGAAACATTTCATTTGATTGTTGTAAAGAATGAGATATCTTGATAATTTTCATGACTATCATTGGTACTTCATTTTATCTGAATATTTTTCTTCAATTCTATGGAATTAAGGAAAATTGTTAAGAAAAAAAAATACTAAATGGACTTATGACAAAGATCAATATTTTTCAGAGACAATACACAGGAATCTTTCAGAACAGGGACTGTTAACAGTGAAATGTCTGCCATCTGGTCCAGGTAGGTAGATGCATGTTTCCAAGGTCAGGATCAAAGAAACTTAGAACTTATTAGAAGGCAGCCTGAAGTAGAAAGGGTTGGAAACAAGCAGCAGTTTCTGGGTAAGATACCCAGTGTCTTCTAGTAAAAGGGCAACAGGACTGAGAAGAACATGTGGAAAACACACAGGGACTAAGGCTTAGATGTAGATGGACAAGACTTTTAGCATCTTTTTTTACTGTTACATACCTTTTGATAGTAATGCACGGGTTACTCGAATAAGACAATCAACACAACCTCTTGGAGAGATGTTTTTGTACATATGTCATAGCCAGGCAAGTAATGATCAGGAAACAGAGGCAGCCTTCCCCAGTCCAAGGTCCAGCCATAGAGCTGTTAGAGGGACACTTTCTATCCCAATAGACAGGGGACAAGAAAAGGAGCAGAATCCAAATGTGAGAGATGCTTAAGAAAAAAAAAGGAAAAAGGGAAAGAAGAGAGGTCTAGGGTAGAAGAGATCTTGTAAGAGGATCTGAAACAAAGCGTCTCTGGCAACAACAGAAGGTGCTTTAACAGATAACAACAAGCAGAGCTGTGTAGGTACATTAAATTATTCATAATATAAGAATTAGTCTTCACTGTCTGTAGTGCAATAACATTAATAAACGGGATCATTGCCTCATAATCAAAATGGTTGTTACTAAAGGGATAATGTCTTAGCTACAGTCAAACAGGCGGTTTGTGTTCCTTTTTACTTTTCTGGGAGCCCAACCATTGAAGCCACTTGTGGATCTTTGGACTGCAGCACATGGACAGCAACTACATTGGACCAAAAATAATTTCTCAGTAAGGAGTAACTATACTATTGGCATCCATAGTAACTACCACACGGGCCCTCCCAAAAAAAGGAACAACCAGGGCTTGACTTGGTTCATTTCATTATAGTGAAGTCATAATGTGGTGCAATTCACTAGAGTAGAGCTATAATGTTGTGGATCTACTTCATAGCACATTGGTTCTGGAAATTAAGTTGATACCAGCTGTCTATCCAAGGTGTACATACTCACTTACCTGTCTGGAGGAAAGCTGGCATGAACTGAACTAATTCCCCTTCCAAATTCCAGTGGTAAATACTGTTATTGGAAGATATTTATGCTTTTCTTTACCAGAGACTTGCTACAGTTTAGCCGTTGACAACAAAGAGGAATAAGCACTGTGTGTCTAACCAGCCTGCAGTGAAATCCCAGTGGAGTATCATCTTAATTCTTTGTTGTATACTAAAAGTGTTATGATAAACAAAGTAGTTGTAGCTGGCATACAAATCAGGAAATAAGAGGTAGATTCTCTTTCCTAAATTTACCTTCACCTTCCAGTGCTATCTCAGAGACATGAGGTATCACAGTTCGAAGATCACCAGTTTCAAGAGTTCATCTGACTATCTTCTTGATGACAATAATTAGAATGCTTTTCCAGATAATGATAGAAGTACTCCAGCAATGTAGAGGTTGTAGCAGCTGAAGCAATTGGTGCCACATAAATAAACATAATGCTGTGTCCATGAGACAAGGTAAACATGGAAAACATGGCTCTGCCAGAAGGATCAGGAAAAGGAGGATGAAGTATGCAAATGAGACACAGAAACTTGTTGCAATACTGGGAAGAATATGTTATATACATCAGCCAAGGAGCAAGAAGATATGCTTGCCTCTCAATTATACAGTATGTCTGACTGTTCATGTCTTCTCAGTGCTCTGTCCCAGAAATTGTTTATGCTTGATTCTGAATGCGTATGTGAGAGGTTTTGGTCCTTGCTCTAATGTTTTGTCAATCCTCCCATTCCTCATGTTAAGGTCATTCTCCTTTTTTCAGAGCTGATCTTTTCCTCAATGCAACACTGGAGTTACCCTGGACAACCAGGGCTTGGTCTGTGTTCTGCATTTCTGCTGGGACAGTGCTGTCAGTACACACGGGATTTCCAGGTTTCAGAAAAAGGGACACTCCAGTGGGAGGCCAATCTATACTGGCCATAGGCCTGAAAGCAAACCACTTTTACACCAGCAAGGTATTCCAGAATTTTATTGTGGTTTGTGTTGGAAGGGACCTTAAAGATCACCTAGTTTCAACACCCCAGCCTGGTCTTGAGCACCTCCAGGAATGGGCGTCCGCAACCTCTCTGTGAAACCAGTTCCAGTGCCTCACCATTCTTACAGTAAAGAATTTCTATATCCTATACTAGTGTACATTTCTATACTCTTTTTTTTTTTAACAGTTCGTGTGTGTAAACAGTCTGTAGAAAGTCTTCTGCCTTGTTTCAGGAAAGCATTAGTCTGATTTTAAAGTAGTGGAGAATCTCTGCCAATTTTCAAGCAGAAATTATAAAGAAATATTTATTTCCCTTTACTCAGCTCTGTGGTATGGCAAGGCTTGACTTCAAATCATTAACAGAAATACGTTGCTAAAAATATATGATAATATGTTGATAAAAATCCATGCAATTAGAAAAAAAATCTTGCTGATTTTAGAAGTGAGAGAAGTGAGTTATTGTCTCTGTTGGTCCTGATGCATCCTTTGACGTAACCTGGACAGTTATGGCACAACACAGTATAAATATGGGTTGTATCCCACTCCCTTCACTCCAAAGCTAGTCCTGCTTCATTGGCTTCAAGGAAACATGAAGAATGAACTAGAATATGGTGCCCTACAGGCTGGGTAAATACATGGCAAAGATGTGTAGCTTTGCAAGTTCAATCAAGGAAAGCCAAAAGCAAGAAAAAGGTGTTTGCCCATTACCACAAAGAAATATATACCAGGCAAATAAGTTCACCTCCCTCACCCTCGCCTCAAAGGGAAAATAACCACAGAAGGTGCACCCTTGGTGTACACACACCTTCCCAGGTGAACGGGCTGGAATAGCAAGCAGGTCTCCTGAGATCCCTGCAGCTGTGTGGAACTGGCCGTGAACTCTTACGAAGAAAGAGTCAACTTTGGGTTGCTGGAGAGAGAATTTCCATGGGATACCTGGTAGTTTTGCCGGGCATCCTGTGGGGGCCTGCTGATGGCATGAGGCAGCAGACACACAGGATGGGGGGGCTTCAGTGACTTCATGCCTCAGAGACCTGGCATCTTTTCTGCCAGGCACCTGCCTTGCTCATGCCCCAGGGCTGCAACACTTTCTCCACTGCCACATCCCTACAGGAAAACATTTCCCTTTTCAGTTGGGCCAGGCATCCATGGCCTATGGGCTGGGCTGGGCTGGGGCTGGAGTTCTGTTCCAGACAACCTGCAGCCACCCCTGTGGGAGGAAGGAGGACGCAGACATCTCACTACTGCACAGAAGGTGAATACTAATTGTATTGTAGTTATCACAGGAGAAGCCTTTTATATGCATTAATGTGCGGCCCACAAAGAATGCACTAAACCCCCAACTAAATACTAGGTTAAAAAAATGCCCACCCTGTGACTAGAAAATCTGTGCTGTTCATGAATCCATAACAGATGATACATCCCTTGCGTCAGCTGCAGCAGTCTCTGATTCCTAAGGTGCCTTAAAGCTTATGGTCTGTCCACTCACTCTCACACAGCAAAGCCTGCCTTATTGTTACAGTGAGCACAACCTTGTACTCTGTCAGCCATTAATTTATGTGTGTCTCTTTGCTAACAAATGGATTTCGTAATGAATGTTATTGACAGGACACAACTACTTTTGTTGAAAGAACTGTGGATTTAAGACAAAATATTTTTAAAATACTGTCACATTCACAACTTTTCTTCTAAAGGAAAACTGCCTCTCCATTTTCTCTGATGCAAAAGTAAATGAAGCATTTTGGCTTTCTTTTAAACAGAATGCTAAATTCAACTTGAAATCTGTGCAGCACATTTTCTTCTCAATCAATTCAAAACATTCATGGTAACAAAATGTTACCAAGATAACAAAAAAAAAAAACAACTAGTTATTCTCACAAACTTTTCTCATTGAGTATACTGAGGGCAACATCCAGAGGTCACTACTTGTTGGTAGGTATATTTCTAAAGGACAAGTGCTCTGGAACAAAAAAAAACCAATGCAAAGTGATGCAAATGAAACAAATGTAATGCAAATGAACATCCCTAGCACCACTGAAAAATACTGAGATAGGGTGCTTGGAAAAGAGAATCTAGACAAATAAAAAGCAAGTGGAAACATGTATTTTACAATGAAATGTTAGTATGTACATTAAATATGAATATTACAATTGTTTTAGGAGAGAGATTAAAACTTTACCCTTTGGGATTAACCATTTGGGAGGAAACAGATTAAAGGGGTAATTGCCATCTAATAAATTTCCACAATGCTACAGCAAAACCCTTTGAAACATAATTCTGATTTACAAAATTTAGAGCTTCAATATGAATGTTCATGAATATTCATGAAATCATCAAGTAATGAGAAAACACTGACATCAGAATTACAAGATTTTATTTCTGCAGACAAAAGTAGTAGAGTGTCATGCTAAAAACATACTAATCAAAGAAGTCTCCTAATAATTAATTTTGAAATAGATGTTTGATTTCAGAAACAGTTTTATATGGTGGGTAAATGAATCAAAGGAAAAAGGCTGGAAATGACCTTAAGAGGTTGCTGTGTTCCCAAATCACCCCTACAGATATTTTTCTAGCCCATCCAAAAAAGGAGATTTTCAATTCCCTCAAGTGAATCTATCTTTTTATGGTAATCTCCTTACTGTAGCAGACTTTTGCATCCCCTCTTCAGTCCTTTTAGACCAAGTAATTATCTTTCTATGGCTCTTCTTTTGTATGTCCTGTTTTCTAAACCTCTTCCTCTGCTTGTTACCCCCTCCTGGAGTTTGCCTATATCCTTGTTCAAGTGCAGCACCCAAAACCAGGCCGTCTTCCAGCTGAGGCTTCTTCAATGCCAAACCTCAGAGCTAAGCAGTCAATTCCTGTCCCTTACAGATGATGTTCTTGATCACATCATGATGAATTTTTCTTTTTCACAACAGCCTTAGATTGCTGACCTGACTTGTGCTTCATAGTAATCCTGTGCTGCTGTAGCTCTCATTATTCTCTGTTTCATTTTGTGTTTGATTTTTCCTCCTAAACTGCAGTTGTATGCATTTCCCACTGCTTAGTTTCTCTCTGTGAATTTCAGGCCATTCCCCCACTTTGCCCTTTAGATCTATGAAGATCTCCAAAGTGCTTGGAGTATCATCCTATCTGAGCCATCTGCAAATTAGCTGTGAGAGTATGTGGTTGTGCGTGCGTGTGCGTGTATGTGTGTGTGTGTGCGTGCGCGCACGCATGCACTCTCCAGCCTGGTAGCCTGATGTCTAGAACCTTCATGAAAAGCCAGATTAAGGCTGGGATTATGATGATGAAAGCCTGCAAGGACTCTACTCAAGGACTTCACAATTTTGCAGTGAATGCTTACTCTTTAAGAAAGGTGTTTCAAGCTGTCCTTCTACCGAATTATTTCCTGTAAGGTGTTCTTCCTTGCTTTGCTCACAACATCATGAAATACAGTGTTAGAAAATTCTCACCAAATATTTATCCACTGGTCACCCGCTCTTCAGTAGGTTAGTTATCCACTCCAAGAAGGAAAAGGGCAAATTACTGTAATATTTTCATGCTGAAACATGAAGTTATCCTTCCAATCTAAACAAAATTCTGAAGTAAAACAATTTTTAAAATAAATGCCTGAACTTTTCTATCAGTGGTTCTTTTGCATATTCAAAAAATAAAAAGTACATTAAACACATTCATACTACAGGCATTTATAAATACTTGTGATCAGACAGCAAAAGAGTAAAACTTACGCTTCACTTATAAACTGCTTGCTTTGGCATCTGCCCTATCTGTACAAAGAAAAGGTTAGTCATGCAACATAATTATTTTCCCACCTATTCTTGTCACAAAGTTTTCTGAAAGTGCAGTTTCTTTCTTCACTCCCTGTATGTAACCTCAGAATAGGACCTCATGACCACAAAACTCTTATGGTGTGTAAATATCTGCTAGGGCATTTGATCTTTTCTCTCTTTTTTCCTTCTCTTCCATTAGCAGTTTTTATTGCAGCTGCTTGAATACAAAGTAATGAAAGCTCATGTTTCTGTTTACCCTAGGTCCATATTGGTACACAGAACAAGCGAAGAAACAAAAACCTTGGGCATCGTTATAGAGGTTGTCATCAAATAACCACTATTTTGTAGCTTTTACTTTAATCAGTGTCAGGAATGACATTTCAGGACCTGGCACTTCATGCATTAAAAAGATTTTTTTGGGGATTCTTTGAAAATACCCTTTTATTTCTGTGTGCAGTGAAAGGCAGTACATTTTAACCTGATAAATAATTAAATTTGATAATAATTTATGCTTGTGTATGGTGCATGATCAGTTAGAGATTTGTGATTACATAATGATTCCTTTTCTTCAGACGGGGTATGCAGCTCCACTAGTATTACATGGGGCTGGGAGGTGAACCAGACAGTTACTTGCATACCCTGGGAGTCCTGTGGGCAATGGTACTGTTGTATCACATGAGGGACAAGGATGATAGAAAAAGCCAGGTGGAGAGTGCATTCTTGAAGCTGGGAAGAGCTGTGTCTTTCTCCTTTACCATAGTAGGGCACAAGACAAGGAAGAAAATAACCAGAAAAGAAAGTTCTCCCACAAGCCTTCCATTTCCTGCTGAATTTTCTCTGCAGTGACACGGGAGGTACTAAACTCCAGTGGCTCTTTCATCTTCTTGTCGTGTAAGGTCTGCAGGCTGCTTTACAGCAGAGAAAAGGAGTCTTACTGAATTGCAGTTTCACCTGTGACAAAGCTGAAGGATCAAATGGGCTATCAAGGCATTTTTGATATACAAACAGATCAATGACAGATTGTGTGCAACAAAAATTTTATTGAGACAATTCTCGTAACATGCATTAAGAATTGAATATGACAAGTTTAACATAGGTAAATAGATAGAAAGATAGATAGACAGATAGATAGATAGATAGATAGATAGATAGACAGACAGACAGAGGGACAGATCTGGAATGAGGAACTGTCTACCCTGTACAAAGATAAGTGGTTGGGGAAATGTTCTATTTGTATTCGATCAGTACATAAATATTACAGTTTCCATGGTGTTGGTATTTGTCAAACTACTTTCTAAGGAGAAGCTCAAATACTGAATAGTTAAATGACTAAGAATGTCTTTCGAATGTTAGTTACTTCAAAAACTTAGTATGTAACAATATCCACCCAAAGCATTTACAAATTCCAAACCACCACAATTATTTTTGAAATTATAACCCCTCCCATGAAATATGTATAAACAGAACTCTCCCTACTGAGTGCTTGAAAATCTGGCCCTTTGGCCCCAATCTTTGGTTCCTTGGTTAGTTAATTAATAGGCTTTTCCCAGAAATTAAATTTCATACAAATCCAAACAATGGACAAATTCATGGAAAACGTGAACAGCTCATAGGCAAATCATGAAGAGAAGAAACAGCTGGAGTTCTTCAAACAATATGATAGATCATAAGAGTTGTTATTTTGCTTAGTACCAGAAGGAGTGGGATCCTAATACATCTGAGAGGTGGTGTGGTAATAAACCTGTAGATGGTTAACATAACTCCAGAGAGGAAATTACATTCATGTATTGCAACCATTTGCTCTTTCTTTATTTCTTGCATTCCTGTTAAATTTAACCTGTTTTTCCTAATTCTCCATAATACAGAAACTGCAGTTTGTTGAAATACATTACTGTACAAGTGGGCTCTGCAATTTTTGTTCTCTAATCACTACATGAAGTACTAAAGAAATCATTACAGAGCAAGTGATGAACATGTTTAAGCACCCTTAAAAACGCCATTGCCCTGTATCTATATTTTTAGTCACTATTTTCAAGCCCACTGATAGTTAATCACCTTCAGAGGATACTATTCACACGCTTTAAGTTGTAAATGTTCCTGAGTGCTTTGCAAAATAAGGCTCTATGTTATCTACCAAGTGGAACTGCAAACAGCTGGAAACTCTTTATTAGGCAGCCGGAAGGGAGTGAAATAAAATGAGAATTTAATAAAACGTAAAAATGTTCCAATGACTGGTTTTGCATGAAAAATTCAAGCAAACTCCAAACACTTTTGAATGGAAGTCTCAAAGGCACATCAATGTACTTTGAGTAACAAAAATCCACCCTTGTGCTCACATATTTCATTACCCACTCACTGACTTCATCGGGCACTTTTGAATAAGACAAACTCTCATTAAAACTAATGGTAGTTCTGCCTAAACATGCACCTGCAGGATCAGGCTTCACTTGCTGAAACTCACATTTACTCCCTGAAACTAGCAGCAGATCAGCATGTTGATAAGCACTGAATACATTACCGCAGGAGAACATACAAAGCTGCATTTGAACAGGTGACATTTCCTTTTCAAGGCAGACCTGTTCAAAAGTTTAGCATTAATCATTTCTAAACAGGCATAACAGAATTATCTACTATATCTGTCAACTTTCTGCTTCTTATAAAGGTAAACTTCTTCAACCTGTAGAAAGTGATGTCGAAAACAATAAAGTAGGGATGCTGATTAATGACTCAGCGCAATTTAACTGCAGCATCAGAACTTGCTCTATCAACAATTGCTACAAGTCAGCAATATCTCTGTATATGTGTATATACTGCTGGAAGTAAGAGACAATATTTGTTTTGGTTACCTCAGGCTCAGTTTTGCAGAACACTATGGTCACAACTGGCTTTTCAGATGAGTGAGCACACTGAGCACACCACACCGGACTAGCAGTCAATATCCATGTAAACTATAAGAGGGGGCCACAGATGCACCTGTGTCCTTTTTCAAAGTGCTTCCATGGGTGTTGTTTCAAGTACTTGAACCTCTATAATCCATTGTTTGCAACAAACAAAAAAGAAAAGCCCTTGCATGCAACTAGCAGCACTCCAGAAGCATCTGCTAGAACCCAAGGGATGCACATGTGTCTGGGGAAGAGAGTTGCCCTTGATGTCTGTAGTTCGTGTTTGTACTGGTGTGCCTGGCAGAACTGTCTTTGGGATGGGGGCCTGTGGGGTGCACCATAGGACTCTAAACTGAGCATGAGTCTCTGGGATCTGCAGATTGATTTCAGCTACAGTTGGGACTGTGCTTGCAGATTTTGCTCTTTGTGCAGCCCAGCTGCACTTACAGTAATGAATGACACTTGCACGGGACCATTCTCCAGCATCGAAACTGGCCAACTCACAGCGTACCACGTCATTAGTATTAAATTTTCTTACTTCCCAAACCAGGGTGGCCAGACTTGTATGACCACCAGGGAACAGTCTCTGGCCTCTGCTCAGTCATGCCAGGGAATTGTTTCGGGAAGTTCTTGGTGGCCTAGGCCAAAATTGTGTCAGCAACTGCTTGGATGACTTAAGTTCCAGTGTCCTGGCACCATTTAATTTACTGATGGAGAGTAAGACTCAGTGCATGTGGTCTTGGGAGCAGCCTCAGGGAGCATCTCAGAGTGAATGTAGAAATATCCCCTGAGGATACTGATGGGACAAGCAACTCTTTGAGCTGAGCAAGATTATCAACATCTGGCCTATAATTAAGAGCACTGTCCAAGCTGACAATACACCGATAGAGCAATACTTAGCACTGTCAGAGCTTGTTCTGTTTTGATTAATGAGTGTACATTTAACTAAACAGTACACATTAACTATTATTAACAACACATTCGTTGTTAACAACACATTACCTAAACGCTTTATTAGATTATTGCCTTTCCATTAATACATTAATCAGTATGCCTGTAGATTAAATTATTTGAAAAAAATCGCTCATCTTTATTTCAGAAATTAATGTACTAATTTATTATTCTTTAAGGATACTGATTAAAGAGTTGTGAGCATTTAAATTCCTTTGCTACTGGGATATTTTAACTAATCTGACTGGGGAAATACCACTCTACCTGTATGATCACCAAAGAGCCTAGCACATTCCTATAACCTCAGATCTTATCATCACCTATACAACCTTTGCAGAACCAATTATCAAAGTTTACTCATCAAGAAGCTCCCATTCCACAATAAAATAAAAAAATTTGGTGCCATAGTAATACCTGAATAAATCCTTCTGATAATCCTCATTCTGGGAGCTTTTATTTGGAGGTTTCCATCTGTATTTGTCTTCAGCAAGAAGGATAAGCAAAACTAAGTATGTACCCAGATGGGACTGCCAAAGGCACTAACTTGAAAGACCTAGATAGACAAAAGAGTGTCTCATACCACATTTTGTAAAACCTAGACAATGGAAGAGCTGACAACAACTGCTTTGTATACAACAGCACAGCAGTTAGGGCGTTCCTGAAGAACATGGGAGATATGGAGCCTATGGTAGTTTCCCATCTGGAGAGGTTCAGCTTCCAAGTCCCCAGGGAGTGCTCTAGCCACCACTGTGTTGAAGTTGCCAGACTGCAGCAAAAACAAACACAGAGACCCAGAGAGAAAGAAAGCAAGAAAGGATATGACTCTGCACCTATCACAAAGGAGAAGAGTCCTAGGTGCTGGTCCTTGTTCCAAGAATTGTTTGTATATTCTAGCTAATGATTATTTCATGTAAACAGTCTTCATACGAGGCATGTGAATCTCTGGGACTAATCCAAAGCCCACTGAAGTCAACGGAAATCTAAGTTAACTGAAGTCAATAGAAAGTTTTCCACAGATTTCAGTAGGCTTTGGATCACTTTGGGAATACTTCTTGGGTGGTACAGGCGCCATGCCAATGCACTGGAGGCATGCACCGATTTCATACTAACACACACGTTGTTGTGGCTTATTGCTATATTGGAACCAGCCTTTGAAAAGTATCATAATATCCTGAGGCAAACTAGAGAGTCAATTATTCAAAATGTTGGTCTTGAATGTTTAAAGGCCCAGTCATGGGCTCCTTGGGCTAGGTTCCCACTGCCTGCAGTAAGAACTGAGGAGGATGGGCAGAGTCAAGCTCAGAGACTCACATTTGCAGGGATTTTGATGTGCTTGGCACTGCCAAGCTGCACTTGAATGCAGAGATAGCCAACCTGACTTGAAACCTTGTAATGTGGGTAACGAACACAATTTAGCTGTATTAGCATAGCACTTCATATGGGTTAACTAGCCCTGCCAAGAGGCAGAGTTCAGTAGCCTGAGGAGAAAACTGCACGAAGATAGACTATTTCCGACTCATTTAGAGGTAGCTTTGCAAAGCAATGCTCTATGCCACGTAGACACACTAGATATCCTCCTATTCCAGACAATGCACACCCTCCAATTCTGCAGCAGCTATGGCAAAGGTGCACTTCCTGTGCATCTCTCTGCTCTCTCCATGGAAGAGTCTGTCATGCACTTTGATATTTCCATTATCAGGGGGCATGCACTGCAGCTTCCCTCTGACCGTGCAAATCAGTCCCAGCTTGAAGTTCAGCATACTAAATTTTAGCAAAAAAGATTTTAATTGCCTTCTTCTGTTTTTCATGAAAAAATCCTGTCGAAACAAACTGAACACTAAGATCAGTTATCCTAGCGATTTTAGCAGTATGAAGCTTAAGATTCCTGCACACAATTGTCAGCACAAGCCAGTATAGTCTCACCCCCAAGCCTTGACCATGGCCCTCATTCCTGCTTGCAGTTTGATGAGCTGCTGTTTCACATCCAAGGATTTCAGTTCAGATTCCTTTTTCTAAAGACACACCTTCCACTAAAACTGTTTTCCTGGCAACTAAGCATGCCTAATTTGCTCATTGCAATTTTAAGCTTTCTTTAATAATTTGCACAGGGTTTCAGTTAACATACAAGCCACTACAATATCCTGACTGTAATAACACCTAACACTCTGCTCCAGGAATAAATTCAGATACACTACATGATTATTTAATCCATTTTATGCATTATTTATACTTTGGTGTTTTGGTGAATATGGAGCTGGATCTGCCCATGTTTGTGACTTGGGATCTCCTCATAGCGAGTGTCAACGTTTTAGTCCAGTAAAACGTGTAATGTGTGAGATAACTAAATGAGAACTGAAGTTGCACAACTGAGAACCCCACAGTATTTTCTCCATAGAGGGTGATAAGATCTTTGCCCCATAGAGCTAAAGAGAGAAATTAAACACTAGCAGACAGGTAGACCAGCCACATGCCATATTTCTCAAGTGAGTTACCACATTGTGGGCATTCACATTACCAGCTGGTGAGGTGCAAGAAAAAGAAGGTGCAGTGTTCGATTTGACGTGAACAGGCTTGGTTCTGTGAGCATCTGTCCCCAGTAGGCAATGCAATGCCAAGCATCTTTCTGCACAGCCCCCTGAGGCTGTCTGGAGGCTGCTGGCATAATCCTGCAGCAGGATAGAAGGAAGACATTCTTTCCCCCTTTTGCAGGTACCCTGCACCCGCACTCCCAGCAGCTAAAGCAGAGAGACCCACGAAGGACAAGAAGCACCTCTTTTTGCAGGCCGTCAGAGGCTACCAAGGAGACAACTGCAAGGACACAAAGCCCCTTGCTGCTTTTGTCTGTAAATTTGATTTCATGTCTGGTAAGGAAAATGTCATCCATTGCTATGGCAAGATACCAATGCAAAGGCGGTTCTTGACTACTTCTGCTGAAAGTTATGTTTCAAAATCCACTCAGCCAGTTGCACTTAGAAAAATAACTTCTCAAAACAACAAAGAACTGAAGTCTGAACTCAGAGAGGGGAAAAAGAATGGAGCTGTCACCATAACACAGATGCAGCTCTGTACTCAGGAGGGAACTCTGCACTAGTCTTTGTGAAAAATCTGGATATTTAGAACCATGAAAGCAAAAAAGGGTTTCAACCATCATTTACAGCACTTGGAATTTTCATCATTTAAAACTTTCCAAGAGTCCTCAATGGGCAAACATCATGCGTGCTTATTGTACTTTCATATGCCAAATAGGCTGTAAAACTTCAAAGAAATTAATTTTGCTGCTTGCTAAAAAACCTTTTTAACATTATACACCTTCAAAAATGTTATGGTACCTGGTGCCAAGAGCCTGTATTTTTAAAATTCCCTACTTCAGTCTGAGTTCTAAACCCATTAAACTCAGTAAGAGTTTTGACGCTGACTTAAAAGAGTGGAAGATCAAACAATTATCTGACAGACTATAACAAGACTCAGGAATAATTAGGGAGTTTTGAAGCCTATCCATATAGGGGATTTTTCTTTGCTTTAAATATGAAATATATTCAGAAATGTATTTTGGAAATACTAATTTAAATTTAGAAGTGGGGAGATTTAGCATAAAGGCAGATTTTTGACTCTATCTTTTGGTCTTGTTTAATACATTTTGCACATATTTCACATCTCTTTTTATCTGAATGTAGGGGAAGCCAGGACAACAGTTAAGTCAGGTCTAATGCAGTTCATTTCACTGAACTGTGTGGGCTGCTGTAAGATTTTTAGTCTATCTGCAGTTAAAGCCTGAGAGCAAATTCTTTCCAAAATTGATCTTATCAAAAGAAAGATGTGCGGATTCATACACAGGTCCCAAGTGATTGACTTCTGCTGAGACTTTTTGAGAAAACATGGTGTTTATTGATAGAGAACCTGCAGCTGTACACCACAAAGCAACAGAAAAATTGAGAATAGCAGCTAAAACCTGTCCTAAGCCATTACTCCAGAAAAGCCCATCTATCATTAGATGGTACTGCTAATGTGCCACCCATGCACTCATCAGTCTCCTAGAGCAGAGTAGTAGCAAGCCCCAGTTGTGGGTCTGCCACAGCCTCCCAAGCAATCATCTGCCTAAACAAGGTCTTTTCCAGGTCATGCAGATGTGGGGGGCTGGGTATTTCTGTTCCTTGGGACCAATATGAGCAGAATGTATGGAAGCAATTATGTTATTGAGAGAATTTAGTGTCTTTGTAGGTATATACACATGCACACTTTATTCTTAAAGGAGAGGATGTCAGCACTTCTTTAAAAAAATCAGGTAACCCTTGGGTACTCATTGAGCATCTACTGTATCCTCCATGTAGGATAAAATTATTAGTACCCTCTTCTGACAACAGAGTGCCTGACTTTTTTTTTAATTTACTGTTATTACTGGCAAATCTACATATAAAATTTTACACATAATCTTTTTTACACTGGATTTGTTTAGTATCTATATAATAGCACAAGCCCTTTTTCTACCTTTGTGTGCAACCACAAGATCTAGAAAAAATATTAGATAGTAGGAAAATGTTAGTTTGTGTTTCATGGTTTATAAAAGACAAGCTGTTGCCACCTAATTGTAATCAGACAACAATTTCCTATTTTATACATATTTTAAGGAGCCTGTTACCATAGTAACACAATGTTGTATAAAACTATAAGCTCCTAGTCTTAAAGTGAAATTAAAACATTAAATTGGTCAAGGTGTTTCATTTCTTGTGCTTATTCCTGAAAATGGTTCAGACACATCTTCATCAAGCAATGAGATGTAAAAAACTAGCCATCAATTTTCCAGTGTTTGAAATCATAGGAAAACTTGGCTTTCAACATGCCCCAGATAACTGTGCCCTGCAGATGCACTGTTTGTCTGAATAATTTAAATAAACTACATTTTGTCGTGGTAAATTTGCTGATCAGTTGTTTCCTTTGGTTTTGACTGGGAATCATATTTTGACAGCTAATCTTGATGACACCTCTGTCATAACGACCAGAAGGAATTGGATAGAAGGCACCCAAGCAAAACTGACCCTGTCGCAAAACTCAAACAGGAAGAACTTTGGAAGTCCAGATGCCAAGGACACAACCCAAGCATTCATGGATAAGACCACAACACACGAAGAAGCTAAAAGACTCTATTTGGTCCTTTTTTGTCTTGACCGAGTTGGCAAAGCAGAAAACCCAGAAGTCTACATTAAAAAAAAGCTGCTTTGAAAGCTTTCCTTTCTTCTTTCTTTTCCAAGGATAAAGATAAATTTAGTTACCAAAATAAAAATTCTATTAACTGCATTGCTTCCTGCATAGGAAGACTGGCTTTCAACGAGGGGACAAGTATCAATGAATAAGCCCCAAGATTCTGAAGTTAAAGGCTTTTTGTTTTTCCATTTGATTTCAGTTGTCAGACCAATCCATTACCTGGCAAATCCAACTATTTCTTTTTATATAACGACAGGGACCTGCAAAAAGATGTGGCTTTCTGTTCCACGGAGAACTTGGACAACCAGCAGGGAAGCAGAAGACCAGGATTTCAACATTTCTTTCCCTCCCCAGTAAATCAGTGCTACTGTCCAGAACTTGAGCTGGTTGCACACCACAGTGAGTCCTGTGGAGGGAAACAAGAGGATAGGACTCCCAACTCCTGTGCAGGACTGGCATGCTGAATGGTTCCTTACTATGACTAACTAGATTTTAGTTAAAAAGAAAAAAAAGGAGATCCTTTCTTCAAGTGCCACCCACATCTCACAAAAGCATGAAATTAATAGTTCAGTTTCAGGTCACTAGAAAACAGAGTGCCTCAGTTCTTTGCGCAGATAATTGGAGATAAGTCTTGGCTTTTTACATTTTTTCCCTTATATTCAGTGCAATTCATTTCATACACAAAGCTGTATAACCACTCATCTGTAAAAACTGGAGTATACACTTTGTTGGCTGGGGTTCAGGAAGTTAATTCAGCTCATAGCAAGAATGACCTGTCTATCATATTGGAAGACCTACCACAAAGCTCTGGACCCCACTAACTGTGTTGGCTAAAACTCCATTGACCTGCTGGTTTATAAGGCACTTGGTTTTCGTATTGTGCCTGCAACGAGACCTAAGCTTCTGTTCTACAATTTGGAGCTGAATCCCATTCCTTCAGACTGTCATGTAGGCCTCAGTTCAATTGTCTGGACTCTGGTCTTCACACTTCACACAAGATACTTCCAGAGTATCTCACATGGCCTCCAAAACATCTGCCCTATTCCTATCCCATCAGCCAGCCCCATGCAATTACCCTGTCTGTCTGAAAAATGTAATGTCACCAAATATGAAATGCTCATCAAGCACCTAAGTCCACACACCTGACTCGAGCCCTCAGTTTCCACAGACACAGCCTGCATCAGAGACACTCTTTTAGCTGGAGGAGATGTTTGAGAGGGGAAATAACCAGCCAGATAGCATAATCTTGTTAATTAACTATTTTTCTCTCAGTTTTGTGGCCTTTGTTTAGACAATGACTTCAAACCACTCACTTTTTCCCCTTCCAAATATTTCTTTTTAATGTTAGTTTAATTGTAGTTTGAGTCCTTAAATTGTCCCACCTTGTTTTCAGCCAATGGTGCAGAATGCCTCCAAGCCCCAGCCATGTGCCTCCCCAGTAGCACAGGTCTGGGCTGCACAGCATCGCTCCCCAGGCAGCCACACTGTTCTCTGATGGGGAACTCACCAACCAGGGTGGAAATGATAGGAAGGGGATTTGTTCCTCCTTCTTATTCCATTCTTTGATTGAATCACAGACTGGTAAAGGAAATGGGATGAGAGAGCAAGGAATGAACAAAAGCAGCAGGTATACAGGCACTGAAGGATCCTGTCTTAAGTCACATGGGTTTGTTTCTCCAGAGTTGTCAGTGGCCCTTTAAGTAACCTAATCTGTTCCAGCTGATGTTGAGATGGTTGCTTTAAAACAAAAGGCTTTCTCAGATATAATCCTTCCAGTTTAAAATAGATACAAGTTCAACAAGTTCTAGATTTTATTTCTTCAATCAATTTCCTCATGACCAGCATTTATGGGAAAGCTTTAAACTTTTAAACTTGCAATTGATACGATTGCAAACATCACAGATGCTTGTCTGTTACACTAAATAAGAACTGTTGCTCTGCAGTCATTGCTGGCACCACAAATAAGCCCTTACTGCAGTCTCAGAAACAAATAAAAATGAATTTTTATCAAGTCAGATTAATGCAGGACTTCTCATTATGCCATTTACTTCAGGGAAGACATTTTTTAGAATTCTGTTACTGGGGACCTGAGTGACATATAAATTTGCTCAGCAGGGTTTCCAAAGGTCTCATTATTTAAAGCCAGGAGTTCGTATATATATGGATGTCCTCAGTAGAATTTTCCACTCAATTTACTTATAGGTCTTATTAAGTTTATGAAACAAAACCAAAGTTTACAGTGATAGACTTGGGTTTAAATCAAACACACATCCACAGACACCCGCAATAACTTCAAAAATTCATCTAGATATCGGGTTTGGACCCCTTTAATGAACACATTTGCACTAACCCCTGTGTTCAGAGAATAGATGTAGCTGTGGAAAAATCTACAATGGGTTCAAGAGGATTCTCCACCTGAGATCTCTAAATAAAAACTGGATCTTTCTTTGAAAAGACACATCCCAGCTAAACTCTCTGCAATGCTGGAGATTTGCTCATCTCTTTGTTATATTCTGTTTTCTTTAATCACTTCCTGAAGAGGCTGCTATTGCTGTATTCTTATGTTGTGTTCAAATTAAAAGAGATGACTCAAAAGAAATCAAAGTAGCTGATGGATAAGCACTCACAGCATCTCATTTAGAGCACCTTTTTTCCTTAAACAAAACAGATTCAGATCTTGTATGCTAAATTAAGTGAGTTCCACACCATCAAGTGTTCCAGAAAGGTGTTTTTTCGGAATAACTCCACGTTATTTGAAGTCCTGCCTCTTCCTCCTAGACATCAGTGAATCTCATCCTTTCCATGGTCTTTAAACAAATTTTCCTTTAGAATGGTCCTTTGTAGTTTCTTCCCTCCTGGCTGGTTTTTCCCTTTGAATACCAAAATAACCAAATTGCCAACACCCTTGCTGTATTTAACAGAGGACTGGCTGCTGGGAGGTGTTAGACACACAGAAGTTTTGAGTGCTTATTGCCTTTCAAAATAAGGCCAAAATTTGTATTCTAGAAAAGGCTGATATGAATTTACTTCAACAGAGTTGTCAAGTGCTGTCTTTCACTCTTTTCATGATTGAATGAATAAGCTTAGGAGTAACAAACTGATAGAGCAGGTATGCTGTGGTTTCTTGACAACACAGGTATTTTCATCAGTAATTTAATTCCACTTGGAGTACTTGTATGGTGAGGAGAGGGTGAGGGAGTGAGGCTTGTTCAGCATGGAGAAGAGGCAGCTGCTTGGGCACCCAACATCAGCCCCCAGAACCTACAGGGAGGCCAGCAAGGAGATTGAGCCAGGTCCTCCAGAGTGCAATGGGGCTGGAAAACAAGAGGTAGTGACCTTAGATTGAAAAGGGGGTAGGTTCAGAGTGGCCATAAGAAAAAAATATAAAATCATTATGAAGATATTAGGAAGTTCCTTGGAAGTTTTCAAGACATAACCGCACTAAAGCCCAAACAGCTTGGTGTGAGTTTGTGTCATACCCTGCCTTGGACAAGAGGTTGGAAACCTCCTGAGGTCCCTTCCTGTCTGAGTGATTCCATGATTCGTACCTTTTCAGAGGACACATTTCCAGGTTGTCTGCACATACCAGTACAGTCTAGGAGCTATAGAGGTACCTACCTTTGTCTGAACTCACTGCAGTGATTACCCCAGGATAGAGGGGAAGGTTGTATTTTTGTACAGGCAACGTGAGGACAGAAGAAAGCTATATCTACATTGTCTACATTTATATTTTAGGCATACACCACAGGTGCAATTGAAAATAAAAAGAGGGGCTTGTGATCTTTATATAATCTTGACAAAGATAGGTGCCTCCAGAAGGTGATCAGAGCATCTATTTTGGATTCATATAACTGTGATCAGTGTCCTGTCGGTCTCCATGTTGCAAATGTCATTGATTCGGGTGTACATACAGACACAGACCCAGCTCTTTGACTCTTTTCACACAACTAGTAGCTATATATGGACGCTGTTATTTTGATCAGCAACTGGTGCTGAGATGTAATATGTTCCTGTTGGCTGTTATATTTTCAGCTGTGTTGGAGAGATGTGAGTAATATGTTTATTTTGTATGTCAGTAATTTATGGTTTGCATTCCACGGTACTTTCTGTGAGTTACTAGATTTCCGTTTTTTTATCCAAGATGCTTTGTAGAGTGGCCAGTTGACAATTTAACTTTAGGACAAAGATACTTTTTTAAATTAAAAAGAAAAAAAATCTTTACATGAACAGATAGCTTTGGAAAATAACTGGTATGTGCATACATTTGTTTAACTCCCTAATGCAAATATATACATTCTGAAATGTATTTTAGTCCTCTAAAGAGCTAAGAGCAGCTCTCAAGATCACATGACAAGCAAAACATTTGTTAATCAGAAAAATTACAGCCTATTCATACTTACTGTTTGATTATTTCCACTCTGACCTCAAAGATCCCATTGTTGATTGAACTAGTTATAGTAACTTCTGTTTATTTTTACAACTAGCTATTATGAGTGCAAACTATCCTTATCTCCAAATGATTGATAGGCACATTAAGAAGCTGTTCAACAGGTTGCTAGGTTTGAAGAAATGCTTAAATCATGATTAGTTATTCCTTATCAGCCAAGAATGGGAACTAAGCTCAGATAAATACATGGTGACAAAAATTAGATTTTCGACATCAAGTGCTCTCTCACTGTTTTCTGTTTGCTATTGTTAAGCAGGGGTGCCACAGTTTCCTTTCAGTTTTATTTAAGGAACATTTGGGCTTTCTTAGCAAATGCAGTTGTCATGTTAGTGTGCTTAGGAGAGCCAAAAATCTTGTTCATTGATAACTTGCATCAGGGTCCCTATGTAGATTTAGAAAGTGGAGAACTGTGAGTTATACTAAAGCATATTCATACTTTCATCTATTAAAAAAACTAAACATTTTTAAGTGTGTAGATGTCAGGCTTAAATTCTCATGTGGGGATCTGGGATTTATAGCTTTATTTGTGTTATTGGGAAGAGGGTTTCTATCAGCCAAGGACAGCTGTGCAACCTAAGAACCTAAAAAACCCAAAAACAAACTAACAAACAAGCAAACAAACAAACAAAAATCAAACAACACCCCCCCCAAAAAAAAGGCAGGATGTATAGCTTCCTGTGGTTTTATCAACATCATGAGGGCCCCTGTATCAATAGTCTGAAGAAAACTCACATATTTTGAGTACATTAGAAATGTAACAATGTTATTATCCATCCCTTGTTACACCAGCTGACGGGCAGTGTGATTTGGTGTGATTTGTGAAGTCGGTATAGGGGAAGAAATACAACTTATATACCCAGAAAATAAAAAGGAACTGTGCTCATAAGTTCTTGGTTTTGGAAAAGGGCTCTGGAAAATTAAAAATCAGTTCTTTCAAAGGGGAGTTGGGTTAATGTATTTGTCAAAATGTACACTACTCAGTTTCTACTCCTCAAGCTGTATTTGCAAATAAAGTCACAAAACATAATCTGACAACTAAGTTACAGACTTTCTGCTGCAAGGTTTGCCAAAGTAGAATATTTCCTTCTCCAGCATTAAACCACAACTACTACAAACAAACCTTCGACACAACTAAAGGGCACATAAGAGCAGGGACAGAGAACTAAAGTGAAAATACCAATCTGAAAGCTAAAACTTTTCTATTTTTTCTATCAACATCCTACAAAGGGTGAAAGGGCTGAGCTTTCACTCCAGTTTATACTCAGAGTACCTGAAAGGGAAAAGAAAAAGATGGTTTTCAGGTGGTTCTGAAGGTATGAGATGCCCAAGAGACAGAACCTGTAAGTAATGTATTTGTACCCAAGGTGGTGATGGCCTCAGGCAGGACTGAAGCAGTGTGAAGCAGTAAAGTACAGGATGTACACATGCCATCCATGGTTTACCTGCAGTGCTCTGGGCACACAGAGAGGGTGAGAGCATGAACACCAAGCCTGACTGGCTGAGAAAGGACACAGCAGCAAATCCTTCTGTACTCAGTACCTCACATTTAAAGCCCTTGCTCAAGATTAAAGAGGATGCTTCCATCCTTTTGTGAGACTGAGGAAGAGGATGGAGAATACACCTTATACACCTTCTCCCTGACCTCCCTGCCATCAGCCAGGGATAGCCGTGGTGTGCAGATGGGCTCTCTGATCCTTCCCTCAGGAATGGCCCCATGTTGAATAGAATAAATAAATCTTTGTTAACCCAGGGACAGAAAGAAAAACAGAAACAAAAGAAAATACAGGGTTATGGCAAGCAAGGGCTGCCATGCAGAAGAGAGAGATGGATTCCCCAAAATTTCCTGCATCAGTAAATTTGTCATAAAAGAGCAGTGACAAACTCATTAGAGGTTACGATCAAGTCCAGTTATCACAGAACCATAGTTTCCAGGTTTCCCAGATTTTCCCATGTATAGGGGAAATTCTCATTTCTATTTCATATGTCATATTGTCATTTCAATTGTCATATTCTCATGACACAGAGTAACAGTATGCTGGAAGTCCTTCTGTGTGTTTCGTTCTCTGCATCACCAGAGAGATGCTGCACCGCAAAATCTGACACAGCAATATTAGAGATGTCTCTGTGTGTAGCTGGCCTGTGAGGTTTACACAATGTAGCTATTTTGGTAGTCAGTCTCAATCTCTGACTTTCCAGCCCAAATGGCTGAGTCTCTGTAGACAGCAAGATGCTTCAATCACTCTGCCATTTAACTGTAAAAAAACCCCAATTTATGGCAACAAATTTCCAAATTATCATCTCCTTACTGTTTTGTGATTATCTTAGGTTTCTCCTTGTTTACAAATGTCAAGCATATGTGGGATTGCCGGATCAAGGCAATGCTGGATTCTCTACTGTGTACTTAGTTTGCAATTGCTTACAGTATTAGCACCAGGTAAATGAATGCTGTCTGTCACAGTCTCTGCACTTTTTATCCCTTGATATAGCAGAAGAAAAATATTTGACTCCTGGATTGTAAAAGCCTTTCCTACACTGTTGGTCTGCCCACCTTAGAGACGTGCAATCTTAAAGAAAGGAAACTTCATAGGGAAATCACAGATGCAAAATCTGCCTTAAGGAAATAAGTGGGTGGCAGCATATAATTAATAGAAGAAACCCTCCAGAAAATACTTGCTACAGACAGAATCAGTCTTTGCAGGAGACAGCCGTGACAAAATCCAAACTGTAATCTAATTTTTGTGGTATGCACATCTGAAAATAAATAAACAAAAGCAGTTTTTAGAATACCTCTCCCATTCAAGTCAGACTAGAACCTGACACAGCTGTGGAACAAAGAGGCTGCAAATTGCTTGAGTTTGGTATGACAGGTCTCCCTGAAAGTCCCAGCTCTTCTCGGCTGTACTAGCCAAAGGAGTACAAAGGATTGTGGACTGCTAGGTTCAGGCTGACTTAGATGTGGTATGTGACCTGGGCTGTTTCATGGTGTCAGTCAGCAGGGAGACTTCAACACCTCTGTCATCTTCCATGCATGCCTCAAAGGAGGCAAGGAACCACCAAGAGAATATGAAGTGCAGAAAGACTGACTGCAAGGAGCTAGTGAAGAGGTGTGCTGGGGAAAAGGAAAACACTGAACTGGGAGCAATAACATTGCAGTAAGGGAACAAGACAGCAGCTGACCTTCAGCAAACATTAGCTATTTGGCAGGTCCCTGAGAGGTGTGGATGCATGGAGGCCCTCCGAGCTCCTAGGTCTGGGTATACATCATGATTCCAGAAAGGAGTAAAACAGGGATGCACACTGGTTTCTGGCTACTTGGGCAGCCCCAGCAGCACCCCAGCAGAGCTCAGTGTGAGACACCACAGCTCAAGACTGCATTTCAGCAGGCAGGGTTAAATGTTGAGGCTCCAGTGACCTTACTAATGCTTCATCCCTGGAAGTGTTCAAAGCTAGGCTGGAAGGTGCCCTGAGCAACCTGGTCTTGGGGAAGGTGCCCTTGCCCATGGCAGGGGGTGGTTGGAACTAGATGACTTTTAATACCCTTTCCAGCTCAAACCATTCAATGATTGTATGATATCAGGGCTTTGGCCTCCAGTTGGAGTGCAGGACAGTACAAGTCCCACAGAGCGCTGCTCTTTTGAGATCTTTATTCTTTGCCTTCTATCTTCTTCTCCCACCCATCTAGAGCCCTTTGAAGTACAAATGTAGGCTTTTCCCAGCTGAGGTAAGATTACACGTAATCTATAAAAATGTAACAATATAGCCCAAAATTTAACAGGTGTCTGTCTCCTGCAGGGTTTTCTTTTTGTTTCCCTGCTATTTCTGAAATGAATTTTGGCATTTTGGCCTGAAAAGCAATTATTGGGCTTTTCTGTTAAACAGCCCTGGGTTCCCATGTTTTCTGGTCAGATCTTGGAAGCCGAACAATAATGGCAAACCTAGTTCTGTGCCTTTCCCTGCCCCTATGAAAACCTACACAAATTCAGGATGTAAAATTTTTAAAATTTGAGGTCTGCACCTGCTCTGGGTTTATCTGAACAGGTGTTTTAACCAGCTCAGGCTAAATTACTTCAGCATTACTGAACTCTACATTTCTCACAAGTTCCTACATGTGACCACACTGCACAAACATGGTCCCAGGCAGGGCATGCAAGTCTGGGCAGGCATCTCTTTCTACATCTCCCATGCAGGACTCTGGTCTCACTGCACATGAAAAACCAAGATCTTTGCTTACACTGTGGTCAACACAATGTCAGAGGCACTTGGCATCAAACCGTTAATGACTGCAGGATTCTTCACAGACCAGAGGTAGAAGCATTGACCCCTGTGAAACTATGCCCTGAGTGCCCCCAAAAAGCAGCTGGGCTGAAGCAAAGCAGGCTTTTTTCATGTCTTAGTGGCTGTTAGCAATGGTTAGGAGTGGGAAGGGACTATGTTCAAGAACCAAGAGCAAGAAACAAGGCAGCGGGAGAAGGAGGCAGAGATGTGGTTTGAAGGGTGAGACATCAAAGTCAGACCAGGGGATCAGAACTGGATCCACTGGGAGGATAAGTTCTGAGAGTTCATCCCAAAGCAGGGGATAGAAACCTATGCTGGCTGGGTGTGGAGACGGGAGTGACGACTGAGTATGGAAAATTGGACTAAGACCTGGGACTGAAGAGGCAGATAGCTGAGACACAGTGGCTGCATCTGTAGTTACTTGCTCTGCAGCATATCTTGGGGCCCTCATTTCCTGGTCATCTGAGTGGCTTGGCCTGTTGAAACACGCTGCAGTTCCCATCCAGCACACATGCCCAGGTTTCCATCTCAGCACAGAGCTGGGGCATGACTAACCACACATCCAGACTTGGGAACTGGGAAGCACTCTTGGGTCCAATGGTGTAAACACAGACAGCAAGTCCAGATAAGAAGCTTGAGAAAGAGGAAGACAACAACTATGTGACCATGGTTTACCAATGGAAACGAGCAGTTTGGGCATGAGGAAAGACTGGTCAGGATACGAAAAGACAAGACGGAGTGTTGGAACCAGAGAACTCTTCAAGCAAAACCTTGGGAATGGGAAGCAGGGCTGGGGAAGCACATGAATGGAGTGGACATAGTCTAATGGACTTGGCTTGACAAAGCCAAGAGGCTACAGATTAATTTAGATTGCTTCCCTGCTACTCACATTATCCTTTAAAACATTCATCTTTATTATAACACTTTGAGGCTCTTTCTCCTGACCACTTAAACCAAAATCCTACTAGTCTTAAGAGCTTCTTTTAACACTGATGATAGAAACTGGAAATAGACCTTCCTAGAAGCATTATGCTGAAAGTTTCAGCTCCTTTTTTGGAGAATACATCCTTATAGACAACACTGCCTATTTTGTGTTAGATGGGCTTTTGAACAAAACTCCAACATAAATAACCCACCTCTGGACTTTATTCTGCAGCATTTTTTTCCGAGGTGCTCAAAAGAGTCTATTTGCTTCACAAATCTTGCTCAGGATCCAGTTGGCAACTCATATTTGTAACTGAAAAAAAAAAATTGTTTCCCAGCAAGATGCTTGCCAGGCCTCTTTTAGCAGTGACAATAAGTAGTTTATGATCAGTTTCAACTGGCAAAAATTCCAGCAAAGCTTTTTTATACCTCATGGCCTAGGACCAAATCTTCCTTCCCTATTTGAGTGCTGTGACATTTCATTTCTATAAGTACCTATGACACATGATCCACTGCGTTGCTATTTGGCTGGTCTCCAACCAGTTAGGCCAGTTTTGCTGTGGCTTATAGCTACGGTGGAACAATTTAATCCCAGGTTTTCCTTATGTGAGGGGATTGGGGTACTGGTGTGGTAGGAGAAAGCAGGGGGAATGCAATGCACTTGTTGCGGTGAGGAATAAGATAAGTCACCTCCTTGCAATCTTAGAAGAGGAATGATCTTCCTGGTAGCAGCACAGTGAGATGATCTCAGTTGGGCTGGAAATACAACCATGCCACCAGCCATACTGACCACAGCTCCAAAGGGGAGGAGAAAGGAAGAAAGAAAAGATAGGCCTTGAATGGTTGGCAAAACCTGGTTTTAGGACTGAGAGATAACAAGGGAAGATGAGGGAAAGAGGATGACTCAGAGCAAGAGAGATGAGGTGATGGTTTTTAGATCACTGAAGAGGAGATGAAGAGACTAGGTAAAGACATCTCCTGAGAGATTCAGGAGACTTAGGAGAGCTGCAGTTCTCAGTCACTTCAGTGCTGACTAGTGGATGGTTTGGACACAGTCTAGTTTTCAGCTAGGAAAATAGGCTTGCACCTCCAGATTGCTGATTTTTCTTTTGGATTTGGTTTGTTTTGTTTTGTTGTCCTTTTCCTTTGTTGTTGTAGTTTGGTTTTTTTTATTTCAAAGATTGCAATCTTATCTGCAAGTTTAATCACGCTGTTGGAAGAGGTCTGAGCCAGTCCTGTCATAGAGCTGTCTGTAGACAATTTTGCATTTAAAATAATAACTTCTAGATTGTATATGTCTACTTTACTATCTACTTTACTACTTTACTATAACAATCACTGGCTTAGAAATTGGTTTGCAGACACAAATCCAGTTTTCCCTTCTTACAGTCTTCCTTTTCAAGGAGTTCCTGTACCTGTTCTTGTCTGCCACAACTAGGCTACCAGAGATGCAGCCTTTATAGCTTTTAGAACTGAGTAAAATACAACACAATGCCATGCTGGTGGCACCTCAACAGGAGGATAATGTAAAATATCTTGTGGACCTCTCAGTCCCTGGAAAAGTAGTCCTGTAATAAGCCTTTGATGCAAAAGCTGGCTACCACCATCATTACTCCTAGTAAGCAGAAGGACCATGGTTCTTAAGTTGATCATAGAGGTACCTTTAGAAGTAATATCAAGCTTGCCATCTTGACAACTGCCCAGAATTAGGCACCTAGAGACCATGGGACCAATTTTAAACCTATATCTAGGAAACTATTTGCAGTTAGTTACAAGGGCTAGTATTTGTCTCAGAATGCACACCCGTGGGTTCTGCCCTCAACCGGGCCTCAGCCAAGGTAGCTCGTAATTCTTCCATTTCCTCACACGGGACATTGCAGAAGTTCACTAACTTTGAAATGTACAGATTAACAGTTTTACAGAGGACCCCATGTGCATGCTGCTAAAATGCTGTTATTGTGTTCTCTTAAAACAATAGACATCTCAATCTAATGCAAATATTAGCAAAACTATTCTGATCATTTACAAGCTCAGCTGCAGGCAAGACTATTCCCACAAGTGCGTGCTAGGGTGCAATGCAAGCAGGCTGGGATGCCAAAGGTCTGTGTGGCAATTGCTCATCTAAAAGGGACATTAAAAGCACTTATTGGGGGTGGGGAGAAGAATAACAGAAAATACTGGAAGGGAAGCCACAGGCAGACCTGTTTCTAGGGGAAAGAGTTTCAAAGTATGGGAAAGAGAAGGTTGAAAATGAGAAAGAGCCAAGTCAGTGGAAGAAGTGACCAACATGGCAGCACCAAGAATGAAAGGAAGGTGCCACCTGTGCCTGTGAGATGACAAGACGTTGAAATGCTCTGGCTCAAGCAAAGCCAACCAGCAGCAGATTTAGGATGAAGGACCAAGGTTTGAAAAACACATAGGTGCTCCTGGGCAAAGGTGGCTCTAACAAAGTGTCTTTCACTACCATTTTGACTGCTGAATCTGCCCCTCCTTTGAGGTATTCTAATTTCGAGGCTTTTTAATAAAGGGGCAGTGTGACTGCTTGGCAAGGCTCCTGACACAAGCACTAAAATCCCTAACATCTCTGAGGTACATCTCCTGTCAAAGCCAGCCAAGCTGGGAGCTTGTCAATGGATAGCTACATTACGACCACACTCAGGTATTAGAAATATGCTCTCATTCCTAAAGGAACCAGGCTGAGTTTTCTTCACCTCTCACCTGTCCAATGGTTCATGGATTCCCAAGGTCAGGAGCAATAAAATATTAACATCTAATCTGTCATACCACCAATGAAAACTATAATCTGGCTCATGACCTCACGTGAGTATCAGGTTGTTTAACTAAAGAAAGGAATCAAATCTTCCTCTAATAACTACTCCAGACTGTGACAGGTAAAATTCAGGTCATACCTCTCCTTTGAAGTTTTAATGGCCACTCCATTTTTATGATAAAGCCACTTACCTTATGTTTGTAGTAATTTTGCAAAGCCTGAAGCGGCTCTAGTCATCTTTGGTGCACAGTTCCCAAGGACATAGCTCTCATAAAACTGCAAGCTTCAAAGGCATTAGACCTCTTCTTTTCTCTGTCTCTGTCTCTGTCTCCCTTTTTTAAAGGAACATGTCTGAATATTTAGTCCCCTGTTTTCTACATAGCTCCCTGCAGAGCCTCCCCATTGAACCCTGCAGCTAGGCTTCTGTCTCAAGCTCTGTCACTCACCAAACTAAACTAAACTAAACTAAAATATAAAAAAAAATAAACCTGCTTTTCCCCTTTTAATTATAGTGAGGCAATTTTCTGGGTAATTTCTGCTTTTTGTCTTTATTCTATTGTCAATGCAGAGCAATTTGAAGCAAATCAATAATGCCTGTCTATTTGCATATTTCTCAGGCTCTAAGAAGGACCACATGCAGCAGAACTGCTCCCCTGAATGCCATGGGATATTGTTTGTTTGCTTCCCTCTTTTTAAAGTCAGGGGGAAGCCAAGCTGAATCTGCAAAGCTTGAATCCAAAGCTAATGCCCATCCTGGTAAATGGAACAGCTCTGGGGAACATTCCCAGGCGCTGGAAGGCAATTGTCTGTGCTGTTTAATTGTTAGTGCAGTGCCTGGCACAGCAGAGCCAGGGCCAACTTTCCCAAACAATTCCCAAACGCTGGCCAACAGCTGGCATGGGCTGGGGCCACTCTCAACAGGCGGTTTGTGCGCAGAGCAAGGAGGAGAGAGGAGCTCAGTAATGCTAGATGCACTATTCCCATCTCCCCTTGTCTCAGCACCAGGGAACGGTCCTGACCAGGTTTAATTTACAAGTACAGACACAGCTCCGATTGCTCAAACCAGGCTTGTACAACTCTGCTGTTGCAAGGAGAAAGCTGCTTATCTATCTTGCTGGCATAAACATATATTTGCTTGTATGCTGATTGTATGCATAGCCTTGGCTGTAAGACTGATTTGTTTCCATTAATCGCTAAGCGGGTTTTTTTCAGACGTTCAGGCTTAAATGCAAGGATGAGAGACTCGGGGAAAAAAACCCCAAAATATCTGATTATTTTGCCAATTCTTCAATGGCATTAAGAATTGAAAGTCTGAGATGGAGCAAATAGAAACTTTCTGCACTTACACTGAGTACTGGAAAACAATTCAAATCAGGTGTCTGTCAGGCATGAGCCAAACTATCCCCAACCACAGTTGTGCCAATAGCGTACAGTTCAAAGTAATTTGGTTTTATCTGCAAATGTGGCACTTCCAGATGTTTCTCCAGGCATGGAGAAACACCAGCCCACATACCTTATGGCAGCAGTGGCTGGCGGTATTTGCATGCAAAGAATACTTGCTTGGAAACAAGTTGAAGACGGGCCAGGTGATCATCCTCTTTTGAGTCACCAAACCCCAGATAAAACCCTGTTCCCCACTTTGGGGACAAAGTGAGCAATGGGCAGAAGAAACAGCAGGAGTTGTGTCTAAGGGACCATCACAAAACAGCAATCCCAGACACAAGTGAATAAAGGATAATCTACCAGCCACTATATGCAAGCTTCACAACATAAATACACAAAATAATCTCCCAAAGATGATAGAACAGGAACATGTGGGTTCCCTGAGACTAATTTGTCTGCAGATGGTACATGTCAGGAATAGCTGGTATTCAGAACTGTCTTTTCAGGGCACGCTTCTTTAAGGTTACTGAAAAGTTCCTTTATTCAAGAAATTAGCTTAAATGTCCTAAGGCACAGAATGTACTCTGAAAATACTCACATTTCATTTGATTGCTGTTGTTAATGTTTCAGAAATGAAGTAAGTTTTCCCCCCAGGACATTGAGCCTGGCTTACCCATTTGTCTGAGCTTCTTCAAAGGAGGAATGACTCTTAGTTCTGGCCTGATAACAGCACAGGAGAAAAACCAAACACCGTATTAGGAAAACAGCAATTTATTAATTTTTGGGGTGGAGGAGAAACCACACGTAAATTTAGTAATAGCGTATAAATATTTGTATAAGAAAACTACTATTATTTCATTACTTATGTGAGAACACGGAGAACAAAAAAAACTAGCCAAGACAATTTCAACTTCAAGCGCATCTGAACATATTTCTTTTGTTTCTTCTTACCCACACTTTATGAATTTGAGTGCTTACTCAAGGGATTCATCACAGGGGGCTGAGGGGAAAGGTTTGGACCATGTAAGGCTCTTGCTGACTGATAATGGGCAGCAGAGGAAATGCTATTAATCAGGCAAGAATACTGCCATCTTCCGCAGCAGAAATTTCACTGTATTCAAATGAAACTGGAAAATAAATATCTTTTAAGGATCAAATCTGGATCCAGTCCCAGGAGACACTGCAGATTAAAAGACTGGCATCCAGAAATTTGTTGTGAAAACTCCCCAAGAGCAACACACTCGGATTTTAGGTCTTCTTATCTGTCATACTGAAATACAGCCGATTTTTCAAATTAAAACTATTTCAGCATATTATTTCACTCAGTAATGGTGGTTGCCCATTTGAGCCAAGGTGTACAAGACGCCCAGAGTCACCTACAAGGTGGTGGCAGTGTTCACCTGGTGCCAGCTCTGCGCCAACACCGCCAAGGAAGAAGGCTGCTCCCACAGACCCAGACCTCAGAGCTGTCTCTGGTGCCAACACAGCCCGCAGAAACAGATTTCTCAAGTCTGCTCCAGTCTTGTGAGTTACTGAAGCTGCACATTTCTTCTCACAGAAGCAAAACATCTGATACACCTAAAAGGGATTTAGCACCTATGGTGGGGGGTAATGTAAGCACACAATCCAGAAAGCATTCATATGGCTGCTGTTTGACCCTACAGCTTAAATTCTGATAAATTTATGAGTTTAAAATTCCTTATAGGAGTCTTAGAGGTGTGATTTTGTAGATTTGTAGCAGAGCCTCAGGCTTCATGCTGTTAAGGACTCAATGCTCATCTCCTCTCAGGATCCAAAAACAAGGTGTTGCCCTGCCAAAATCCTCTCGGGATCTTAATGTCAAAGGCACACTTTTGGCTCACTTTCTACATGTCCACAACATGAAGCTTCTCACAAGCTGCTGTTTTTCTTTGCTAAGCCCCTGGCTTGAAGGAATTTGGTGATGGTTCCCTTTTCTGATGGAAAAACCTGTGAAGCAGGATAGTGCTCCAGTGGCCTGGAGATACAATATTGGCTCCTCCTGGCCCTGAGAAAGCCAAAAGCACACATGCACAACTTCCCAGGATATCCAGCAGTCCATGGACTATTCAGGGGCACAGTGAGAGCTCACTGCATTTGCATCCATCCTCCTCAAGCAGCCAAGACTGGCAGATTCATGGGACTGGAAAAAGAGAATGAGGATGAGTCTGCATCCTCTCAACACGGGTACTGACCTGGGAGACTGGTACTCTGGTCCCTCTGAGGGGTCTATGTCCTTTTTTTGGTCTAGTGATCCACCCCAATGGGTTGGAAATAATGACAAACCACAATAACAATAGCCAGCTAAACAAAACAAGTATAAACAGAAACAACAACTGAGGCTGGCAAGAGAAATGGCCTTTGGGGATATTATTTTGAAGAGACTTGAGACTTTGATTTCCCAGGCAGAGGAGATGGCAAATCAGCCAGTGTGACTCCTTGTTTCTTGAGAAAAAGACAAACCACATTTTTCAAAATCTTCCTGCAGCCAAAGCTCTTGAACTGACTCTGCTACAGTAAAAAAGAGTGAGATGAGAAAATGGGGAGGTCAGCACAAAACCAAAGATTGGATACCCCACGACTCCACTCTGAAGCCTTTCTAAGTTGTTGCCCCGAAAACAGAGAATATTTTTGCTTGATAGGAGAAGGTTCTAATCAGCTTTCCTGAACCCTGTGTGGGATAAAGATCACACTATGTGCAAAAGTAGTCACAGCGTGTCCTATGTATTGACACAAGCACTGCACATACAGGAAATGTTGTTATACAGCACAGGGAGACTGGCAGAACACAAACAAGCCATGCTGTTATTGTCTATGCCACAAATTCAAACCTGAGGCAGGTGAGAAGGGTTCCCCAGCCAGCACCAGGGCAGCACTGGGCCACAGGCAGCCAGAGAGGGGCCAGGGCAGCATTGGCCCAAGCCCATTACCACAGCTGCCCTGTTGGGTGGGAGGGAGCAACAACAAAATCTGGAGCTATGGGAGCAATTGGAAATACTAATTAAGCCTGAGACTGATGGACAGCAGAAACAGAACAGGGCAGGGACCAGGAAGGAAAAGTGGAGAAAGGAAGCCTTTAACAAGCTACCCTACCTCATTTCAAGATGCTGTCTACTGTCACCTGAACAGGTTCACATGCAGAAATAACTCACATTTATAACCTGCCTAGCTGAAGTTACTTTCTTTTTCAGTGTGAATTCGCTTGGTAATATAACCACCCATATCTCCCTCCCTCCTCACCCCCCTCATTTAGGAGACTCTAAAATAATTATCTACTCCTTGGAAACAGAAATTCATTGTTACATTTCTTTCTCAATATGGTACACATAACAGGGAACAGAGAGTTTTGAATTTCCCCAGCTGCTTGGAAATTTGGAGCGGACACTAGGAAGCTCCCATTTTCCCCTCAGCTAACCTTTGGAGCTTGCTGCTGTGACAGGTCACCAAAAGCAAGTATTTGCCAGGATATTTGCCGTGAACTAAATGTGCAAATGAACATGCACACACACCCCCCAACATATATTTATATACAAATTTATATATTAAACAACAACTACTTTTAGAAAGGACAATAACAACATCAAAGGAATCTGGTGAACAAAGGTGCTCTTCATTTGCCATGGACTGGCCTTTGCTGTAGACAGACTGGGCTATGCTTGGTCTGCCAGGGTTTCTACAGTGGCCCGAGTCTGCTCAAACCCCAAACCCCAAACAAGCAGCATTGGTGAGGGTGCTGGATACATTGAAGATGACAACAACAACCTAATGGTTAGTAGTGCAGGAGAAGAGGAATAAGTAAACACAAGAAAAGTATGCAAGTCGCCTTTTTGAAAGCATACCCATTGGGCTGCTTCTGCTACTTACAGTGGCCAATAAAATCCCTCTGTCCTAACACACTAGAAGTGCCAGGATACATTATTCAGCACATGAGTAATCAACCACATTCTTTTGGCTAATAGTAAGTTGTTGAGCTGGACTTTGTTCATGAAGGTCAATAGCAACACCATTATGGCAGCTGCAGAGCTGCATTATGCACCAAACTTTAAAACAAGGATCCGTGCAAGGATCCTGCGTGATGAAGGTATCAGGGTTCCCAAGTGAGCAGAGGCACATCTGTGGATGATTAGGTTGTAAAGTCCCATCAAAAACTATGGAAAGGGACTCAGTATCCAGTCAAGTTCATGTGGCCACCAGAAAAACTTGTTGGCCCACTGGATTTTCTCTCTTTGCATGGAATGATAATTCAGGTTCTGAAGGATAACTGGAGAGCTGAACTTGAGGGTGGCCTCAGTACCTTGGGGGACTCTGCACCAACTGCTGTAAAGGCAAGGAGCAGGGGCTATGGTAACAGATTTTCAGACCAGGCAAGCTGCTGAACTGTATTAATATTGTGGTCTGCTGCCATAGTACATGCCAGAAAAGAAAGCCCCTCTACTTTAGGTTTTGCAACATATTCTTGTGCATGAGTCTGTTCTCTCTCTCTCTCTTGTTTGCATTAGGTTAAATGCTGTTGAAGTAGAAGGGGCTAATTATGGCCTTTCATTCAAGATTAATATGAAGCCATTAGGTTTATGCAACCAGGTAGCTGAGCAATAGAAACATCTAAAACAAGTATGAGGCAATGCTGGATGCTGAAGCCATGTAACCAGTGGGCTTTCATTGTGAAAAGGCATGGGAAACACAGGAGTGAGCGCTGCCTTATCCACTGACTTGAGACAAAAGTCAGCAAAGAGGAGAGAGGGGCTACCAAACGCACCACCAGTTCAGCTCAGCTCCCATCACCACTGGTACTCAGCAAAATAAGCTCTAGTAGCTGTTTACCAGTGACAGACAATTGCCCAATGCATCGCCAGCTCCTTCTCTGAGCAGAAACACCGCAAAGAAACTTGGTGTTTTTCTAATGGCTGGACCAGGAAAGGGTAATGGCACAGCAGCTCTTCCGGGAGCTTTCTCTCCCTATGCTCCAAAGCATCACACTTACTTTTGCAGTTAGGTGAGATGCAGGGAGATTTTCTCAGTAGTCAACTGGGTCTTCACAAACTTGGTTAATGCCATCCTAGCCATTTTGTAAAAGGAGGGATTAGATGACATGTGAGAGACAGTAACTAATAGGGAAAAATCAATTGAAGAAAAATCAGTTTGACTGTAAGGAAGAAAACGTAGAATTTCAAGAAAGGATTTAGGAATCAGAGCTTACAAGACAATAATGGAGTTTTGAATAAATTATTGGTTTGAATATTATTTGCTAGCAAGCTATATTTAAACTGACTCTTCCATTATTTTAAGATAAATTTCTTTTAAAAAGCCCAGCATGCCTTTTCTCTTGAAGCTTGGAGGAAATCAGAGAGCTCGCAGAGCTGAACATACACAACCACTTGAATTTTTCAAGTGAACTGTACTTCCACTTCCAAGGGAGAAATACTGAAAAGAAGACATTGATATGGTAGGCATTGCATAGTGCTACTGTGGGAGCTTCCTGCCTTCCTCGGGCTTGAAAGGACCATTTTGGAGAGAAATTTCTTTTGGGCAACTCTGTTGATAAGTGTTAATAGGTGTTAACCATTTTGAAAGTGAGAAGGAATTGATATACTTCTATGCACCCAACAGGCATCTTTGATTTCCAATCATGCTACTGTGGATGGACAACTGCAACTGGTCACTTCCTTTTAAGCTCAGATGGCAGAAAAGCACCAACCCTTATCCCTTCACATTTATTATTTCCATCAGGGCAGGATGCAGAAGTGCCAGGTACTTTCCAAAGAGGCAGTCCCAATGTAGAACAGATATTCTTTGCTTAATACTGTCATGATTTCCAGCTTCCACTGCAAAACAAAGAACTTTCATTGGAGAGAGAGCACATGCACGCACACACACATTAGGCACTTTGTTTTATTTTGCAAAAAAAAAAAAAAGTCTTTATATATAAACGATTTCATTCTCTCTCAAAACATTCTACAACTATACAGCTGTTTGCTCCATCATTTGCATAGGAAATACCACAATACAAAAATAAGGTAGGGGGGAGGCAAAAGAAGCAAAACAGCAACCAATTTCTGCATGTTTCCACGTATAAACATTTGAAGCCTTACAAAATTATTTACATCATTTGTCAACTATTTACAATGAGAGCAACATTTCTAACTATAACAAACAAAACTATAATTTATCAAGTATACATAAAATTGTCTTAAAAAAAAAGAGTCTATCATATACCACAAATAAATAAAGACAAACAACAGTTTTAACAAAGCTAGGTTTTCCTGCAAGACCCTTTTTTTGGTATTTTGATTGTCTATTCTAGCCTTTGGTTGACAGCTTAATATTACGGCTTGTGAAGTTCAGACACTTACTAGGTTTGTTTGGTTTTCTCCTGTTGTCTGGCCAAATCCTACCTGGTCTAACCTCATCTTTGGCCCTCCATCTATGATTTCAAGGCTGAGCACGGTAGATCAAAGTCATTGTTAGCATAAAAGGGCACCATTTCATTGACTTCAGTGGAGTTTCAGCTACTTCTGTCAGCAGTAAATTTTTCCCTGCATGTGTCAATCTGAACAATGGATTAACTAAACTGCATTGTAATTTAAAAAAAATCACTGTATCCTTTACCTTCTACTAAATTACATCCAGTATCCACATGAAACCAGACCATAATGATGCTGCACCAGCTTAACATGTCTGTGTATGAAAACTGCATCCTAAATCCTTCTTTTTAAATTGATACTAAGTTTAGCTTATAGTAAGAGGTTTAACATTCTGTGTTCATTTTAACTATCCCCGCTATTTCAGCTTCCAACATTGACTTTACAGTTCATTCTGCATGTTTTGCCCTTTTACGCAATTTGAAAACAAACTCCTGCTTTGAATATTCAGTGCACACCATTGAATTAACAGGTACAAAACATCTGACTAAATTGGTACTATTTTGAGAGGTATTTAAGTAACTTTTTTTAATAAATGTGCCACGTGATCAAATGTAAAACAACTGGTTTTTTTCAGACGTTTCTTAGAAAACTTTTGTATTAAACCTAAAAAGCTGATTTGCGTATTTACAAAATCTTTGTCATAGCAAACATGCAACACACAGAACAAAATGCTTTGTTCCATGGCTGTTTATGAATTTTTCTATGTATTTTATATCCACAGAATGGCTTAACATTAGAAAAAAACCCACATGTACTAAAGTATGTCCAGTAAAAACCTGACAGATTACAGTTCATGGCTTTTCCACTGTGTGCATTCATCTGCATCCTCTCGATAATTTGTTTACTAAACATTGTCACAATAATGACAGTGCTTTGGTCAAAACACTGCAAGAGGAAAAAAAATATAAAACTGCCATTTGTCCAGATATAATATTTGTAAAGAGATGAAACCTGCTGACTAAAGCCATATACATCATGAAAGCAAACAAACGACTGAACACTCTGGTAATTGTGATACAGTGTCTTCCCTGTTTCTGCATAAATATACAAAATATACATTTCCAGTTCCTTTTGAGATCTCTTTTAAATGGATATACTCAAAAATTCAACTTATTTCAGTTGTATGTCAAGAGTCAATAGGAAATTGCATAGATACAGAACAGCCTCAACGACCAGTCCAGCTCTTAGTTCTGATGCCTCTTCATGTGGAGCGCCAGGTGATCGGAGCGGGAGAAGCTCCGGTTGCAGACGGCGCACTGGAAGGGCTTGGCCCCCGTGTGCTTTCTGTAGTGGCGCGTCAGTTCGTCCGAGCGCGCGAACCTCCAGTCGCAGCCTTCCCACGTGCACTTGTAGGGCTTCTCACCTGGAACACAGCACGGAGAAACAGAACTGTCAGCTGCCACCCCTCAGCAGAAAACCCATGTGAGTCCACACTGAATGGCACTGCTCTTTGATTACAAACAAGGAGCTGACATATCCTCATTATTCACAGCTCTACTCATCAGGCCCCACGCTAACAGCCCCTTTGGTTTTTTTCAGCAATTTTGCTCTTGAAAATGGGATTTAGTACATCATCAAAATGTACAAAACTTTCAAACAGGCAAACTGGAGAGAGCTACGGTACAGAAATGCAGAGTTTTTAAAAAAGCTGGCATGAGACCAAAACATGCTCCTTTACGTTCACCACAGTATGAGGGAATAGGGAAAAAAAAAAACAGTCTCATGTGACAATCTAGCCTAGTTTGTATCTTACACTTGCACCTTTCAAAAATGGGTAAGTCATACAGTGCTTTTTTAAGAGGTCTGAAATAGGAAAGAAGACTTCTATAAGGATTCTTCACAGCGTGCAGATATGTTCAAGAGCTTCTGATGTGTGAAGAAAGGGGCAGTGTGCTACAAACAAAACGGGGATAGTATTTTGTAAAACGTCACAAGCAATAAAAACTTGTGGTATACTGCCTGAGGCTAGCTATAAATAGGAGAAAGCACCTCCAAGTTGAAAGCACCCACTTTCAGAATGAAATGTCTTTAATCAGGTGATTAAATAGCTGTATTTTCAGGTAGCAAGTGCTCGCTGTCTTCAGCAGTCTAATACTGATGCAGGAGGAACACGGCATCTCTGCAAACTTGCTGTGTTACAGCAGCAACTTCAAAATATCCACCTAGTCTTGAACACACCAGCCCAGGCACCCGAAATCTTCACATTCATCCATTTTAGAACTAGAAACACAGTATTTTAAGTATGCCTACAATTTACAGGTGTTTGTTGGAATGGAAGAAGTATGGAGTCACAAAGCCATGATGACTTCTGTGTGAAACCAGAATTTTACACGGGTATGTACACCTGCCTAGGAGCTTGTGTGGGCATGACGTCACCATACAAGCAAGCTTCATATAAAAAAAAGAGGTTAATGTTTGATGTTGTATGGCAAAAACACCTTACAGCTGGGAGAGTGAATTGCTATCTATATATTTTACATTAATTTGGCAAGAAGAGAAAGAAAAGCTAGTGTATCAAAGCACTTGGCAGTAGCTTCATCTGGAACAGAAACTGACCAAAGCTGAGCTTTTCATACAGTTCTTTCTAATCCATTTTACAGATCTTCTATGTCTCCACTGGTCCCAAACCTTTGCACTTACAGTCTCAATCCTACTGCAGAGTGAAGTGCCTCCTACTTGTCCCTGTTTTACCACCACATATGCACTTGGAAGAAAGTATCCTGCAATCAGAGTGTTTATTCTGCATCAGTTATGCAGCTAACACCATCTGAGAAGCTCCAAAACATTACTTCAGAGGCACTTATTTATCATGCAGATGAAATTATGAAACTGCTTTTGTCTGGGAGTTTCTACTGCTTCATCTGATCAACTACAAACTTTTCATCTACTACTGAGTGCAGAACCAATCCTTCTCTCATAATGGGGACTTATTTGACTTTGTACTGGCAGGTGTTGTCACAATCAAAACCAGACCTTTTCAAGAAAATTTAACCACACACCCAATCAACAATCTCTTTGCATCAACAGCAACTGGGATTTATTGAAATCATGGTGGAAACATAACATCCCTTAGGAAAAACAAGAGCCGGGTACCACCTCTCACAGAATTTGTAATTATTTGGTAGATCACAAATCAGAACAGAAATCATCACAGATTTCTGTCACACTGAATTAACTCTGTCTGAATAAATTCTGAATTTAGTCAGAGTAAATTCTGACGCTGATTAAAGACAGAAATGATCTATCATATAGGCTTCGTTTTTTGCTCAGTGCAACACATACTGTAGGCTAAAATACATTCAAGCCCAGTGTGTAAAGCTCTTCTAACACCAGTGAAGCCAGCTGAGAACACGTTGGTCTTCACAGCAGAATGACAGGAAAGGTCCCTATTCAGTGAGGGATCTTTTGCATTCTATAGATGATCCTCAATGTATTCTAACTGGGTTAACAATGGAGGCTGTAAAAGACTGTGTTGCTGATTCAAAGGCACAGCACCAGGGAGATGATCTTTGAACACTGTGTTAAAGCACACGCGCGCACACAGAGGTTACACAAAACTATTGCTCCTGTATTTGAGTATCTTAATTTAGAGACAGTGTATTTATTTCTTTTCCTCCTTTCTTTCTCCTTTTCTTTTACTTTAAATTATTCCTTTAAAGTCTTCACTGAAAACTGCCACATTATGCTTGATGCTGAACTCACAGTGGTATGAGCCTGACACCCTCATTGTCCAGAGAGAGCAGATACAGTCAGGCCTCTATTGCAAATGCTTCTTCTTGTATTTTGCAGAATTATACAAGGAATTGACAGAGAAGTAAAGAGGGCAGGAAAATAGCACTAGTTAACAAAAGCCTAGGAGTATCCAGACCAGACCGGAATGAGGACACGGAGATTAAGATCCATTCCCAAGCCTGGCACTGAGGAGCATGAAGTACACGCAACTTTCACCGAGTGTCGGACTATGCTGCACAGTAAAAGCAGCCTCAAAGCTGTCCTGTGTAGGTGACACCTGACCCTGTCAGAGTCCAAGCAAGAACAAAAAAAGCTGTCCACTCTTAAAACCTTTCCTAACATGCGAGCAGTGTCAGCAGGTGTTGTGAAGGCTCCTGGCAGAGGAAGTGCTGGCGTGCCGGCAGTCTGGGCAGCGGCGATCCCTGCACCCTGCTGGGTGCCACAGCGTCCCCGGAAATGCTGAGTCCCACAGCCAGAACCCTTATCCAACTCCAGGGCACTCAACTTTGTAGAGGCACTGTTTAGAAACTCACTGTACTGTCATGGTCACATCACTGCCTCCCACAGTAACGAATCCTCCTGGGCAACAGTGTTGCTCCAGGGAAAAGCTCAGGTGGTGCCACGCAGAACAGCACCACTCCTCCTGGCTGGCAGGCTTCTGAGCTAAACCAAGCACTGCTCAGGGGATGAGCAGAGGCAACGAGCTGGTGCCTTACTCAGATTGTTTCAATAGTGTTACTTTTATGTACTGGAAATTAAAGCCAGAACGCTGCTTTTAACCCCTGCTTTGGCCAACCGTGAGAACTGGAAAATATATTTTTAGTGCCGGGGTAGAGGCCCGGATTATTTTGAATAAATCCTCAGGGTAAAATACTGAATATCTATGTTTGTAATGCTTGTTTCCGTTGGAAAGTTCTATTTAAGAACTGAATCAATTTCAAATGTTTTCCTTTTGGGCAAGGAGGAAGGGGGGTAAAAAAAAAGTAGGTGGAGATTAGTTTTTACTCCTTTAGAGCAAGCAGAAGAACAACTAGCTGGTAGTACTTTCTCTCTCTCAACCTATACACATGCTTTTTGTCATTTAGCAGAAATAAGAATTTGGTTTAAGTTCCTGCAAGCAAGGGAAAAAAGAGTCTCACATATTTTCTGAAGTGATCCTACCTCTTTGCTGCGCTGACTTTAAATCTCTGAGAAATCTGAGTTGAAGACTTACTTTTCAAAAAAGCAGGTATACACAACAAGGGACACTGAAGTCTTTATCCACTGTTTTCGTTGGCTACATAGTAATGTAAGATTTGTTTACTTTAATGATTGTGCGAAATACAGTAGCTGTAAAGTTTCAGAAGTATTTGGTTTTCCTCCAGCAATTTAGGGCTTCTATAGGGTGTTAAACCAAGAATGCCACTGGTCATCAAACACTAGGGCAGCACGGCTCAGTTACTGGAACACGATCACGGTATCAAACAGATATTTCACTGTAAAAGCAAGAAAACAGCTAACTCCCCCACTTCAGGGGAGCTTCCACGGGATTTGTTAGAATGTCAACACTGTTCAACTAAAACACCATGGAGGAAGCTGGTACCGATTTCCAGCCAAATAGCACACTCCAACCCTTTCTTCCCAAGCCAGAAATATTATACACAGCACTTCTGGGAAACAGAACTGCTTTCCTTTAAATTATACTTCAACAGGATAGGGATTTCATAAGTTTAATTGGATTTCTGCACAACCTCCTTCCAGTATCAATGGTTTTAAATATTTTGCTAGTCTTACACATAAGAAAATATATTTTTAAGTTTTTGAGCTCTTAATATGTATCCATTCTCCAGTTTTAAAAAAATGCATTTGTAGAGCATGAGAATGAGACTTGTATTTGAGCACAGAAATTTTAAGCCCTAATGCTTAGACTGGAAGGTCTTTTAAAGAAAGCACGCTGCAAGAGGTAAGCAAGTTTAACCTGAAAGGAGACTATTTTGCTTCCAAAGTGCCTATTTGTTAGAAAAAAATTATTCATAATACTGAGCAATTACAAGGACATCAAAAAGATGTTTAGATGTTCACATGTAACATGGCACACTAACCAGCCACTTCAAGAGATAAAATCTCCCCCAGCAGATCCCATGGTTCAGGTTTCTTATTGATAGCACAAGAGACTGGTCTGGACCGGTAAAGTAGACACACTGCATTGCCTCTTCTCCCTTAAATTTATCTTCTGATTCAGTTGTGTCAGAACGCACCAATTGCTTTCCTAACATTTAATTCTGGTCGCTGGCAGTGGCCCTCATGGCCATGCTCACTTGGGTAAGGCACAGTGCCACCAGTGGGGGGGTGACGGTCATTTTGAAGACACCCTCTATCTTCAACACGCTGCCTCTGTTCAAGAATGTTTCTGTTTAAAGTTGTTTGGAAAAAGCAAGTCACTGAAAGACTCCATTATTGATGAATCTCCCCATTAACAAGAAAATTTCATATTTCACCAAAGAGTTTAATGACTTTATTTCTGCATTTCACTGCTAGGACGGCTTTCTTTAAAAATACAGTTGTAAACAGCAAGGGCTGGATTTTCAAACCTAAAGTTAGGTAACTCTATTGGTATGCAGAAATCCAAATACAGATATTACACCAGCCAATGCCTGCATTTGTTTCCTATCAGAAGTTTCTGACAGAGCAGCGAGTTTGGAGCTTCCTTAAGGAATAACAAATAATATGCTTTTCAGAGACTCCAAAATTACAACACCCAATTGCAGCTCCTAAGGGTATAAAGTATTAAGATAGCCCCTTCCCTCCAGTCTTGCCATCATTTTAATATTACTTGTGCTTATTATGGATCTGTTTCTAGTGGCAAGTGGTTTTTAAGGCAAGTTTGCCTTAAAAATATTCACGTAGGTGCGACAAAACTGTGGCAGACAAAGCAGAAGTTTCTGTACCAAAGCTGCACCAGTTATGTACATAACCTTTATCATGTTCAGCTTTAAAACAGATTATTAAAAAGATTTATGTTGTCTCAAAGCTTTCTTGTACATTTGTTTTCAAATTTTTCACATGTTAACATCAGTTGTCTTAATTTCCTGACATGCTGTAGTCTCAAATTTTAGAAAAAAAAAAAAAAAAGAAATGTATTTTCTGTTTCAGTTTGCTTGAAATACTGTTTCTCTAGCTTACATAGTTTTAAACTCTGACTGGGTGACCGGACCTGAAAGTAGTTACTGGGGTGTACGTCTGCAAGCATTCATTAGTTTTTTGCTCCCAGCATTTACCTAAAATCAGATCTTCCTTCTCTTATTGACTAAGTGCTAACTGCTGTAGTTATCATTAAAAGCAGCCTCTTTGTTTGGTTTTGGTTTTTAGGGTTCGGGTTTTTTTGAGAAAGAACAGAAAGCTGGATTTTCAAAATAAATAATCCCTTGGGTGTTTAAAAGATCTTTAGTACACTAAAATTCTCGGTTGTCCAAGATGGAGATGGATGAGAGGCTGAAAGCAAGCCAGATACGTCCAGCTTTTTCTGTGAGTGACAAAACAAATTTAGTCCTTGATACATCCATCTGCAAATGGTACAGATGAGCAACACATGCTGCACACTTTTAAATGCAATAAAGTCTCCACCTACTATAGTAGTGGCTAAAGGGGTACCATTAAATACGACTTCACAATGAAACAGCGTTTTAAGGAATTTTATAACAGAGAGTTTTGAGCTCACCACAAAGTCAAATTACAGATAAATGAAGCCTGAACAGGAATAAAACATAACTCACTGGTGATCAAAGAGGACAGTGAAAAGAATTCTGTCTGATTACAGAGTTGCAGAAGGCATTACCTTCTCAGCACTCCCACTAGTGCTAGAAGCACACTTATTTTGCTAAGTCTTGTCTTACGCAGTTCAAGGATTAGTGGGGAATCTTGACTGCCCTGTGCAATGGTTTATTTTCTTTCTGGTATAACATTCTGTCCTAACAGAGGTGGTCTCCCTTCAAGGAGATAAGCAAACACAGAGGAAAAGAATTTTTTTAAGTAGGTTTATAAGAAATCCATGCCATTTGGGGTGCACGGCTGTGTCTACACATCCTGCACTGAATAACACATTTCCTCACCTATGCCTGTGGTACAAGAACTGCTCTTTAGCTCTCTCACCAATAACACTGGCTTTTGTACAGTCAGATAAGAGGTGCTCTTAAAATGGAATTTATTAAACACATACTGTAGACTTCCAGATTTCCATCACTGTATGCACACACACACCAAAAGAAAAAATAATTAAAGCAATACATTAAAAGTATTTTAACTCAAAGCAAAGCACTGTACATTTGCCAAAATCAAAGGTTTTAATATGTCCTTAATCAGAGTTGTTAAAGATCCCTGAATATAAATAATGCAGCCTGACAGGACAGGAATGCTGCTACCAAGATACTCAGACTAAACTAGGACATTACTTAAATGTTTCTAATCTTTCACCAATGGGAGGTGCAGGTCATCTAACAAACAACAAGCAACACACTACCCTGGCTGGAACCAGGAGTCAATCGTCGCAGTCAAGCCCCAGAAATTAATTACAATAAGGAATGTCTGATCAAATAATGGAAAGTTTTAATCACTAGCAATTGCTGTGAATCTTGGGACTATATTAGCCTATGTAGGGCGGTCTCAAAATGAACTATATTTAAAGCCGGTCTCTTAGGTCAACAGTTTCTTTATCAAGAATCAAATATCCTGGAACTGAACTTTAATCCTCTCAGGGAGCAATTGACAGAAACAACAGTTTTTTAAAGCTTTCGTGCTTAGAGGGACTTTCTAGTCTTTTAATCAAAAAGAAAATATTAGGCTTTTCTTTTCAGTATCTAAAATCTAACAGAATACCCTCACCTGACACCTCAGAATTTAATTCTTGCTTCATAAAAGTTATATGCTGGATGCCGGTGAGAATGATCAGTAATATTTAAATAAAATTTAGGTTTATGCTGTTAAGATTTCAACCTATTTAGAGCAACACATTCAAACACTTCCCATTCAGCTTATGAGTGCAGATAAAGAACCAGATCAATTATTCTCAAGGCCTGCGATCATTCATGAAGTGTTTGAAAAAATGCATTATTTTCCCTTAAACTGTGGTTTGCACAGGAAAATAATGTACTTCCATTTCTCACACAGGCAACTAATGGATTTAGCAGAATTCATAAATAAAATATACTAACATACCCTTCAGCAGTGTCTAGCAACACTGCACTTCAACACACTTTGTCAACAGTTTTATTTAACTCTATTCCACTTTTCCTTACGGTCTTCATCAATGATGGCATTTACTGACAGCTCCTTAAAGTGTAATCTATGCAACTGACCCATTTAACAGGTCGAAGAAGCTGGATCTGCACAGAAGCATTACTTAATTGCTGTTTTCACAATTTCAGGATGAGGTTTCCTATGGCTGCAGCCATGAGCAAGGCAGAGTCTTTTGGGGCCTCCATTCCTGATTTACACACCATGAGTGAAATCCCTCACCAAAGCCTTGCTATGATTTGAGTTCATACGTGTTTTCCCAACACGCTTTTCTTCCAGCAGGAGCCTAAATACTACCTGCCTTCCCTTCCAAACCAGGGGCATCCTGAATTCCCGGGCAAATGGCACCACCCTTGACAAGTGTCCCTATACAGGTATGGTGAACTGAGAGCACCAAGTCCCAGGAACTGCTGAACTCTACTGCTGACATCTAGTTCTAATTCTGATGTACCACCGGTCTAATTCTGGATCTATTGAGGCAGAGATCTAAAATAAAATAAAACGTTTAACACCTTGAGGAACTGCACAAGTCAGCAGCTGTTCCATGCCTATATAAACATCTGAAATAACTAGAGACAGTGGAAGTATTTTGAGTGCATCTCATTAGAGAAATGCCATTTCTCTTGAGTTATCTCGGCTTCCACTTCCTATCACCAAATACAAGCTAGATCTATAGATAGAGATGAAATAGTTCTGCAGTTAATGCTAGAAACTATTAATGGCAAGCCCACCATGTGACCAGAGAACATGCCTGTACAAAGACTGTATACAGAAAACCAATATGCATCTGGAAAATGTCCTCAGTGTGCGTGCCCTGATGTCTTCAAAACAATCACAGATTTTCCTCTTAAAAACATACACAATTCTAAAGTGTGCAGCTGCTCACAGAAATAATTAACCCACCTACCCCGACCCTGTAGCCAGCTGTTCTGCAGCATTACAGGTAGCATACAGGTATGGTATTCCAGGTGCCTGCACAGCCAGCAGTCAACGTCCACAATCCAGATGTTTGGCATATAAAGAAGTCTAAAAGGATATGTTATAGGGCCGCAGTTCCTAAATGACTGCTTGATACATATGTATATCCTCAGATGTCAGAAGAAGAACTGAATGAAGTTTATCTGCAATACGCAAGTAACTGCTTTTCCCTGAGATCCGGCACACGTTTCAGTTTGGACAAACAGCTGTTATGTCAGAGCTTTCAGGTGGCTCTTCTGCTGAGCAGCCCATGATAAATGCACAATCCCCTCTCACATTAGATACTTCCATCACACAATGCTGGGTGCAGAACAGAACTTGTTCCATGACGAACAGGTAACCTCATTTTAAAAGAAACTCCCTGCTTCAAAAAGTCAAAAATCCAACATCTTTTGAAAGATGTACCAACAGGTACTTTAAAATACTGACTACCATTTTAGCTGTTTCAGAAGTAACTAACATCAAATTCAGGTATCATAATGAAGTGTTGATGGTATTAAAATGTACCACACATCTGCTCCAGAACTGCGCAGAAACAGACAAAAAGTGTTCTGTATCTTTTTGACACTCAAACTTTTTGTCCATAGTCTGTTTTGGGGTTGCCAGTTTACCAACTAAAATTTATTTAATAGTGAACAAATGCCGAAGCATTACGTAGGGAAAGCAAAACGTGTGCCTGCTTCAGCAACCGGTATAAATACATAACCCTGTCTTAGCTCTTAATGGGAATTCTGGATTCTTGATCAACAACAAGAGTCCAGTGTAACTACACTAAATCAGCATAATTATATCACTTTATAACACCTGACTTGGTGTAAGGTAAACAGCTTGGGAATGCCTAAGAAGAAAAATATATGGGATTTTCCTCTTGCCCATTTCCTATAGTTTTGTTTAGGTGTAGTTTACAAAACGTGACAGTGTTTTCATATCTGAACTGAAAAAAATAGACTACAGCCTACATTCCATCTATCAGAAGTTTGGGTTTGTTCTCAAAAAACATCTACTAAACCCATGGAAAGCCTTTCAGAAGAGAAAGGCTGCTAAATAAATACTGTGAAAAGGCTGAGATTTTCCAATACAAAAGGAAAACCATGAGGTCTGTCTCGACTTCTAATGGCAGACAAACTTTGCTGCAGGCTCTTTTATTTAAAGATGACAGATTGCTGAGAAGGGCGGGGACTGCTTGGGATGCGAGACTGCAGCCAATTTTAAAAGGTATTGTTAAGAAACTAAGAATAAGGAGAGAACAACTTCAGTGGTCCATGATTACTAAAGAACGAGTTTAGCCAGATAAACAGGTTTGCTGTCCCTGAAGGGATTTGAAAGAATATCACACACAACTTTATTAAAACGGCTTACATGACACTTGCTTTAGACTTGAAGGTAAAAGCTTCACAAAGTCCTTTAAAAAAGTTTTAAAACTAAAAAATCAAAACTTAGTATCAATTCACAGTTCTGGGGGGGATGAGATGAACAGAGCCACACCCCCTAATTTAGCCCTCGGCATCGATCCCTTCGGAGATCAACAGCAAGATTTCCTTGCACTCTTGGGGAAGGCTGAGCAACTTCACAGGTTTCCATGAGTTTGCACCCCTTTACTTTAGCATTCCTTAATCGATCAAACGTTGTCAGAGATCTGGCTCTTAAAACACACTTCAACCCTATGTTAACACAGAGATCAGAATCGCTGCTGGAAATCTTCAGGTATTCAGGAGAGTTAAACTAATCCAAACTCTGAAAAACTGCAGGTAACAGGATACGGACTCACATTCTTGCATGTAATGCACGCTTTAGACAGTTTATCCCTTCATTCACCTCCCCAGAAGACCCTTTGTATTACAGACCTGCTTAAGTTCACTAGATTTTTATCTAAAACAACATTCTTGTTTCCATGAATACATCAGCTCCTCTGACCTTTGCACATTTATCCACATTTCTAGGTAAAAAACTGAAGGCAACAATAAACATTAGTGACCCTAAGCAATATATGCTAGCAATGAAGTATGTATTTCTATGCATACAAGAACTAACTTTGTAAACTCTGAAGTCATTACTACTCAAGGTACAGAAAAGGATACAAATTGATTTAAAAAAGAAAATGCATTCATTTCAAATGCTGACTAGGTAGTGTTAATGTTTAGACTAAAGCTTTGCTTTTATCTCTCTGCCTAGTTATTTTATAATAGCAATCAAGATATTTAAAACTGGTATTCAGTTCCTGGCTGAAGTGAGCAACTGGAAATCGTACACTGAAATTTACAAATTATTTATTAAACGGGGATTCTACTCTCTGACACTACTCAGATTTACAGCAGCATGAATATATTCCTTTCTTACCAAACCTACTGTTAGCGAGTGATTATATATTAAGAATATTTTTAACAGCATTGGTATTTAGTCTGTCAGTAATGCAAAACAATAATCTTTTACACTTGCTTTTAATTTTTTACCGTACAACACAGCTAGCTTTCATTTCTGAAAACAACATTTACTTGGTAATGCTTAGCCTGGACATACTCAACTTCTTTAACAATAATCTAACGATCAGTTTATGATAGCTGCCGAACAGAACGCCTTGTTTCCATAGAGATAGTGAAACATTTTGTTAGACCATAGCTCAGGACAAGTTTTGGTTTAAGCTTAGGTGAAAAACTCACTCCTTGAACGGCACAGCCGCAGGGCTGACAGTCCACCTCAGTAACAAAGTTGCTTGAACTGTGACGTTTTGCTCTAAGCCCAAGCATAGAAGAACCGGGGTTCACACCCACTCCTAAAAACAGGAGTCACAGACCTTTCATTTAATTTCTTTACAAAATCAGTCATGTGCTTTTCAGTGATTTAGCATGAGTAGCTCTATACCAAGAACCCAGCAAAGAACTGTTCTAAACAGTTTCAGGTGTGCTGGTGGTGACCTATGTTTTTTCGTTCTCTCCTTGTACCCCCTGCCTCAGCAGGTGAGCACTTGAGCAGAGCATCTGGGCAGTTCCACCTCCCACTCACTGTCTTCAGCACTCACAGCTCCTGTGCCCACACACAACCAACACCGTTCCCAGCTCCGCTCCTCGCAGGCCCAGGACAGGGACGGCCTCTGTAACTGCAAGCCGAGCTTGATCAGGGTACAAAAAACAGCTGTGACACACTGACACTTTTCATTTTCTTCATTTTAACGCCTTTCCCTGACAGAATAAAAAATTTTTAAAAATTGAAATTATGTTTTTAAAAAAAAAAAATGGAGAACCACTTGTCTTTCAAAAAAATAATAAAGCCCACTTAATGCCAAGGACAAAGCCAATGGACATATCATGGGAGTTTTCAGGACGTTTGTGAAAAATTTTAAGATTAAATAATCCTAAAAGGTCCGGAAGAAAGCCCAAGCCAGAAAATTCTATCTACTCAGATAAATCTTCAGAAGTAGAACATCTTTACTATGTTTAATTCACTATTTGTGAAGGAAAAATGATTTTTTAAAACACTTTAACAGCATTTTAGACTAAAAAGGAAAGTTTCCATCTACTTTATTGTCAGCTATTTTGAGTTCCATTGAGGTTTAAGAAAACTGCACTCATAAAACAAATTTTACTGCTCACTGACCAATCCTCAAATATTTCGTAGCTGAATTGCCAGTGTGTCCACACCACTCTAGAGAAAGCAGGGAGAAGCTGGCAGACCCAGCGTGCCTGCTTTGTCAGAAAAACGCGTCGGGCACGGACAAATAAGAGACAGCAAGCGAGTGAGTACATACATACATACATACCTGTGAAGGTTCTCAGGTGCGCTTTTAAATGAGAAGACTTTGTATAAACTTTTGTGCAGCCTAAACATAAAAAAAGAAAAAAAAAGAAAAAAAAAGAAAAGGAAAGAGGCTTCAGTAGGGAGAACAGTAACACTCCACATTATATCTAAACTCCTCATTCAGTGCTGGGGTATTAACTGGACACATTTAAGTTTACCACTTTCTGGTATCATGTTTGTCATTTAGAACCAAAATTTTATATAAAATGCTGCTAGAAATATGGTGCTTTACAGAGAAAAGAGAAAAAACATGTATGTTTCTGGTCGACTTACTGCTTTGCAATGTAGTATATAGGCCAATAGCTGTTACAATCTATGTACAGTAACACCTGCTACGTAAATCAACAACTTAGCAGCAGGGGATTATTTTTTAAAATTTCCAAGATGACCTGATCAAACTAGACTCCATGTCATCATCACCCATGGCTCAACACAACTCTTCCACTGGGTATTTGCTGTATGGCACACCAAATGGGTGATAAGGCACCAAGAGTTGGTGAAGGGAGAGCAGCAATTTCCCTCTGCGCTACAATGGGTGCGCACGCCTTTTATCTGGGATCACATACTACATGGAGGCACACTTTACAGTCAGGTCCCTCTTCCCCCTCAGTGCAGAAGGCAATCCATCTGCAGACAATTTTCAGAGATGTTTTTAATGGATTTATGAGGGCAGCTGAATCTCCTGTTGGTAACAGGGAAGAATGGCCATGGCCTTGGCTATTGGGAGCTGAAATTATTCTTGCAGTGCCAGAAAATTCAAACAGAGCAGTAATGCACTGGACAAACTGAGCCTCTGCTCCATCATGAATACTGGACAGTCACACTGATTTACGCTAGCAAAGGCCAAAATTTTTATGGTTTATTTTCTACAGAGTCCATATTTTGTAACATGGTAAAATGAGGTCAGGAGAATAACAAATGACATGAAGGCAGTACCTATTACTTAAAGAACATGAGAGTGTTCCACTCAAAATAAAACAACAACAAAGACAAATTCTACTTGGACAAAAAACAATTTGGTTCTCCCTAGCCATAGACCACAGCTAAAGAAAAACACTTATACCTCATCCATGATTGCTGACACCTTTTTTTTTAATTGCAAGAGCTGGGATTTTTTTAAACAGATTGCTTACCTGGGTAGTCACAGTAGTGGATACGTCTTTTCTCCAAATCTGGGTTACTTCTCCTGTTGTATCTGACAGGCTGGATGTTCTGGGGGGTTATGGGCAGAGTCGCTGGTAAATTCGGGTTATGAATTGCCAGCTTGGAAGCTATAGTTGCGGCGTATGATGGAGGAGGGGTTAAATTCTGCAGCATCTCTGCTTGTCTGTCTGGACTTCCAGGCTCTGAGCTTGGGGGTGAAGGAGGGAAGTAAGTGGCCTGCTGCTGCAGAAACTGGTTTGGCATGGTGTAGGTACAGGGGGGGATGCCCTGGAACTGTTTCATTGCAGTCTGTGGAACTGCCGAGGAGAGCGTGTTAAGGCCCGCCATGGCTGAGGGCATGGAGACATTGTTAAGGGAGTCCATCACGGCTGCCTGAGGAGTGCTGCTGGGCATGTCTAAATCCGGTGAGCTCAGGAGCTGATACAACTGGCCTTGCTGGGGCGTGATGGAAAGATGGACGTCTGGAGTAGGAAGCTCCTGCTTGATGAAAATGTTGTTCACATCAGGAGTTTGGTGGGAGCTGAAGATGCTGGTAAATTCTGGGAGGGCCTGAGTGGGAGCAGGGGCAGGGGCAGTAGTTTCGTTCTGGTGACTGAAGATGGTGACCGGCTCTGTCTTGATGTGGGTTACACAGGGTCGCTGGGATTTGTACAGGCCAGTTCTCAGGTGGCTGATGTCGGGCAGGAAGACGTTCATGTTGATGCTGTAAGGCAACCCTTCGCTGTCAGTGAAAAACTGGTCTACCACCGAGGCACTGTCTCTTCTGTATTTCTTATGTTCAGGGATGACGGGAACGGGCGGAAGCTGAGGTGCCAGGTATTTCTCCATTTCACATCTCGTCTACAAAGACAAAACAGACCATAATCCACATGATTTGTTACCAGCTAAGAAAGATGATGGCATCCAAGTCATGTGAGGCTTTACAAATAAAAGGCAATACTGTTCATCCAGCCGCAAGACACCTACAGAGGAAGTTACGAATGCTCGTACTAATGAAAACCTGCTTGATTTTACAATCAGCACGCTGATCAACATCATCAAGGACAAGGAGATAAAGTCACAGTACAAAGCGTTCACACATTAAGACAGATCTGATGTTTCAGCATTCACAAACTTTTCATCTTTTATGCCTAAAAGACAGTGGAGGTGCAGAAGTGACAGGCGCTGTGCCTAATCTGCAGATCTCCTGCTCTGGAATTCACTACTCGAGCAGGGTGACTGCCTATCTGTTTCACCCGCTTCTCTTTGAAATGCTAACTGTAAAAGCCACATCCTCAGCTGACTATTTGAATACCAATACTTCAAATAATGTTTATATATATATATATATTCCATACTTCCATGACTTTTCATCCCTAGAAGAATGGGATTTAATCAGAAATACAACACCAAAGTGTACAGTTATTAATAATATCGAATAAAAAGGAGACGGGTTGACTACATAAGAGTACTCTTTGTGTAAAGTGTCTCCAGGACTACACTTAAACCAATAATAATCTATGCAGTGTATAATTGTCTAACAGCGTGATAAACATGTCCCTATCCATGCCTCGGTTCCCGGAGAGCTCTTTAATTACTGGAAAATCAACCTCTTAGCACAGTAGTGCGAGGGAATCCGTGGGTGGCTGAAGCCCTATACATTACTGGTATACAGTCATCGGCCAAACATTTATCGTGCACTCTCCAGTGGGCAAATGCTACATTCCCCCCTGCCCTGTCAAGAGAGTGCTCATACCAGACCCGTTTAGCACCCTGCAAGCGAAAGCAGCTGACAAACAGCAACTCTGCCCGAAAGTGGATTTTAGGACCTTTCTTCAAAGACCCCCAGTAAACCCCACAAACAAACACAGCCGCCTTCCCGTCCCTTTGATCTGGATCTGCCCCGACATGCCAGGCTACTTTTTCCAGCTCTTGTTTACGAGTCGAGGGCAGCTCGCTTTGAAGACGGGGAGTTATTTACTCTTTAAGGGAAGACACCACCGAAAGGCAGCGCCCGACAGAGCGCTGCCCGGCACCGGGGCTCCCTCCTCGCCGACCCGGGCGACGCCGGTGCCTCGCAATGCCCGAGGAGCCGCCCCTGGAGCGGGCACCGTCCGCGGGCTGGAGCCCGGCTGCGGTTGGCACCTTCCCGCTTTTAGCTCCTCCAGCTGTTTGCCTGCGGATCCCCTCCCAAACAGTCTACTGGAACAGGCACAAAGTCCTGGGAAGTCCCCCTTTACCAGTGAGTCGTGTGCCTTTTCCCCCCCCCCGCCCCCCGAACATGACTCCTTGCGTGGGCGAGGAGGACAGGCGGCCGCTCTAATTCTGCCGCCGGCAAGTGCGAAGGCAGCAGCTGTAGCTTTCAACACACCCGCGGGGGCAGCCCCGCTCCCCCCGCCGCCCGGGACGG